>JBAMCE010000067.1:0-50417 GCA_037075305.1 Drosophila kanekoi
CAGCTAGGTAAGGCTGCACGTATTAAGATTAAATAGTCAAGTGAGTGTGTTTGGCTTTGACTTGCGTCCCTAAGATGCAAATGCTGGATTAACAGGGTTCCTGGTATCTGAGACAAGTTTTGGTAAATCAGTTTTGGCGGCCAGATGGGGCTATATGTTTTAATATTTTAATAGTCGGATGAGCCTGTTTGGCTTTGACTTGGTCCTCTAGGCTCCACATGCCAGATTGGCGGGGCTCCTGGAATCTAAGACAAGGTTTGGTAAAACAGTTTTGACAGCTAGGCAAGACTGTATGTTTTAAGATTAAAGAGTCGGGAGAGCCTGTTTGGCTTTGACTTGCGCCCCTAGGATGCAAATGCTGGATTAACAGGGTTCCAGGTATCTGAGACAAGTTTTGGTAAGGCAATTTTGACGGCCAGATGGGGCTGTATCTTTTAAGATTTAATAGTCGGGTGAGGCTATTTGGCTTTGACTTGCTCCCCTAGGCTGCAAATGCTAGATTAACAGGGCAACCAGATGGGACTGTGTGCTTTCAGATTGGATAATGAGGTCAGACTAATTGGCTTTGACTTGATCCCCTAGGCTGCAAATGCCAGATTGGCAGGGTTTGGTAGAGCAGTTTTGGCGGCCAGATGGGACTGTATGTTTTAGTATTAAATAGTCGGGTGAGCCTGTTTTGCTTTGACCTGCTCCCCTAGGCTGCACATGCCAGATTGGCAGGGCTCCTGGTATCTGAGACAAGTTTTTTTAAAGCAGTTTTGGCGGCCAGATAGGGTTGTATGTTTGAAGATTAAATTGATTAACAGAGATCCTTGTATCTGAGACAAGTTTCGGTAAAGCAATTTTGACTTCCAGGTGAGGCTGTATGTTTTAGGATTAAATAGTCGGATGAGCTTGTTTGGCTTTGACTTGGTCCCCTAGGTTCCACATGCCAGATTGGCGGGTCTCCTGGAATCTAAGACAAGGTTTCGTAAAGCAGTTTTGACTGCCAGGTAAGACTGCATGTCTGACAGATTTAAGAGTCGGGAGAGCCTGTTTGGCTTTGACTTTCGCCCCTAGGATGCAAATGCTGGATTAACAGGGTTCCTGGTATCTGAGACAAATTTTGGTAAGACAGTTTTGGCGGCCAGATGTGGCTGTATCATTTAAGATTTAATAGTCGAGTGAGGCTTTTGGCTTTGACTTGCTCCCCTAGGCTGCAAATGCTAGATTAACAGGGCAACCAGATGGGACTGTGTGCTTTCAGATTGGATAATGAGGTCAGACTAATTGGCTTTGTCTCTTGATCCCCTAGGCTGCAAATGCCAGATTGGCAGGGTTTGGTAGAGCAGTTTTGGCGGCCAGATGGGACTGTATGTTTAAGTATTAAATAGTCGGGTGAGCCTGTTTTGCTTTGACCTGCTCCCCAGGCTGCACATGCCAGATTGGCAGGGCTCCTGGTATCGGAGACAAGTTTTTTTAAAGCAGTTTTGGCGGCCAGATAGGATTGTATGTTTTAAGATTAAATTGATTAACAGGGATCCTTGTATCTGAGACAAGTTTCGGTACAGCAATTTTTACTTCCAGGTGAGGCTGTATGTTTTAGGATTTAATGGTCGGATGAGCCTGTTTGGCTTTGACTTGCGCCCCTAGGATGCAAATGCTGGTTAACAGGGTTCCTGGTATCTGAGACAAGTTTTGGTAAAGGCAATTTTGAGTTCCAGGTGAGGCTGAATGTATTACAACTTAATAGTCGGGTGAGACTATTTGGCTTTGACTTGCTCCCCTAGGCGGCACATGCCAGATTGGCGGGGCTCCTGGAATCTAAAAAAAGTTTTAGTAAAATAGTTTTGACAGCCAGATGGGGCTGTTTGTTTTAAGATTAAATTGTAGGGTGAGGCTATTTGGCTTTGACTTGCTCCCCTAGGCTGCAAATGCTGGATTAACAGAAGAAAGAAAGAGAAGAGAAAGAGGAGAAAAAGGGAGAAGAAGAGGAAAGAGGAGGGGGGAGGGGAGGCAACCAGATGGGACTGTTTGTTTTAAGATTAAATTGTAGGGTGAGCCTGTATGACTTTGACTTGCGCCCCCAGGATGCAAATACTGGATTAATAGGGTTCCTGGTATCTGAGACAAGTTTTGGTAAATCAGTTTTAACGGCCAGATGGGGCTATATGTTTTAAGATTTAATAGTCATGTGAGACTATTTGGCTTGCAAACAAATGCTAGATTTACAGGGTTCCTGGTATCTGAGACAAGTTTTGGTAAATCAGTTTTGGCGGCCAGATGGGGCTATATTTTTTAGGATTAAATAGTCGGATGAGCCTGTTTGGCTTTGACTTGCTCCCCTAGGCTGCACATGCCAGATTGGCGGGGCTCCTGGAATCTAAGACGAGTGTTGGTAAAACAGTTTTGAATGCTAGGTAAGGCTGTATGTTTTAAGATTAAATAGTCGGGTGAGCGTGCTTGGCTTTGACTTGCGCCCCTAGGATGCAAATGCTGGAATAACAGGGTTCCTGGTATCTGAGACAAGTTTTGGTAAATCAGTTTTGGCGGCCAGATGGGTCTATATGTTTTAAGATTTAATAGTCGGCTGAGCCTGTTTGGCTTTGACTTGCGCCCCTAGGATGCAAAAGCTGGATTAACCGGGTTCCTGGTATCTGAGACAAGTTTTGGTAAGGCAATTATGAGTTCCAGCTGAGGCTGAATGTGTTAAGACTTAATAGTCGGGTGAGTCTATTCTGCTTTAACTCGCTCCCCTAGGCTGCAAATGCTAGATTAACAGGGCTCCTGGTATCTGAGACAAGTTTTGGTAAAGCAGTTTTTGCAGCCATATGGGGCTGTGTGTTTTAAGATTAAATTGATTAACAGGCATCCTTGTATCTGAGACAAGTTTCGGTAAAGCAATTTTGACTTCCAGGGGAGGCTGTATGCTTTAGGATTAAATAGTCGGATGAGCCTGTTTGGCTTTGACTTGCGCCCCTAGGATGCAAATACTGGATTAACAGGGTTCCTGGTATCTGAGACAAGTTTTGGTAAGGCAATTTTGAGTTCCAGGTGAGACTGAATGTGTTAAGACTTAATAGTCGGGTGAGGCTATTTTGCTTTGACTTGCTCCCATTGGCTGCAAATGCTAGATTAACAGGGCTCCTGGTTGCTAAGACAAGTTTTGGTAAAGCAATTTTGAATTCCAGCTGAGGCAGTATGTTTTAGGATTAAATAGTCGGATGAGCCTGTTTGGCTTTGACTTGGTCCTCTAGGCTCCACATGCCAGATTGGCGGGGCTCGTGGAATCTAAGACAAGTTTTGGTAAAACAGTTTTGACAGCTAGGTAAGGCTGTATATATTAAGATTAAATAGTCAAGTGAGTGTGTTTGGCTTTGACTTGCGCCCCTAAGATGCAAATGCTGGAATAACAGGGTTCCTGGTATCTGAGACAAGTTTTGGTAAATCAGTTTTGGCGGCCAGATGGGGCTATATTTTTTATGATTAAATAGTCGGATGAGCCTGTTAGGCTTTGACTGGCTCCTCTAGGCTGCACATGCCAGATTGGCGGGGCTCCTGGAATCTAAGACAACTTTGGTAAAACAGTTTTGACAGATAGGTAAGGCTGTATGTTTTAAGATTAAATAGTCATGTGAGCGTGCTTGTCTTTGATTTGCGCCCCTAGGATGCAAATGCTGGAATAACAGGGTTCCTGGTATCTGAGTCAAGTTTTGGCAAGGCAATTTTGAGTTCCAGGTGAGACTGAATGTGTTAAGACTTAATAGTCGGGTGAGGCTATTTTGCTTTGACTTGCTCCCATTGGCTGCAAATGCTAGATTAACAGGGCTCCTGGTTGCTAAGACAAGTTTTGGTAAAGCAATTTTGACTTCCAGCTGAGGCAGTATGTTTTAGGATTAAATAGTCGGATGAGCCTGTTTGGCTTTGACTTGGTCCTCTAGGCTCCACATGCCAGATTGGCGGGGCTCCTGGAATCTCAGACAAGGTAAAGCAGTTTTGGCAGCCAGATGGGGCTGTATGTTTTAAGATTAAAATGTCGGATGCGCATTTCGGTCTTTGAACTGTGCCCCTACGATGCAAATGCTGGATTAACAGGGTTCCCGGTATCTGACACAAGTTTTGGTAAAGCAGTTTTGGCGGCCAGATGGGGTTGTATGTTTTAAGATTTAATAGTCGGGTGAGACTATTTGGCTTTGACTTGCTACCCTAGGCTGCAAATGCTAGATTAACAGAGATCCTTGTATCTGAGACAAGTTTCGGTAAAGCAATTTTGACTTCCAGCTGAGGCTGTATGTTTTAGGATTAAATAGTCGGATGAGCCTGTTTGGCTTTGACTTGGTCCCCTAGGCTGCACATGCCAGATTGGCGGGGCTCCTGGAATCTAAGACACATTTTGGTAAAACAGTTTTGACAGCTAGGTAAAGCGGTATGTTTTAAGATTGTAACGAACACGACGGCTACGCTGGGCGCGTCTCGCCTAACACTCGTGTTGTGTATTGGGAGCGTACTCCGTCTACGGGTTCCGACCGTGCTCAGGGAAGGGGCGTGGGTTCTTTGCTCCCTAACACACTTGACGCGTCAAATATAATAAAGAAAAAAAAGTAAACAGAGTTAAGGAATGACGGTATACCACGATATATAAGAAGAGACTACGATCTGCAAGCAGAATATATCATATAGAGCCGAGGAGCTAAGATGCTGGCTACCCCCGGTCTTTACCCGCCCTACCTGTAGCTGCATCTGTGATTGTCTTTGCAACTACCCTTTCATAAGCGATATTATTTACCTAAGGTGCCCAAAAAGGAATTAAGATTTCATTTTATCATATAATTGTATTCCTGGAAAATTTAAATTCATGATCGTACTTCATTATACATTACGTGAAAAGAACAAATCTTATTACTTTCTATAAAACTAAACTCGATCTGGGCAAAAACACACATGAATGAGATTACACTCCGAAAGTGATAGTAAGTTAAACCATTTCTGATCTGAATGATCCACAAAAAAATTATCTGTAATTACGAAGGCTGATTCGGAGTACACCCGCTGACTATAACCACGATTCAAACAATACGTACAATTTGATAAGCTGGCGTATTACCTTATGTTTTTTTTTTTCACACAGTACTCACTACTTTAGTATAATCCAACGATGTGAGCAGGCCTGTTGACGACGATGATGGGCTGTGGAATCTTAATTGTACTGTGTAACGTAGGAATATAGTAGTCAGCGACATATACACGCTAAATCAGGATCAAAAGACAATGTCAGTGATAAAAAACGGAAAAAATTTCAATTTAAATTTCATGAGTACTTATGCCCTTCGCTTATACCTACGGCCAGTATGCCGTTTAACAATTATATCAGATGTTGTAAGTCCGAGTGTGGGTACGCACTGGTTAGCTATCCACCAGATCTGCGCTCAAGAATGTCCGGGCATCGATGGGTCGAACACGTGGTCAAGTTGGCCGCCTGTGCGTGCAGCAAGAACTATTGGTTAGCGAGGTTCAAAGCTTATTTTCAGAAAATGAGACAATGCTGAAATCTTGGTTCGGCCTTAGGAAATTAGATCCCTGCTACCAGTGTAGATTGTCGCTATTTGGTGCTTTGGGCTTTGGCTTTGGCTTCGACAAGGAATACGCGCTATGCGTAATTTTTATTTTTGGCTCGCAATAACGCGGCGCCGCAATTTAGCCTGCACTTTCCTACGACTTCCACACACAGGAATGACAGATTTGTCAGAACGTCCGAATTCTGATATTTTTCTTCCAGCTGAGGCTGTATGTTTTAGGATTAAATGGTCGGATGAGACTGTTTGGCTGTGACTTGCTACCCTAGGCTGCAAATGCTAGATTAACAGAGATCCTTGTATCTAAGACAAGTTTCGGTAAAGCAATTTTGACTTCCAGCTGAGGCTGTATGTTTTAGGATTAAATAGTCGGATGAGCCTGTTTGGCTTTGACTTGGTCCTCTAGGCTCCACATGCCAGATTGGCGGGGCTCCTGGAATCTAAGACAAGGTTTGGTAAAACAGTTTTGAAAGCTAGGCAAGACTGTATGTTTTAAGATTAAATAGTCAAGTGAGTCTGTTTGGCTTTGACTTGCGCCCCTAAGATGCAAATGCTGGAATGACAGGGTTCCTGGTATCTGAGACAAGTTTTGGTAAGGCAATTTTGGCGGCCAGATGAGGCTGTATCTTTTAAGATTTAATAGTCGGGTGAGGCTATTTGGCTTAGACTTGCTCCCCTAGGCTGCAAATGCTAGATTAACAGGGCAAGCAGATGGGACTATGTGCTTTCAGATTTGATAATGAGGTCAGACTAATTGGCTTTGACTTGATCCCCTAGGCTGCAAATGCCAGATTGGCAGGGTTTGGTAGAGCAGTTTTGGCGGCCAGATGGGACTGTATGTTTTAGTATTAAATAGTCGGGTGAGCCTGTTTTGCTTTGACCTGCTCCCCTAGGCTGCACATGCCAGATTGGCAGGGCTCCTGGTATCTGAGACAAGTTTTGTTAACGCAGTTTTGGCGGCCAGATGGGGTTGTAAGTTTAAAGATTAAATTGATTAACAGGGATCCTTGTATCTGAGACAAGTTTCGGTAAAGCAATTTTTACTTCCAGGTGACGCTGTATGTTTTAGGATTAAATAGTCGGATGAGCCTGTTTGGCTTTGACTTGCGCCCCTAGGATGCAAATGCTGGTTAACAGGGTTCCTGGTATCTGAGACAAGTTTTGGTAAGGCAATTTTGAGTTCCAGGTGAGGCTGAATGTATTAAGACTTAATAGTCGGGTGAGACTATTTGGCTTTGACTTGCTCCCCTAGGCGGCACATGCCAGATTGGCGGGGCTCCTGGAATCTAGAAAAAGTTTTAGTAAAACAGTTTTGACAGCCAGATGGGTCTGTTTGTTTTAAGATTAAATTGTAGGGTGAGCCTGTATGACTTTGACTTGCGCCCCCAGGATGCAAACACTGGATTAACAGGGTTCCCGGTATCTGAGACAAGTTTTGGTAAATCAGTTTTAATGGCCAGATGGGGCTATATGTTTTGAGATTTAATAGTCGGGTGAGACTATTTGGCTTGCAAACAAATGCTAGATTAACAGGGTTCCTGGTATCTGAGACAAGTTTTGGTAAATCAGTTTTGGCGGCCAGATGGGGCTATATTTTTTAGGATTAAATAGTCGGATGAGCCTGTTTGGCTTTGACTTGCTCCCCTAGGCTGCACATGCCAGATTGGCGGGGCTCCTGGAATCTAAGACAAGTGTTGGTAAAACAGTTTTAAATGCTAGGTAAGGCTGTATGTTTTAAGATTAAATAGTCGGGTGAGCGTGCTTGACTTTGACTTGCGCCCCTAGGATGCAAATGCTGGAATAACAGGGTTCCTGGTATCTGAGACAAGTTTTGGTAAATCAGTTTTGGCGGCCAGATGGGTCTATATGTTTTAATATTTAATAGTCGGGTGAGCCTGTTTTGGCTTTGACTTGCTCCTCTAGGCTCCACTTGGCAGATTGGCGGGGCTCCTGGAATCTAAAAAAAGTTCTAGTAAAACAGTTTTGACAGCCAGATGGGGCTGTTTGCTTTAAGATTAACTTGTAGGGTGAGCCTGTATGACTTTGACTTGCGTCCCAGGATGCAAATACTGTATTAACAGGATTCCTGGTATCTGAGACAAGTTTTGGTTAATCAGTTTTGACGGCCAGTTCGGGCTATATGTTTTAAGATTTAATAGTCGGGTGAGACTATTTGGCTTTATCTTGCTCCCCTAGGCTGCAAATGCTAGATTTACGGGGTTCCTGGTATCTGAGACAAGTTTAGGTAAATCTGTTTTGGCGGCCAGATGGGGCTATATGTTTTAAGATTAAATAGTCGGATGAGCCTGTTTGGCTTTGACTTGCTCCCCTAGGCTGCACATGCCAGATTGGCGGGGCTCCTGGAATCTAAGACATGTTTTGGTAAAACACTTTTGACAGCTAGGTAAAGCTGTATGTTTTAAGATTGTAACGAACACGACGGCTACGCTGGGCGTGTCTCGCCTAACACTCGTGTTGTGTATTGGGAGCGTACTCCGTCTACGGGTTCCGACCGTGCTCAGGGAAGGGGCGTGGGTTCTTTGCTCCCTAACACACTCGACGCGTCAAATATAATAAAGAAAAAAAAGTAGACAGACTTAAGGTATGACGGTATACCACGATATATAAGAAGAGACTACGATCTGCAAGCAGAATATATCATATAGAGCTTAGCAGCTAAGATGTTGGCTACCCCCGGTCTTTACCCGCCCTACCTGTAGCTGCATCTGTGATTGTCTTTGCAACTACCCTTTCATAAGCGATATTATTTACCTAAGGTGCCCAAAAAGGAATTAAGATTTCATTTTATCATATAATTGTATTCCTGGAAATTTTAAATTCATGATCGTACTTCATTATACATTACGTGAAAAGAACAAATCTTATTACTTTCTATAAAACTAAACTCGATCTGGGCAAAAACACACATGAATGAGATTACACTCCGAAAGTGATAGTAAGTTAAACCACTTCTGATCTGAATGATCCACAAAAAAATTATCTGTAATTACGAAGGCTGATTCGGAGTACACCCGCTGACTATAACCACGATTCAAACAATACGTACAATTTGATAAGCTGGCTTATTACCTTATGTTTTTTTTTTTTTCTCACAGTACTCACTACTTTAGTATAATCCAACGATGTCAGCAGGCCTGTTGACGACGATGATGGGCTGTGGAATCTTAATTGTACTGTGTAACGTAGGAATATAGTAGTCAGCGACATATACACGCTAAATCAGGATCAAAAGACAATGTCAGTGATATAAAACGGAAAAAATTTCAATTTAAATTTCATGTGTACTTATGCCCTTCGCTTATACCTACGGCCAGTGGTATATATATATGGGTGCGCACTGGTTAGCTATCCACCAGATCTGCGCTCAAGAATGTCCGGGCATCGATGGGTCGAACACGTGGTCAAGTTGGCCGCCTGTGCGTGCAGCAACAACTATTGGTTAGCGAGGTTCAAAGCATATTTTCAGAAAATGAGACAATGCTGAAATCTTCGTTCGGCCTTAGGAAATTAGATCCCTGCTACCAGTGTAGATTGTCGCTATTTGGTGCTTTGGGCTTTGGCTTTGGCTTCGACAAGGAATACGCGCTATGCGTAATTTTTATTTTTGGCTCGCAATAACGCGGCGCCGCAATTTAGCCTGCACTTTCCTACGACTTCCACACACAGGAATGGCAGATTTGTCAAAACGTCCGAATTCTGAAATTTTTCTTCCAGCTGAGGCTGTATGTTTTAGGATTAAATGGTCGGATGAGACTGGTTGGCTTTGACTTGCGCAAATGCTGGATTAACAGGGTTCCTGGTATCTTAGACAAGTTTTGGGAAGGCAATTTTGAGTTCCAGGTGAGACTGAATGTGTTAAGACTTAATAGTCATGTGAGCCTGTTTGGCTTTGACTTGCTCCCCTAGGTTGCACATGCCAGATTGGCGGGGCTCGTGGAATCTAAGACAAGTTTTGTTTAAACAGTTTTGACAGCTAGGTAAGGCTGCACGTATTAAGATTAAATAGTCAAGTGAGTGTGTTTGGCTTTGACTTGCGCCCCTAAGATGCAAATGCTGGAATAACAGGGTTCCTGGTATCTGAGACAAGTTTTGGTAAATCAGTTTTGGCGGCCAGATGGGGCTATATGTTTTAATATTTAATAGTCGGATGAGCCTGTTTGGCTTTGACTTGGTCCTCTAGGCTCCACATGCCAGATTAGCGGGGCTCCTGGAATCTAAGACAAGGTTTAGTAAAACAGTTTTGAAAGCTAGGCAAGACTGTATGTTTTAAGATTAAATAGTCGGTTGAGCCTGTTTGGCTTTGACTTGCGCCCCTAGGATGCAAATGCTGGATTAATAGGGTTCCTGGTATCTGAGACAAGTTTTGGTAAAGCAGTTTTGGCGGCCAGATGGGGCTGTATGTTTTAAGATTTAATAGTCGGGTGAAACTATTTGGCTGTGACTTGCCACCCTAGGCTGCAAATGCTAGATTAACAGAGATCCTTGTATCTGAGACAAGTATCGGTAAAGCAATTTTGACTTCCAGCTGAGGCTGTATGTTTTAGGATTAAATAGTCGGATGAGCCTGTTTGGCTTTGACTTGGTCCTCTAGGCTCCATATGCCAGATTGGCGGGGCTCCTGGAATCTAAGACAAGGTTTGGTAAAACAGTTTTGACAGCTAGGCAAGAATGTATAATTTAAGATTAAATAGTCGGTTGAGCCTGTTTGGCTTTGACTTGCGCCCCTAGGAAGCAAATGCTTGATTAATAGGATTCCTGGTATCTGAGACAAGTTTTGGTAAAGCAGTTTTGGCGGCCAGATGGGGCTGTATGTTTTAAGATTTAATAGTCGGGTGAAACTATTTGGCTGTGACTTGCTCCCCTAGGCAGCAAATTCTAGATTAAAAGGGCTCCTGGTATCTAAGATAAGTTTTGGTAAATCAGTTTTGGCGGCCAGATGGCGCTATATGTTTTAGGATTAAATAGTCGGATGAGCCTGTTTTGGCTTTGACTTGCTCCTCTAGGCTCCACATGCCAGATTGACGGGGCTCCTCGAATCTATAAAAAGTTTTAGTAAAGCAGTTTTGACAGACTGATGGGGCTGTTGGTTTTAAGATTAAATTGTAGGATGAGCCCTGTTTGGCTTTGAACTTCCCCCAAGGATCCACACGCTAGATTGGCAGGGCTCCTGGTATCTGAGACAAGGTTTGGTAAAAGAGATTTCACAGCTAGGTCAGGCTACATTTTGAAGGTTAGATAGTCGGGTGAGCCTGTTTGGCTTTGGCTTGCTCCCCTAGGCGGCACATGCCAGATTGGCAAGGCACCTGGAATCTAAATAAAGTTTTAGTAAAACAGTTTTGACAGCCAGATGGGGCTGTTTGTTTTAAGATTAATGAGTCGGGTGAGCCAGTATGACTTTGACTTGCGCCCCCAGGATGCAAATACTGGATTAACAGGGTTCCTGTTATCTGAGACAAGTTTTGGTACAGCAGTTTTGGCGGCCAGATGGGGTTGTATGTTTTAAGATTTAATAGTCGGGTGAAACTATTTGGCTGTGATTTGCTCCCCTAGGCTGCAAATTTTAGATTAACAGGGCTCCTGGTATCTAAGTCAAGTTTTGGTAAAGCAATTTTGACTTCCAGGGGAGGCTGTATGTTCTAGGATTAAATAGTGGGATGAGCCTGTTTGGCTTTGACTTGCGCCCCTAGGCTGCAAATGCTAGATTAACAGGGATCCTTGTATCTGAGACAAGTTTCGGTAAAGCAATTTTGACTTCCAGGGGAGGCTGTATGTTTTATGATTAAATTGTCGGGTGAGCCTGTTTGGCTTTGAGCTGCGCCCCTAGGCTGCAAATGCTAGATTAACAGAGCTCCTGGAATCTAAAAAAAGTTTTAGTAAAACAGTTTTGACAGCCAGATGGGGCTGTTTGTTTTAGGATTAACATGTAGGGTGAGCCTGTATGACTTTGACTTGCGCCCTAGGATGCAAATACTGTATTAACAGGGTTCCTGGTATCTGAGACAAGTTTTGGTTAATCAGTTTTGACGGCCAGTTCGGGCTATATGTTTTAAGATTTAATAGTCGGGTGAGACTATTTGGCTTTGTCTTGCTCCCCTAGGCTGCAAATGCCAGATTGGCGGGGCTCCTGGAATCTAAGACACGTTTTGGTAAAACAGTTTTGACAGCTAGGTAAAGCTGTATGTTTTAAGATTGTAACGAACACGACGGCTACGCTGGGCGCGTCTCGCCTAACACTCGTGTTGTGTATTGTGAGCGTACTCCGTCTACGGGTTCCGACCGTGCTCAGGGAAGGGGCGTGGGTTCTTTGCTCCCTAACACACTCGACGCGTCAAATATAATAAAGAAAAAAAAGTAGACAGAGTTAAGGAATGACGGAATATATCATATAGAGCCGAGGAGCTAAGATGTTGGCTACCCCCGGTCTTTACCCGCCCTACCTGTAGCTGCATCTGTGATTGTCTTTGCAACTACCCTTTCATAAGCGATATTATTTACCTAAGGTGCCCAAAAAGGAATTAAGATTTCATTTTATCATATTATTGTATTCCTGGAAAATTTAAACTCATGATCGTACTTCATTATACATTACGTGAAAAGAACAAATCTTATTACTTTCTATAAAACTAAGCTCGATCTGGGCAAAAACACACATGAATGAGATTACACTCCGAAAGTGATAGTAAGTTAAACCACTTCTGATCTGAATGATCCACAAAAAAATTATCTGTAATTACGAAGGCTGATTCGGAGTACACCCGCTGACTATAACCACGATTCAAACAATACGTACAATTTGATAAGCTGGCGTATTACCTTATGTTTTTTTTTCACACAGTACTCACTACTTTCGTATAATCCAACGATGTCAGCAGGCCTGTTGACGACGATGATGGGCTGTGGAATCTTAATTGTACTGTGTAACGTAGGAATATAGTAGTCAGCGACATATACACGCTAAATCAGGATCAAAAGACAATGTCAGTGATATAAAACGGAAAAAATTTCAATTTAAATTTCATGTGTACTTATGCCCTTCGCTTATACCTACGGCCAGTGGTATATATATATGGGTGCGCACTGGTTAGCTATCCACCAGATCTGCGCTCAAGAATGTCCGGGCATCGATGGGTCGAACACGTGGTCAAGTTGGCCGCCTGTGCGTGCAGCAACAACTATTGGTTAGCGAGGTTCAAAGCTTATTTTCAGAAAATGAGACAATGCTGAAATCTTGGTTCGGCCTTAGGAAATTAGATCCCTGCTACCAGTGTAGATTGTCGCTATTTGGTGCTTTGGGCTTTGGCTTTGGCTTCGACAAGTAACACGCGCTGTGCGTAATTTTTATTTTTGGCTCGCAATAACGCGGCGCCGAAATTTAGCCTGCACTTTCCTACGACTTCCACACACAGGAATGGCAGATTTTTCAAAACGTCCGAATTCTGAAATTTTTCTTCCAGCGTGAGGCTGTATGTTTTAGGATTGAATGGTCGGATGAGACTGTTTGGCTTTGACTTGGTCCTCTAGGCTCCACATGCCAGATTGGCGGGACTCCTGGAATCTCAGACAAGGTTTGGTAAAAAAGTTTTGACAGCTGGGCAAGATTGGATGTTTTAAGATTAAATATTTGGTTGAGCCTGTTTGGCTTTGACTTGCGCCCCTAAGATGCAAATGCTGGATTAACAGGGTTCCTGGTATCTGAGACAAGTTTTGGTAAAGCAATTTTGGCGGCCAGATTGGGCTGTATGTTTTAAGATTAAATAGTCGGGTGAAACTATTTGGCTGTGACTTGCGCCCCTAGGCTGCAAATTCTAGATTAAAAGGGCTCCTGGTATCTAAGATAAGTTTTGGTAAATCAGTTTTGGCGGCCAGATGGGGCTATATGTTTTAGGATTAAATAGTCGGATGAGCCTGTTTGGCTTTGACTTGCTCCCCTAGGCTGCACATGCCAGATTGGCGGGGCTCCTGGAATCTAAGACACGTTTTGTTAAAACAGTTTTGACAGCTAGTTAAAGCTGTATGTTTTAAGATTGTAACGAACACAACGGCTACGCTGGGCGCGTCTCGCCTAACAGTCGTGTTGTGTATTGGGAGCGTACTCCGTCTACGAGTTCCGACCGTGCTCAGGGAAGGGGCGTGGGTGCTTTGCTCCCTAACACACTCGACGCGTCAAATATAATAAAGAAAAAAAAGTAGACAGAGTTAAGGTATGACGGAATACCACGATATATAAGAAGAGACTACGATCTGCAAGCAGAATATATCATATAGAGCCGAGGAGCTAAGATTTTGGCTACCCCCGGTCTTTACCCGCCCTACCTGTAGCTGCATCTGTGATTGTCTTTGCAACTACCCTTTCATAAGCGATATTATTTACCTAAGGTGCCCAAAAAGGAATTAAGATTTTATTTTATCATATAATTCTATTCCTGGAAAATTTAAATTCATGATCGTACTTCATTATACATTACGTGAAAAGAACAAATCTTATTACTTTCTATAAAACTAAACTCGATCTGGGCAAAAACACACATGAATGAGATTACACTCCGAAAGTGATAGTAAGTTAAACCACTTCTGATCTGAATGATCCACAAAAAAATTATCTGTAATTACGAAGGCTGATTCGGAGTATACCCGCTGACTATAACCACGATTCAAACAATACGTACAGTTTGATAAGCTGGCTTATTACCTTATGTTTTTTTTTTTTCTCACAGTACTCACTACTTTAGTATAATCCAACGATGTCAGCAGGCCTGTTGACGACGATGATGGGCTGTGGAATCTTAATTGTACTGTGTAACGTAGGAATATAGTAGTCAGCGACATATACAAATTAATGCGTCTATGCCTGCAACTTTGGATTTTGCAGTTACATGCAAAGATGCATATAAAAAATGAGTTAACTAATGGGAGACTACAAGGGACGGTACGTCGCGCTTTTATTGTTTCCAAACTTAGACTAAAAAATACAATCTTAATTAATCTAAGCAATGCCTGCAGAGACGCCGTCGCTGCCCCAGAGCCGCCGTCGCTGCCGCAGAACCGCTGCCGCCGCTCTTGCAAAAGTTCAGCGTTCGCGCCTCGTGTGCGGTGTTGGATGACCGTCGCGGCCGGCGACATAGTTGCGACATATCCGTCACCACATGACTCTGGTCATTGGCTTCCCCAGAACGCTGGGTCAGCACATACCAATAGTCAGTGGTTAACTACTCCCCCTCTCGAAGATCGACCGTCCTCGGTCGCGTTTAAGTTTTCCAATATCTTCGAGATCTTCCGGGAGTTTCGACGCTTGATTGTCAATCTATGGAGCCAGTAGACTCCAGCCCCCACAACACAGGTCAACAGCATTATGCCGAAGGAAATCGCCAACGTATTTCCGACTGCAATACTGTCTCTGACCTCTTTGATGTAGTTAAGGTTGTTTTCACTCAGGCGGTGAATGTAGGGAAGGCTGAGTATCGAGTCATGGCCGCTGATGTTAAGCAAAGGTGATGCCGCTACCACCGGGAACCGATTTTGCACGCTCTTGCGATTGAAGTATCGCGTGCCATTTACGGTGGCATAGGACGAGAAGGTGACGAGGTTTGTCCCATCTATCTTCATCGCAGTGCAATCGTCGTAGGTGAGTATCGCGCTTCGATCGTTAATGATGATGATGCCGTCGTCCACTATGGTGACAGGGGTAAGATGACTCGGCTGCGTTTGGCAATGGGCTGTAGCCCCTGCATGGAGGCCTTGTGCGCAACTGATGCTCTTGGAACGCTTGCAGAATGTGGCAGTCGCAGTTTGTGAACAATTGGCTACGGCCAACATCTGTCCGTCGCAATCGGCCACAAGATTGTCGTGGAGTTGGAGCACAGAACCGTTGTGGGCGACTGGGAAAATTGTTATCTTCCTGCATTGCTTACTTATTATAGGGAACTCGATTATCAAACTTATTACATCATCTTTATGTTCTACCTTAATATTAGATACTTTCAAAATGTCAGTGATAGGGGTCCCTGTGATTTGGTCAGTGAGAATATTCATAAGATCAGAATGATCTATTATTGTTGGATTTATTATGTTTATTTTTTCTAGGGTTAAAGTAAGCATAAGGTTCCCTATTTCTGTTATCATCATTCTATTGCGTGTGCTTAAGGTTTCAAAGAGGTGGCCAGTGTCGGCCTGCTTTTCTTTTGAGGACTTAATAATTCTGTTAACGGTGTCGGTCAGTTGATTGATCTTTTCCTGCATCCTAGAATTTATAGAAATTTGTCTATTGCTTGCAGTGACCAGCTGCATCTGAGTCAGTTCTGTTTTCCTGAAGTCGTTTGCGTCCGGGGTGCCCGCTACAACCTTAAGGGCTGTTCCCAAGAAGTCAAGGCTTCTTACCTTGCGATGGTGCACATCGAGAACGGACAACATGTCCAGTACATGTCCAGTGTCAATTTCCAGCAATTTCCTCATATGGGATTGTGGAAACATTCCCGCCAGTTTCATGGTCTCCTCAGTCATTGTCCTATAGTCCGTGAGATTGGCAGTGTGACGTAAGTATCCTTAACTGTCCCAAAGTAGAATGTCCCCATCCATAATCGGTATGTAGTCCGCGTGCGAGTAGTCCGTCACCCGTGCCGTTGTCATGGACATTATTGAAAGTATGGTGAACGTAATCCTAAAATGTTGAAACTACTGTTATCGGAATGGTAATGAAAAAACTGTGCTTTAAACTCAACGGAGGTTGTCCTTGTGGACCACTCTCCCCTCAATGAGGACCGTTGTCCCCAAGTCCGCTTCAACCTTCTTTTCGATGCACAAAGGCGATAGCTTGTTGCCTAGTCTGCGGTTCGTCTTTACCAGGACCTTTTCTCCTACCTCGAAGACTCTGTTCCGACGCATTTTATTAACCCTAGCGTTCTGCTGGATTTGGGCCCTTTCTATCCTGCCTCTAACCTCGCGGGTGGATTCCGGCAGTGAGTCAAGCAGGATGTCCTTAGGCTTCTTCTCAACCACTGAGTGAATGGAATTGTTATACTCGATAGTGGCCTGCAGGATAAGGTCGACTGTGTCAACTATACCCCTTTGGAGCTTTAAGCACCTAGCTATTTCCAGAAGAGTGCTGTGAAAGCGCTCTACCTGACCGTTGGACGTGCTGTGAAGGGGAGGCGCATTTACCACGCTTACGCCGTAGTTATTCAATAGCAGAGACCTGATAGTCTCTGACTTGAATGCGAGCTCATTGTCGCAATACACTTGCTTAGCCGAAGGGAAAATATTCATCAAGACCAGCAGAGGTGGTCTCGTGTTTTCTATCGTTCGAGACGCAATAGGCTGGACTACCGCAAACTTCGAGAACTTGTCAACACAAGTGAGGAAGAACTTTTTGTCCGTGGAGAAAATGTCAATGTGCAACATTTCTCCAGTCTGTGAGGGAAGTGGCGTCTGGCCGAGTTCCTGCTTCTTTGGGTGTCTGTCGTACTTTGCTTTCGTGCAAATTCTACAGTTGAGGACCACTTCATTAGCTAATTTGGTCATCTTAGGGAAATAGTACTCCGTCATGACCTGTTTTACATTCTCCTGAGCCGCCCTATGGGCTCGATTGTGTTCCCTAGTGATGATTTCTCTTCTATCACTGACGTCGAACACGTCGGCCACGAAGTTTTTGCAATACCAAAAGTGGCCAAGATTGGGAGAGTACAGTGAAACGCATTAACCACGTTTGGGTTAATGATGGCCTTTATCGTTCCAATGAGGGCGACCGTATCGGTAAAGTTTATCAAATGGCGGGTTTTCTCGCCGAAAAGTATGAAATTCCTTTTTAGAGGAAAGCGAGATGACAATGTCAGTGATATAAAACGGAAAAAATTGCAATTTAAATTTCAAGTGTACTTATGCCCTTCGCTTATACCTACCTAGGGTATGCCGTTTAACAATTATATCAGATGTTGTAAATCCGAGTGTGTGTGCGCACTGGTTAGCTATCCACCAGATCTGCGCTCAAGATGGGTCGAACACGTGGTCAAGTTGGCCGCCTGTGCGTGCAGCAACAACTATTGGTTAGCGAGGTTTAAAGCTTATTTTCAGAAAATGAGACAATGCTGAAATCTTGGTTCGGCCTTAGGAAATTAGATCCCTGCTACCAGTGTAGATTGTCGCTATTTGGTGCTTTGGGCTTTGGCTTTGGCTTCGACAAGGAATACGCGCAATGCGTAATTTTTATTTTTGGCTCGCAATAACGCGGCGCCGCAATTAAGCCTGCACTTTCCTACGACTTCCACACACAGGAATGGCAGATTTGTCAAAACGTCCGAATTCTGAAATTTTCCTTCCAGCTGAGGCTGTATGTTTTAGGATTAAATGGTCGGATAAAACTGTTTGGCTTTGACTTGGTCCTCTAGGCTCCACATGCCAGATTGGCGGGACTCCTGGAATCTCAGACAAGGTTTGGTAAAACAGTTTTGACAGCTAGGCAAGACTGGATGTTTTAAGATTAAATATTCGGTTGAGCCTGTTTGGCTTTGACTTGCGCCCCTAGGATGCAAATGCTGGATTAACAGGGTTCCTGGTATCTGAGACAAGTTTTGGTAAAGCAGTTTTGGCGGCCAGATGGGGCTGTATGTTTTAAGATTTAATAGTCGGGTGAAACTATTTGGCTGTGAATTGCTCCCCAAGGCTGCAAATTCAAGGTTAAAAGGGCTCCTGGTATCAAAGATAAGTTTTGGTGAATCAGTTTTGCCGGCCAGATGGGGCTATATGTTTTAGGATTAAATAGTCAGATGAGCCTGTTTTGGCTTTGACGTGCTCCTCTAGGCTCCACATGCCAGATTGACGAAGCTCCTGGAATCTATAAAAAGTTTTAGTAAAACAGTTTTGACTGCCAGATGGGGCTGTTTGTCTTAAGATTAAATTGTAGAATGAGCCCTGTTTGGCTTTGAACTTCTCCCCTAGGCTGCACACGCCAGATTGGCAGGGCTCCTGGTATCTGAGACAAGGTTTGGTAAAACAGTTTTGGCAGCTAGGTCAGGCTACATGTTTGAAGGTTAAATAGTCGGGTGAGCCTGTTTGGCTTTGACTTGCTCCCCTAGGATGCAAATGCTGGAGGAACAGGGTTCCTGACATCTGAGACAAGTTTCGGTAAAGCAATTTTGACTTCCAGGTGAGGCTGTATGTTTTAGGATTAAATAGTCGGATGAGCCTGTTTGGCTTTGACTTCCGACCCTAGAATGCAAATGCTAGATTAACAGGGTTCCTGGTATCTGAGACAAGTTTTGGTAAGGCAATTTTGAGTTCCAGGTGTGGCTGAATGTTTTAAGACTTAATAGTCGTGTGAGCCTGTTTGGCTTTGACTTGCTCCCCTAGGCTGCACTGCCAGATTGTCTTAAGATTAAATAGTCAAGTGAGTGTGTTTGGCTTTGACTTGCGCCCCAAGAATGCAAATGCTGGAATAACAGGGTTCCTGTTATCTGAGACAAGTTTTGGTAAATCTGTTTTGGCGGCCAGATGGGGCTATATGTTCTAGGATTAAATAGGCGGATGAGCCTGTTTGGCTTTGACTTGCTCCCCTAGGCTGCACATGCCAGATTGGCGGGGCTCCTGGAATCTAAGACACGTTTTGGTAAAACAGTTTTGACAGCTAGGTAAAGCTGTATGTTTTAAGATTGTAACGAATACGACGGCTACGCTGGGCGCGTCTCGCCTAACACTCGTGTGTGTATTGGGAGCGTACTCCGTCTACGGGTTCCGACCGTGCTCAGGGAAGGGGCGTGGGTTCTTTGCTCCCTAACACACTCGACGCGTCAAATATAATAAAGAAAAAAAAGTAGACAGACTTAAGGTATGACGGTATACCACGATATATAAGAAGAGACTACGATCTGCAAGCAGAATATATCATATAGAGCCGAGGAGCTAAGATGTTGGCTACCCCTGGTCTTTACCCGCCCTACCTGTAGCTGCATCTGTGATTGTCTTTGCAACTACCCTTTCATAAGCGATATTATATACCTAAGGTGCCCAAAAAGGAATTAAGATTTTATTTATTATAATTGTATTCCTGGAAAATTTAAATTCATGATCGTACTTCATTATACATTACGTGAAAAGAACAAATCTTATTACTTTCTATAAAACTAAACTCGATCTGGGCAAAAACACACATGAATGAGATTACACTCCGAAAGTGATAGTAAGTTAAACCACTTCTGATCTGAATGATCCACAAAAAAATTATCTGTAATTACGAAGGCTGATTCGGAGTACACCCGCTGTCTATAACCACGATTCAAACAATACGTGCAATTTGATAAGCTGGCTTATTACCTTATGTTTTTTTTTTTTTTCACACAGTACTCACTACTTTAGTATTATCCAACGATGTCAGCAGGCCTGTTGACGACGATGATGGGCTGTGGAATCTTAATTGTACTGTGTAACGTAGGAATATAGTAGTCAGCGACATATACACGCTAAATCAGGATCAAAAGACAATGTCAGTGATATAAAACGGAAAAAATTGCAATTTAAATTTCATGTGTACTTATGCCCTTCGCTTATACCTACGGCCAGTATGCCGTTTAACAATTATATCAGATGATGTAAATCCGAGTGGGGGTGCGCACTGGTTAGCTATCCACCAGATCTGCGCTCAAGATGGGTCGAACACGTGGTCAAGTTGGCAGCCTGTGCGTGCAGCAACAACTATTGGTTAGCGAGGTTCAAAGCTTATTTTCAGAAAATGAGACAATGCTGAAATCTTGGTTCGGCCTTAGGAAATTAGATCCCTGCTGTCAGTGTAGATTGTCGCTATTTGGTGCTTTGGGCTTTGGCTTTGGCTTCGACAAGGAATACGCGCTATGCGTAATTTTTATTTTTGGCTCGCAATAACGCGGCGCCGCAATTTAGCCTGCACTTTCCTACGACTTCCACACACGGGAATGGCAGATTTGTCAAAACGTCCGAATTCTGAAATTTTTCTTCCAGCTGAGGCTGTATGTTTTAGGATTAAATGGTCGGATGAGACTGTTTGGCTTTGACTTGGTCCTCTAGGCTCCACATGCCAGATTGGCGGGACTCCTGGAATCTCAGACAAGGTTTGGTAAAACAGTTTTGACAGCTAGGCAAGACTGGATGTTTTAAGATTAAATATTCGGTTGAGCCTGCTTGGCTTTGACTTGCGCCCCTAGGATGCAAATGCTGGATTAACAGGGTTCCTGGTATCTGAGACAAGTTTTGGTAAAGCAGTTTTGGCGGCCAGATGGGGCTGTATGTTTTTAAATTTAATAGTCGGGTGAAACTATTTGGCTGTGAATTGCTCCCCTAGGCTGCAAAGTCTAGATTAAAAGGGCTCCTGGTATCAAAGATAAGTTTTGGTAAATCAGTTTTGGCGGCCAGATGGGGCGATATGTTTTAGGATTAAATAGTCGGATGAGCCAGTTTGGCTTTGACTTGCGCCCCTAGAATGCAAATGCTGGATTAACAGGGTTCCTGGTATTAGAGACAAGTTTTGGTAAGGCAATTTTGAGTTCCAGGTGTGGCTGAATGTTTTAAGACTTAATAGTCGTGTGAGCCTGTTTGGCTTTGACTTGCTCCCCTAGGCTGCACTGCCAGATTGTCTTAAGATTAAATAGTCAAGTGAGTGTGCTTGGCTTTGACTTGCACCCCTAGGATGCAAATGCTGGAATAACAGGGTTCCTGGTATCTGAGACAAGTTTTGGTAAATCAGTTTTTGCGGCCAGATGGGGCTATATGTTTTAATATTTAATAGTCGGGTGAGCTTGTTTGGCTTTGAACTGCGCCCTTAGGATGCAAATGCTGGATTAACAGGGTTCCTGGTATCTGACACAAGTTTTGGTAAAGCAGTTTTGGCGGCCAGATGGGGTTGTATGTTTTAAGATTTAATAGTCGGGTGAGACTATTTGGCTTGGACTTGCTATCCTAGGCTGCAAATGTTAGATTAACAGAGATCCTTGTATCTGAGACAAGTTTCGGTAAAGCAATTTTGACTTCCAGGGGAGGCTGTATGTTTTATTAAATAGCCGGATGAGCCTGTTTGGCTTTGACTTGTGCCCCTAGGATGCAAATGCTGGATTAACAGGGTTCCTGGTATCTGAGAGAAGTTTAGGTGAGGCCATTTTAAGTTCCAGGTGAGGCTGAATGTTTTAAGACTTAATAGTCGTGTGAGACTATTTGGCTTTGACTTGCTCCCCTAGGCGGCACATGCCAGATTGGCAAGGTTCCTGGAAACTAAAAAAAGTTTTAGTAAAACAGTTTTGACAGCCAGATGGGGCTGTTTGTTTCAAGATTAAATTGTAGGATGAGCCTTGTTTGATTTGAACTTCTCCCCTAGGCTGCACACGCCAGATTGGCAGGGCTCCTGGTATCTGAGACAAGGTTTGGTAAAACAGTTTTGACAGCTTGGTCAGGCTACATGTTTGAAGGTTAAATAGTCGGGTGAGCCTCTTTGGCTTTGACTTGCTCCCGTAGGATGCCAATGGTGGAGGAACAGGGTTCCTGGCATCTGAGACAAGTTTCGGTAAACCAATTTTGACTTCCAGGGGAGGCTGTATGTTTTAGGATTAAATAGCCGGATGAGCCTGTTTGGCTTTGACTTGCGGCCCTAGGATGCAAATGCTGGATTAACAGGGTTCCTGGTATCTGAGAGAAGTTTTGGTGAGGCAATTTTGAGTTCCAGGTGAGGCTGAATGTTTTAAGACTTAATAGTCGTGTGAGACTATTTGGCTTTGACTTGCTCCCCTAGGCGGCACATGGCAGATTGGCAAGGCTCCTGGAAACTAAAAAAAGTTTTAGTAAAACAGTTTTGACAGCCAGATGGGGCTGTTTGTTTTAAGATTAAATTGTAGGGTGAGCCCTGTTTGGCTTTGAACTTCTCCCCTAGGCTACACACGCCAGATTGGCAGGGCTCCTGGTATCTGAGACAAGGTTTGGTAAAACAGTTTTGACAGCTAGGTCAGGCTACATGTTTGAAGGTTAAATAGTCGGGTAAGCCTGTTTGGCTTTGACTTGCTCCCCTAGGATGCAAATGCTGGAGGAACAGAGTTCCTGGCATCTGAGACAAGTTTCGGTAAAGCAATTTTGACTTCCAGGTGAAGCTGTATGCTTTAAGACTTAATAGTCGGGTGAGACTATTTGGCTTTGACTTGCTCCCCTATGCGGCACATGCCAGATTGGCAAGGCTTCTGGAATCTAAAAAAAGTTTTAGTAAAACAGTTTTAACAGACAGATGGGGCTGTTTGTTTTAAGATTAAAGAGTCGGGTGAGCCTGTATGACTTTGACTTGCGCCCCCAGGATGCAAATACTGGATTAACAGGGTTCCTGGTATTTGAGACAAGTTTTGGTTAATCAGTTTTGACGGCCAGATCGGGCTATATGTTTTAAGATTTAATAGTCGGGTGAGACTATTTGTCTTTATCTTGCTCCCCTAGGCTGCACATGCTAGATTAACAGGGTTCCTGGTATCTGAGACAAGTTAAGCTAAATCAGTTTTGGCGGCCAGATGGGGCTGTTTGTTTTAAGATTAAATTGTAGGGTGAGCCTGTATGATTTTGACTTGCGCCCCCAGGATGCAAATACTGGATTAACAGGGTTCCTGGTATCAGAGACAAGTTTTGGTAAAGCAGTTATGGCGACCAGATGGGGCTGTATGTTTTAAGATTTAATAGTCGGGTGAGACTATTTGGCTTTGACTTGCTATCCTAGGCTGCAAATGCTAGATTAACTGAGATCCTTGTATCTGTGACAAGTTTCCGTAAAGCAATTTTGACTTCCAGGGGAGGCTGTATGTTTTAGGATTAAATAGTCGGATGAGCCTGTTTGGCTTTGACTTGCGCCCCTAGGATGCAAATGCTGGATTAACAGGGTTCCTGGTATCTGAGACAAGTTTTGGTAAGGCAATTTTGAGTTCTAGGTGAGGCTGAATGTTTTAAGACTTAATAGCCGTGTGAGACTATTTGGCTTTAACTTGCTCCCCTAGGCGGCACATGCCAGATTGGCAAGGCTCCAGGAATCTAAAAAAAGTTTTAGTAAAACAGTTTTGACAGCTAGATGGGGCTGTTTGTTTTAAGATTAAATTGTGGGATGAGCCCTGTTTGGCTTTGATTTGCTCCCCTAGGCTGCACACGCCAGATTGGCAGGGCTCCTGCTATCTGAGACAAGGTTTGGTAAAACAGTTTTGACAGCTAGGTCAGGTTACATGTTTGAAGGTTAAATAGTCGGATGAGCCTGTTTGGCTTTGACTTGCTCCCCTAGGATGCAAATGCTGGATTAACAGGGTTCCTGGTATCTGAGAGAAGTTTTGGTGAGGCAATTTTGAGTTCCGGGTGAGGCTGAATGTTGTAAGACTTAATAGTCGTGTGAGACTATTTGGCTTTGACTTGCTCCCCTAGGCGGCACATGCCAGATTGGCAAGCCTCCTGGAAACTAAAAAAAGTTTTAGTAAAACAGTTTTGACAGCCAGATGGGGCTGTTTGTTTTAAGATTAAATTGTAGGATGAGCCTTGTTTGATTTGAACTTCTCCCCTAGGCTGCACACGCCAGATTGGCAGGGCTCCTGGTATCTGAGACAAGGTTTGGTAAAACAGTTTTGACAGCTAGGTCAGGCTACATGTTTAAAGGTTAAATAATCGGGTGAGCCTCTTTGGCTTTGACTTGCTCCCGTAGGATGCAAATGGTGGAGGAACAGGGTTCTTGGCATCTGAGACAAGTTTCGGTAAAGCAATTTTGACTTCCAGGGGAGGCTGTATGTTTTAGGATTAAATAGCCGGATGAGCCTGTTTGGCTTTGACTTGCGCCCCTAGGATGCAAATGCTGGATTAACAGGGTTCCTAGTATCTGAGAGAAGTTTTGGTGAGGCAATTTTGAGTTCCAGGTGAGGCTGAATGTTTTAAGACTTAATAGTCGTGTGAGACTATTTGGCTTTGACTTGCTCCCCTAGGCGGCACATGCCAGATTGGCAAGGCTCCTGGAAACTAAAAAAAGTTTTACTAAAACAGTTTTGACAGCCAGATGGGGCTGTTTGTTTTAAGATTAAAGAGTCGGATGAGCCTGTATGACTTTGACTTGCGCCCCCAGGATGCAAATACTGGATAAACAGGGTTCCTGGTATTTGAGACAAGTTTTGGTTGACGGCCAGATCGGGCTATATGTTTTAAGATTTATTAGTCGGGTGAGGCTATTTGGCTTTGTCTTGCTCCCCTAGGCTGCAAATGCTAGATTAACAGGGTTCCTGGTATCTGAAACAAGTTTTGGTATGGCAATTTTGAGTTCCAGGTGAGGCTGAATGTTTTATGTTTCGTGTGAACTATTTGGCTTTGACTTTCTCCCCTAGGCGGCACATGCCAGATTGGCGGGGCTCCTGGAATCTAAAAAAAGGTTTGGTAAAACAGTTTTAACAGCTACGTAAGTCTGTGTGTTTTAAGTTTAAATAGTCGGGTGAGTCTGTTTGGCTTTGACTTGCTCCCCTAGGATGCAAATGCTGGATTAACAGGGTTCCTGGTATCTGAGACAAGTTTTGGTAAATCAGTTTTGGCGGCCAGATGGGGCTATATGTTTTAAAATTTAATAGTCGGGTGAGACTATTTGGCTTTGTCTTGCTCCCCTAAGCTGCAAAATGCTAGATTAACAGGGTTCCTAGTAACTGAGATAAGTTTTGGTAAATCAGTTTTGGCTGCAAGATGGGGCTATATGTTTTAGGATTAAATAGTCGGCGAGCCTGTTTGGCTTTGACTTGCTCCACTAGGCTGCACATGCCAGATTGGCAAGGCTCCTGGAATCTAAGACAAGTTTTGGTAAAACAGTTTTGACAGCTAGGTAGGGCTGTATGCTTTAAGATTTAATAGTCGGGTGAGCGTGTTTGGCTTTGACTTGCGCCCCGAGGATGAAAATGCTGGAATAACACGGTTCGTGGCATCTAACACAAGTTTTGGTAAATCATTTTTGGCGGTCAGATGGGGCTATATGTTTTAAGATTTAATAGTCGGGAGAGCCTGTTTGGCTTTGACTTGCGCCCCTAGGATGCAAATGCTGCATTAACAGGGTTCCTGGTATCTGAGACAAGTTTTGGTAAAGCAGCTTTGGCAACTACGTAAGTCTGTATGTTTTAAGATTAAATTGTCGGGTGAGCCTGTTTGGCTTTGACTTGCTCCCTTAGGCTCAACATGCCAGATTGGCTTGGCTCCTGGAATCTAAGACAAGGTTTGGTAAAACAGTTTTGACAGCAGGGCAAGACTGTATGTTTTCAGATTAAATAGTCGGTTGAGCCTGTTTGGCTTTGAGTTGCGCCCCTAGGATGCAAATGCTGGATTAACAGGGTTCCTGGTATCTGAAACAAGTTTTGGTAAGGCAATTTTGAGTTCCAGGTGAGGCTGAATGTGTTAAGACTTAATAGTCGAGTGAGACTATTTTGCTTTGACTTGCTCCCCTAGGCTGCAAATGCTAGATTAACAGGGCTCCTGGTTTCTAAGGCAAGTTTTGGTAAAGCAGTTTTGGCAGCTACGTAAGTCTGTATGTTATAAGATTAAATTGTCGGGAGGGCCTGTTTGGCTTTGACTTGCACCCCTAAGATGCAAATGCTGGATAACCAGGGTTCCTGGAATCTGAGACAAGTTTTGGTAAGGCAATTCTGAGTTCCAGGTGAGGCTGAATGTGTTCAGACTTAATAGTCGGGTGTGACTGTTTTGCTTTGACTTGCTCCCCTAGGCTGCAAATGCTAGATTAACAGGGCTCCTGGTTTCTAAGGCAAGTTTTTGTAAAGCAGTTTTGGCAGCCGGATGGGGCTGTATGTTTTAAGATTAAATTCTCGGGTGAGCCTGTTTGGTTTTGACTTGCTCCCCTAGGCTCCACATGCCAGATTGGCGGGACTCCTGGAATCTAAGACAAGGTTTGGAAACAAGGCTCAAGACAAGTTTTGGTAAATCATTTTTGGCGGCCAGATGGGGCTATATGTTTTAAGATTTAATAGTCGGGAGAGCCTGTTTGGCTTTGACTTGCGCCCCTAGGATGCAAATGCTGCATGAACAGGGTTCCTGGTATCTGAGACAAGTTTTGGTAAAGCAGCTTTGGCAACTACGTAAGTCTGTATGTTTAAAGATTAAATTGTCGGGTGAGCCTGTTTGGCTTTGACTTGCTCCCTTAGGCTCCACATGCCAGATTGGCTTGGCTCCTGCAATCTAAGACAAGGTTTGGTAAAACAGTTTTGACAGCTGTGCAAGACTGTATGTTTTTAGATTAAATAGTCGGTTGAGCCTGTTTGGCTTTGAGTTGCGCCCCTAGGATGCAAATGCTGGATTAACATGGTTCCTGGTATCTGAAACAAGTTTTGGTAAGGCAATTTTGAGTTTCAGGTGAGGCTGAATGTGTTAAGACTTAATAGTCGGGTGAGACTATTTTGCTTTGACTTGCTCCCCTAGGCTGCAAATGATAGATTAACAGGGCTCCTGGTTTCTAAGGCAAGTTTTGGTAAAGCAGTTTTGGCAGCTACGTAAGTCTGTATGTTTTAAGATTAAATTGTCGGGAGAGCCTGTTTGGCTTTGACTTGCGCCCCTGAGATGCAAATGCTGGATAACCAGGGTTCCTGGAATCTGAGACAAGTTTTGGTAAGGCAATTCTGAGTTCCAGGTGAGGCTGAATGTGTTCAGACTTAATAGTCGGGTGAGACTATTTTGCTTTGACTTGCTCCCCTAGGCTGCAAATGCTAGATTAACAGGGCTCCTGGTTTCTAAGGCAAGTTTTGGTAAAGCAGTTTTGGTAGCCGGATGGGGCTGTATGTTTAAAGATTATATTCTCGGGTGAGCCTGTTTGGTTTTGACTTGCTCCCCTAGGCTCCACATGCCAGATTGGCGGGGCTCCTGGAATCTAAGACAAGGTTTGGAAAAAGACAAGTTTTGGTAAATCATTTTTGGCGGCCAGATGGGGCTGTATGTTTTAAGATTAATAGTCGGGTGAGCCTGTTTGGCTTTGACTTGCCCCCTAGGATGCAAATGCTGCATTAACAGGTTCCTGGTATCTGAGACAAGTTTTGGTAAGCAGCTTTGGCAACTACGTAAGTCTGTATGTTTTAAGATTAAATTGTCGGGTGAGCCTGTTTGGCTTTGACTTGCTCCCTTAGGCTCCACATGCCAGATTGGCTTCTCCTGGAATCTAAGACAAGGTTTGGTAAAACAGTTTTGACAGCTGGGCAAGACTGTATGTTTTAAGATTAAATAGTCGGTTGAGCCTGTTTGGCTTTGAGTTGCGCCCCTAGGATGCAAATGCTGGATTAACAGGGTTCCTGGTATCTGAAACAAGTTTTGGTAAGGCAATTTTGAGTTCCAGGTGAGGCTGAATGTGTTAAGACTTAATAGTCGGGTGAGACTATTTTGCTTTGACTTGCTCCCCTAGGCTGCAAATGCTAGATTAACAGGGCTCCTGGTTTCTAAGGCAAGTTTTGGTAAAGCAGTTTTGGCAGCTACGTAAGTCTGTATGTTTTAAGATTAAATTGTCGGGTGAGCCTGTTTGGCTTTGACTTGCTCCCTAGGTCCCTGCGAGCGGTCTGGTTGAAAGTTGTACAGTGACAGCGGTATGTGTTGATTTAGTGGGAGGGTTTGGTTGATTGCGCCCCTAGGATGCAAATGCTGGAATAACAGGGTTCCTGGTATCTAGACAAGTTTTGGTAAATCATTTCGGTGAGGCTATATGTTTTAAGATTTATAGTCGGGAGAGCCTGTTTGGCTTTGACTTGCCCCTAGGTGCAAATGCTGATTAACAGGGCTCCTGGTTTCTGAGACAAGTTTTGGTAAAGCAGTTTTGGCAGCTACGTAAGTCTGTATGTTTTAAGATTAAATTGTCGGGTGAGCCTGTTTGCCTTTGACTTGCTCCCTTAGGCTCCACATGCCAGATTGGCTTAGCTCCTGGAATCTAAGACAAGGCTTGGTAAAACAGTTTTGACAGCTGGGCAAGACTGTATGTTTTAAGATTAAATAGTCGGTTGAGCCTGTTTGGCTTTGAGTTGCGCCCCTAGGATGCAAATGCTGGATTAACAGGGTTCCTGGTATCTGAAACAAGTTTTGGTAAGGCAATTTTGAGTTCCAGGTGAGGCTGAATGTTTTAAGACTTAATAGTCGGGTGAGCCTGTTTGGCTTTGACTTGCTCCCCTAGGCTCCACATGCCAGATTACAGGGCTCCTGGAATCTAAGACAAGGTTTGGAAAAACAGTTTTGGCAGCTGGGTCAGACTGTATGTTTTAAGATTAAATAGTCGGTTGAGCCTGTTTGGCCTTGACTTCCCCTAGGATGCAAATGCTGCATTAACATTGTTCCTGGTATCTGAAACAAGTTTTGGTATGGCAATTTTGAATTCCAGGTGAGGCTGAATGTTTTAAGACTTAATAGTCGGATGAGCCTGTTTGGCTTTGACTTGCTCCACTAGGCTGCACATGCCAGATTGGCGGTACTCCTGGGATCTAAGACAAATTTTGGTAAATCAGTTTTGACAGCCAGATGGGGCTGTATGTTTTAAGATTAAATAGTCGGGTGAGCGTGCTTGGCTTTGACTTGCGCCCCTAGGATGCAAATGCTGGAATAACAGGGTTCCTGGTATCTAAGACAAGTTTTGGTAAATCATTTTTGGCGTCCAGATGGGGCTATATGTTTTAAGATTTAATAGTCGGGAGAGCCTGTTTGGCTTTGTCTTGCTCCCCTAGGCTACAAATGCTGCATCAACAGGGTTCCTGGTATCTGAGACAAGTTTTGGTAAAGCAGCTTTGGCAACTACGTAAGTCTGTATGTTTTAAGATTAAATTGTCGGGTGAGCCTGTTTGGCTTTGACTTGCTCCCTTAGGCTCCACATGCCAGATTGGCTTAGCTCCTGGAATCTAAGACAAGGCTTGGTAAAACAGTATTGACAGCTGGGCAAGACTGTATGTTTTAAGATTAAATAGTCGGTTGAGCCTGTTTGGCTTTGAGTTGCGCCCCTAGGATGCAAATGCTGGATTAACAGGGTTCCTGGTATCTGAAACAAGTTTTGGTAAGGCAATTCTGAGTTCCAGGTGAGGCTGAATGTGTTAAGACTTAATAGTCGGGTGAGACTATTTTGCTTTGACTTGCTCCCCTAGGCTCCACATGCCAGATTGACAGGGCTCCTGGTATCTAAGACAAGTTTTGGTAAAACAGTTTTGACAGCTAGGTAAGGCTGTATGTTTTAAGATTAAATAGTCGGGTGAGCGTGTTTGGCTTTGACTTGCGCCCCTAGGCTGCAAATGCTGGATTAACAGGGTTCCTGGTATCTGAAACAAGTTTTGGTATGGCAATTTTGAATTCCAGGTGAGGCTGAATGTTTTAAGATTTAATAGTCGGATGAGCCTGTTTGGCTTTGACTTGCTCCACTAGGCTGCACATGCCAGATTGGCGGTACTCCTGGATCTAAGACAAATTTTGGTAAATCAGTTTTGACAGCCAGATGGGGCTGTATGTTTTAAGATTAAATAGTCGGTTGAGCCTGTTTGGCTTTGACTTGCGCCCCTGAGATGCAAATGCTGGATAACCAGGGTTCCTGGAATCTGAGACAAGTTTTGGTAAGGCAATTCTGAGTTCCAGGTGAGGCTGAATGTGTTAAGACTTAATAGTCGGGTGAGACTATTTTGCTTTGACTTGCTCCCCTAGGCTGCAAATGCTAGATTAACAGGGCTCCTGGTTTCTAAGGCAAGTTTTGGTAAAGCAGTTTTGGCAGCTACGTAAGTCTGTATGTTTTAAGATTAAATTGTCGGGAGAGCCTGTTTGGCTTTGACTTGCTCCCCTAGGCTCCACATGCCAGATTGACGGGGCTCCTGGAATCTAAGACAAGTTTTGGTAAAACAGTTTTGACAGCTAGGTAAGGCTGTATGCTTTAAGATTAAATAGTCGGGTGAGCGTGTTTGGCTTTGACTTGCGCCCCTAGGATGCAAATGCTGGAATAACAGGGTTCATGGTATCTAAGACAAGTTTTGGTAAATCATTTTTGGCGGCCAGTTGGGGCTATATGTTTTAAGATTTAGTAGTCGGGAGAGCCTGTTTGGCTTTGACTTGCGCCCCTAGGATGCAAATGCTGCATTAACAGGCTTCCTGGTATCTGAGACAAGTTTTGGTAAAGCAGCTTTGGCAACTACGTAAGTCTATATGTTTAAAGATTAAATTGTCGGGTGAGCCTGTTTGGCTTTGACTTGCTCCCTTAGGCTCCACATGCCAGATTGGCTTGGCTCCTGGAATCTAAGACAAGGTTTATTAAAACAGTTTTGACAGCTGGGCAAGGCTGTATGTTTTAAGATTAAATAGTCGGTTGAGCCTGTTTGGCTTTGAGTTGCGCCCCTAGGATGCAAATGCTGGATTAACAGGGTTCCTGGTATCTGAAACAAGTTTTGGTAAGGCAATTTTGAGTTCCAGGTGAGGCTAATTGTGTTAAGACTTAATAGTCGGGTGAGACTATTTTGCTTTGACTTGCTCCCCTAGGCTGCAAATGCTAGATTAACAGGGCTCCTGGTTTCTAAGGCAAGTTTTCGTAAAGCAGTTTTGGCAGCTACGTAAGTCTGTATGTTTTAAGATTAAATTGTCGGGTGAGCCTGTTTGGCTTTGACTTGCTCCCCTAGGCTCCACATGCCAGATTGGCGGGGCTCTTGGGATCTTAGACAAGTTTTGGTAAAACAGTTTTGACAGCTAGGTAAGGCTGAATGCTTTAAGATTAAATAGTCGGGTGAGCGTGTTTGGCTTTGACTTGCGCCCCTAGGATGCAAATGCTGGAATAACAGGGTTCCTGGTATCTAAGACAAGTTTTGGTAAATCAGTTTTGGCGTCTATGGGGCTATATGTTTTAAGATTTAATAGTCGGGTGAGCCTGTTTGGCTTTGACTTGCGCTCCTAGGATGCAAATGCTGGATAAACAGGGTTCTTGGTATCTGAAACAAGTTTTTGTAAGGCAATTTTGAGTTCCAGGTGAGGCAGAATGTGTTAAGATTTCATAGTCGGGTGAGGCTATTTGGCTTTGTCTTGCTCCCCTTGGCTGCAAATGCTAGATTAACAGCGTTCCTGGTATCTGAGACAAGTTTTGGTAAATCAGCTTTGGCCTCCAGATGGGGCTATATGTTTTAAGATTTAATAGTCGGGAGAGCCTGTTTGGCTTTGTCTTGCTCCCCTAGGCTACAAATGCTGCATCAACAGGGTTCCTGGTATCTGAGACAAGTTTTGGTAAAGCAGCTTTGGCAACTACGTAATTCTGTATGTTTTAAGATTAAATTGTCGGGTGAGCCTGTTTGGCTTTGACTTGCTCCCTTAGGCTCCACATGCCAGATTGGCTTAGCTCCTGGAATCTAAGACAAGGCTTGGTAAAACAGTATTGACAGCTGGGCAAGACTGTATGTTTTAAGATTAAATAGTCGGTTGAGCCTGTTTGGCTTTGAGTTGCGCCCCTAGGATGCAAATGCTGGATTAACAGGGTTCCTGGTATCTGAAACAAGTTTTGGTAAGGCAATTTTGAGTAACAGGTGAGGCTGAATGTGTTAAGACTTAATAGTCGGGTGAGACTATTTTGCTTTGACTTGCTCCCCTAGGCTGCAAATGCTAGATTAACAGGGCTCCTGGTTTCTAAGGCAAGTTTTGGTAAATCAGTTTTGGCAGCTACGTAAGTCTGTATGTTTTAAGATTAAATTGTCGGATGAGCCTGTTTGGCTTTGACTTGCTCCCCTAGGCTCCACATGCCAGATTGGCGGGGCTCCTGGAATCTAAGACAAGTTTTGGTAAAACAGTTTTGACAGCTAGATAAGGCTGTATGCTTTAAGATTAAATAGTCGGGTGAGCGTGTTTGGCTTTGACTTGCGCCCCTAGGATGCAGATGCTGGAATAACAGGGTTCATGGTATCTAAGACAAGTTTTGGTAAATCAATTTTGGCGTCCAGTTGGGGCTATATGTTTTAAGATTTAGTAGTCGGGTGAGCCTGTTTGGCTTTGACTTGCGCTCCTAGGATGCAAATGCTGGATAAACAGGGTTCTTGGTATCTGAAACAAGTTTTTGTAAGGCAATTTTGAGTTCCAGGTGAGGCAGAATGTGTTAAGATTTCATAGTCGGGTGAGGTTATTTGGCTTTGTCTTGCTTCCCTAGGCTGCAAATGCTGGAATAACAGGCTTCCTGGTATCTGAGACAAGTTTTGGTAAAGCAGTTTTGGCAGCTAGGTAAGTCTGTATGTTTTAAGATTAAATTGTCGGGTGAGCCTGTTTGGCTTTGACTTGCTCCCTTAGGCTCCACATGCCAGATTGGCGGGGCTCCTGGAATCTAAGACAAGTTTTGGTAAAACAGTTTTGACAGCTAGGCAAGGCTGTATGTTTTAAGATTAAATAGTCGGGTGAGCGTGTTTGGCTTTGAGTTGCGCCCCTAGGATGCAAATGCTGGAATAACAGGGTTCCTGGTATCTAAGACAAGTTTTGGTAAGTCAATTTTGGCGTCCAGGTGAGGCTATTTGTTTTAAGACTTGGTAGTCGGGTGAGACTATTTTGCTTTGACTTGCTCCCCTAGGCTGCAATTGCTGGATTAACAGGGCTTCCTGGTATCTAAGGCAAGTTTTCGTAAAGCAGTTTGGCAGCTACGTAAGTCAGTATGTTTTAAGATTAAATTGTCGGGTGAGCCTGTTTGGCTTTGACTTGCTCCCCTAGGCTCCACATGCCAGATTGGCGGGGCTCTTGGGATCTTAGACAAGTTTTGGTAAAACAGTTTTGACAGCTAGGTAAGGCTGAATGCTTTAAGATTAAATAGTCGGGTGAGCGTGTTTGGCTTTGACTTGCGCCCCTAGGATGCAAATGCTGGAATAACAGGGTTCCTGGTATCTAAGACAAGTTTTGGTAAATCAGTTTTGGCGTCTATGGGGCTAAATGTTTTAAGATTTAATAGTCGGGTGAGCCTGTTTGGCTTTGACTTGCGCTCCTAGGATGCAAATGCTGGATAAACAGGGTTCTTGGTATCTGAAACAAGTTTTTGTAAGGCAATTTTGAGTTCCAGGTGAGGCAGAATGTGTTAAGATTTCATAGTCGGGTGAGGTTATTTGGCTTTGTCTTGCTTCCCTAGGCTGCAAATGCTAGATTAACAGGGTTCCTGGTATCTGAGACAAGTTTTGGTAAATCAGCTTTGGCGGCCAGATGGGGCTGTATGTTTTAAGATTAAATTCTCGGGTGAGCCTGTTTGGTTTTGAATTTCTCCCCTGGGCGGCACATGCCAGATTGGCGGGGCTCCTGGAATCTAAAAAAAGTTTTGGTAAAACAGTTTTAACAGCTACGTAAGTCTATGTTTTAAGTTAAAATAGTCGCGTGAGTCTGTTTGACTTTGACTTGCTCCCCTAGGATTCAAATGCTGGATTAACAGGGTTCCTGGTATCTGAGACAAGTTTTGGTAAATCAGTTTTGGCGGCCAGATGGGGCTATATGTTTTAAAAATTTAATAGTCGGGTGAGACTATTTGGCTTTGTCTTGCTCCCCTAGGCTGCAAATGCTAGATTAACAGGGTTCCTGGTAACTGAGATAAGTTTTGGTAAATCAGTTTTGGCGGCAAGATGGGGCTATATGTTTTAGGATTAAATAGTCGGATGAGCCTGTTTGGCTTTGACTTGCTCCACTAGGCTGCACATGCCAGATTGGCGGTGCTCCTGGAATCTAAGACAAGTTTTGGTAATACAGTTTTGACAGCTAGGTAAGGCGGTATGCTCTAAGATTTAATAGTCGGGTGAGTGTGTTTGGCTTTGACTTGCGCCCCTAGCATGCAAATGCTGGAATAACAGGGTTCCTGGTATCTGAGACAAGTTTTGGTAAAGCAGCTTTGGCAACTACGTAAGTCTGTATGTTTTAAGATTTAATTGTCGGGTGAGCCTGTTTGGCTTTGACTTGCTCCCTTAGGCTCCACATGCCAGATTGGCGGGGCTCCTGGAATCTAAGACAAGGTTTCGTAAAACAGTTTTGACAGCTGGGCAAGACTGTATGTTTTAAGATTAAATAGTCAGTTGAGCCTGTTTGGCTTTGAGTTGCGCCCCTAGGATGCAAATGCTGGATTAACAGGGTTCCTGGTATCTAAGACATGTTTTGGTAAGTCAGTTTTGGCGGCCAGATGGGGCTATATGTCTTAAGATTTAATAGTTTGGTGAGCCTGTTTGGCTTTGACTTGCGCCCCTAGGATGCAAATGCTGGATTAACAGGGTTCCTGGTATCTGAGACAAGTTTTGGTAAATCAGTCTTGGCGGCCAGATGGGGCTATATGTTTTAGGACTAAATAGTCGGATGAGCCTGTTTCGCTTTGACTTGCTCCCCTAGGCTGCAAATGCTAGATTAACAGGGCTCTGGTTAGGAAGTTTGGAAAAGTTTTGGGTGTAGTGTATGTTAAGATTAAATGTGGGTGAGTTTTGGTGGGGGGGGGGGGGGGGAGTGGGAAGTGGGGGGGGGGGTGGTTAGATGAGGGGGGGGGGGGGTGGGGGGGGGGGGGGGGGGGGGGGGTTGGGGTGGTGGGGGGGGGGGGGGTGGGGGGGGGGGGGGGGGGGGGTTGGGGGGGGGGGGGGGGGGGGGGTAATTAGTGGGGGGGGGTTTGGGGGGGGGGAGGGGTGGGGGGGTGGAGTTGGGTTGGGGGGGGGGGGGGGGGGGGGGGGGGGGGGGGGTGGGGGGGGGGGGGGGGGGGGGGTGGGGTGTTGGGGGGGGGGGGGGGGGGGGGGGGGTGGGGGGGGGGGGGGGGGAAGAGGGGGGATAGGTTGGGGGTGTGGGGGGGGGATGGGGGGGTGGGGGGGGGGGGGGGGGAGGGGGGTGGGTAGGTTTGTGGGGGGGGTGGGGTGGGGGGGGGGGTGGGGGGTGGGGGGGGGGGGGGGGCTCCTGGAATCTAAGACAAGTTTTGGTAAAACAGTTTTGACAGCTACGTAGGTCTGTATGTTTTAAGGTTAAGTAGTCGGATGAGTCTGTTTGACTTTGACTTGCTCCCCTAGGATGCAAATGCTGGATTAACAGGGTTCTGGTATCTGAGACAAGTTTTGGTAAATCAGTTTTGGCAGCCAGATGAGGCTATATGTTTTTAGATTTAATAGTCGGGTGAGGCTATTTGGCTTTGTCTTCCTCCCTTAGGCTGCACATGGCAGATTGGCGGGGCTCCTGGAATCTAAGACAAGTTTTGGTAAATCAGTTTTGACAGCTAGGTAAGGCTGTATGCTTTAAGATTAAATAGTCGGGTGAGCGTGTTTGGCTTTGACTTGCGCCCCTAGGATGCAAATGCTGGAATAACAGGGTTCCTGGTATCTAAGACAAGTTTTGGTAAAGCAATTTTGGGGTCCAGGTGGGGCTGATATGTTTTCAGACTTAATAGTCGGGTGAGACTATTTGGCTTTGACTTTCTCCCCTAGGCTGTACATGCCAGATTGGCAGGGCTCCTGGAATCTAAGGCAAGTTTTGGTAAAGCAGTTTTGACAGCTACGTAAGTCTGTATGTTTTAAATAGTCGGGTGAGTCTGTTTGACTTTGAATGTGGAATAAAGGGTTTGGTATTAAGAAAGTTTGGTAATAGTGGGGGGGTGGATTAAATAGTCGGGTGAGCCTGTTTGGCTTTGATTTGCTCCCCTAGGATGCATATTCCAGATTGGCGGGGCTCCTGGAATCTAAGACAAGTTTTGGTAAAACAGTTTTGACAGCTAGGTAAGGCTGTATGCTTTAAGATTTAATAGTCGGGTGAGCGTGTTTGGCTTTGACTTGCGCCCCTAGGATGCAAATGCTGGAATAACAGGGTTCCTGGTATCTAAGACAAGTTTTGGTAAATCAGTTTTGGCGTCGGTGGGGCTATGTGTTTTAAAATTTAATAGTGGGTGAGATATTTGGTTTGTTCAAGATTAACAGGGTTCCTGGTATCTGAGACAAGTTTTGGTAAGGCAGTTTTGAGTGCCAGGTGGGGCTGTATGTGTTAAGATTAAATAGTCGGGTGAGTTGGAAAAAGCTGTTTGGCTTTGACTTGCGCCCCTAGGATGCAAATGCTGGAATAACAGGGTTCCTGGTATCTAAGACAAGTTTTGGTAAGGCAATTTTGAGTTCCAGGTGAGGCTGAATGTATTCAGACTTAATAGTCGTGTGAGACTATTTGGCTTTGACTTTCTCCCCTAGGCGGTACATGACAGATTGGCGGGGCTCCTGGAATCTAAAGAAAAGTTTTGGTAAAACAGTTTTGACAGCTACGTAAGTCTGTATGTTTTAAGGTTAAATAGTCGGGTGAGCGTCTGGCTTTGACTTGCGCCCCTAGGATGCAAATGCTGGAATAACAGGGTTCCTGGTATCTAAGACAAGTTTTGGTAAATCAGTTTTGGCGTCTATGGGGCTATATGTTTTAGGATTAAATAGTCGGATGAGCCTGTTATGCTTTGACTTGCTCCCCTAGGATGCACATTCCAGATTGGCGGGGCTCCTGGAATCTAAGACAAATTTTGGTAAATCAGTTCTGACAGCTAGGTAAGGCTGTATGCTCTAAGATTTAATAGTCGGGTGAGCCTGTTTGGCTTTGACTTGCGCCCCTAGGATGCAAATGCTGGATTAACAGGGTTCCTGGTATCTGAGACAAGTTTTGGTAAATCAGTTTTGGGGGCCAGGTGGGGCTATGTGATTTAAAATTTAATAGTCGGGTGAGACTATTTGGCTTTGTCTTGCTCCCCTAGGCTGCAAATGCTAAATTAACAGGGTTCCTGGTATCTGAGACAAGTTTTGGTAAATCAGTTTTGGCGGCCAGATGGGGCTATATGTTTTAAGATTAAATAGTCGGGTGAGCCTGTTTGGCTTTGACTTGCTCCCCTAGGCTGCAAATGCTAGATTAACAGGGTTCCTGGTATCTGAGACAAGTTTTGGTAAAGCAGTTTTGGCAGCAAGGTGGGGCTATATGTTTTAAGATTAAATAGTCGGATGAGCCTGTTTGGCTTTGACTTGCTCCCCTAGGCTGCACATGCCAGATTGGCGGGGCTCCTGGAATCTAAGAGAAGTTTTGGTAAAACAGTTTTGACAGCTAGGTAAGGCGGTATTCTAGAAGACTGAGCGTGTTTGGCTTTGACTTGCGCCCCTAGCATGCAAATGCTGGAATAACAGGGTTCCTGGTATCTGAGACAAGTTTTGGTAAAGCAGCTTTGGCAACTACGTAAGTCTGTATGTTTTAAGATTAAATTGTCGGGTGAGCGTGTTTGGCTTTGACTTGCTCCCTTAGGCTCCACATGCCAGATTGGCGGGGCTCCTGGAATCTAAGACAAGGTTTGGTAAAACAGTTTTGACAGCTGGGCAAGACTGTATGTTTTAAGATTAAATAGTCAGTTGAGCCTGTTTGGCTTTGAGTTGCGCCCCTAGGATGCAAATGCTGGATTAACAGGGTTCCTGGTATCTAAGACATGTTTTGGTAAGTCAGTTTTGGCGGCCAGATGGGGCTATATGTCTTAAGATTTAATAGTTTGGTGAGCCTGTTTGGCTTTGACTTGCGCCCCTAGGATGCAAATGCTGGAATAACAGGGTTCCTGGTATCTGAGACAAGTTTTGGTAAATCAGTCTTGGCGGCCAGATGGGGCGATATGTTTTAGGACTAAATAGTCGGATGAGCCTGTTTCGCTTTGACTTGCTCCCCTAGGCTGCAAATGCTAGATTAACAGGGCTCCTGGTTTCTAAGGCAAGTTTTGGTAAAGCAGTTTTGGCAGCTACGTAAGTCTGTATGTTTTAAGATTAAATTGTCAGGTGAGCCTGTTTGGCTTTGACTTGCTCCCCTAGGCTCCATATGCCAGATAGGCGGGGCTCCTGGAGTCTAAGACAAGTTTTGGTAAAACAGTTTTGACAGCTAGGTAAGGCTGTATGCTTTAAGATTAAATAGTCGGGTGAGCGTGTTTGGCTTTGACTTGCGCCCCTAGGATGCAAATGCTGGAATAACAGGGTTCCTGGTATCTAAGGCAAGTTTTGGTAAATCAGTTTTGGCGTCTGTGGGGCTATATGTTTTAAGGATAAACAGGGTTCCTGGTATCTGAGACAAGTTTTGGTAAGGCAATTTTGAGTTCCAGGTGTGGCTGAATGAGTTAAAATTTAATAGTCGGGTGAGGCTATTTGGCTTTGACTTGCGCCCCTAGGATGCAAATGCTGGAATAACAGGGTTCCTGGTATCTAAGACAAGTTTTGGTAAGGCAATTTTGAGTTCCAGGTGAGGCTGAATGTATTCATACTTAATAGTCGTGTGAGACTATTTGGCTTTGACTTTCTCCCCTAGGCGGTACATGACAGATTGGCCGGGCTCCTGGAATCTAAAAAAAGTTTTGGTAAAACAGTTTTGACAGCTACGTAAGTCTGTATGTTTTAAATAGTCGGGTGAGTCTGTTTGACTTTGAATGCTGGAATAACAGGGTTCCTGGTATCTAAGACAAGTTTTGGTAAATCAGTTTTGGCGTCTATGGGGCTATATGTTTTAAGGATAAACAGGGTTCCTGGTATCTGAGACAAGTTTTGGTAAGGCAATTTTCAGTTCCAGGTGTGGCTGAATGAGTTAAAAATTAATAGTCGGGTGAGGCTATTTGGCTTTGTTTTGCTCCCCTAGGCTGCAAATGCTAGATTAACAGTGTTCCTGGTATCTGAGACAAGTTTTGATAAAACAGTTTTGACAGCTAGGTAAGGCTGTATGCTTTAAGATTAAATAGTCGGGTGAGGGTGTTTGGCTTTGACTTGCGCCCCTAGGATGCAAATGCTGGAATAACAGGGTTCCTGGTATCTAAGACATGTTTTGGTAAGTCAGTTTTGGCGGCCAGATGGGGCTATATGTTTTAAGATTTAATAGTTTGGTGAGCCTGTTTGGCTTGACTTGCGCCCCTAGGATGCAAATGCTGGAATAAGAGGGTACCTGGTATCTAAGACAAGTTTTGGTAAGGCAATTTTGAGTTCCAGGTGAGGCTGAATGTATTCAGCCTTAATAGTCGTGTGAGACTATTTGGCTTTGACTTTCTCCCCTAGGCGGTACATGACAGATTGGCGGGGCTCCTGGAATCTAAAAAAGTTTTGGTAAAACAGTTTTGACAGCTACGTAAGTCTGTATGTTTTAAGGTTAAATAGTCGGGTGAGCGTGTTTGGCTTTGACTTGCGCCCCTAGGATGCAAATGCTGGAATAAGAGGGTACCTGGTATCTAAGACAAGTTTTGGTAAGGCAATTTTGAGTTCCAGGTGAGGCTGAATGTATTCAGACTTAATAGTCGTGTGAGACTATTTGGCTTTGACTTTCTCCCCTAGGCGGTACATGACAGATTGGCGGGGCTCCTGGAATCTAAGACAAGTTTTGGTAAAACAGTTTTGACAGCTACGTAAGTCTGTATGTTTTAAATAGTCGGGTGAGTCTGTTTGACTTTGACTTTCTTCCCTAGGATGCAAATGCTGGATTAACAGGGTTCCTGGTATCTGAGACAAGTTTTGGTAAATCAGTTTTGGCGGCCAGGCGGGGCTATATGATTTAAAATTTAATAGTCGGGTGAGACTAATTGGCTTTGTCTTGCTCCCCTAGGCTGCAAATGCTAGATTAACTGGTAACTGAGATAGGTTTTTGTAAATCAGTTTTGGCGGCCAGATGGGGCTATATGTTTTAGGATTAAATAGTCGGATGAGCCCGTTTGGCTTTGACTTGCTCCCCCAGGCTGCACATGCCAGATTGGCGGGGCTCCTGGAATCTAAAACAAGTTTTGGTAAAACAGTTTTGACAGCTAGGTAAGGCCGTATGCTTTAAGATTAAATAGTCGGGTGAGCGTGTTTGGCTTTGACTTGCGCCTCTAGGATGCAAATGCTGGAATAACAGGGTTCCTGGTATCTAAGACAAGTTTTGGAAAGGCAATTTTGAGTTCCAGGTGAGGCTGAATGTATTCAGACTTAATAATCGTGTGAGACTATTTGGCTTTGACTTTCTCCCCTAGGCGGTACATGCCAGATTGGCGGGGCTCCTGGAATCTAAGACAAGTTTTGGTAAAACAGTTTTGACAGCTACGTAGGTCTGTATGTTTTAAGGTTAAGTAGTCGGATGAGTCTGTTTGACTTTGACTTGCTCCCCTAGGATGCAAATGCTGGATTAACAGGGTTCTGGTATCTGAGACAAGTTTTGGTCAATCAGTTTTGGCAGCCAGATGAGGCTATATGTTTTTAGATTTAATAGTCGGGTGAGGCTATTTGGCTTTGTCTTCCTCCCTTAGACTGCACATGGCAGATTGGCGGGGCTCCTGGAATCTAAGACAAGTTTTGGTAAATCAGTTTTGACAGCTAGGTAAGGCTGTATGCTTTAAGATTAAATAGTCGGGTGAGCGTGTTTGGCTTTGACTTGCGCCCCTAGGATGCAAATGCTGGAATAACAGGGTTCCTGGTATCTAAGACAAATTTTGGTAAGGCAATTTTGAGTTCCAGGTGAGGCTGAATGTATTCAGACTTAATAGTCGTGTGAGACTATTTGGCTTTGACTTTCTCCCCTAGGCGGTACATGACAGATTGGCGGGGCTCCTGGAATCTAAAAAAGTTTTGGTAAAACAGTTTTGACAGCTACGTAAGTCTGTATGTTTTAAATAGTCGGGTGAGTCTGTTTGACTTTGAATGCTGGAATAACAGGGTTCCTGGTATCTAAGACAAGTTTTGGTAAATCAGTTTTGGAGTCAATGGGGCTATATGTTTTAGGATTAAATAGTCGGATGAGCCTGTTATGCTTTGACTTGCTCCCCTAGGCTGCACATTCCAGATTGGCGGGGCTCCTGGAATCTAAGACAAATTTTGGTAAATCAGTTCTGACAGCTAGGTAAGGCTGTATGCTCTAAGATTTAATAGTCGGGTGAGCCTGTTTGGCTTTGACTTGCGCCCCTAGGATGCAAATGCTGGATTAACAGGGTTCCTGGTATCTGAGACAAGTTCTGGTAAATCAGTTTTGGGGGCCAGGTGGGGCTATGTGATTTAAAATTTAATAGTCGGGTGAGACTATTTGGCTTTGTCTTGCTCCACTAAGCTGCAAATGCTAAATTAACAGGGTTCCTGGTAACTGAGATAGGTTTTGGTAAATCAGTCTTGGCGGCCAGATGGGGCTATATGTTTTAGGACTAAATAGTCGGATGAGCCTGTTTCGCTTTGACTTGCTCCCCTAGGCTGCAAATGCTAGATTAACAGGGCTCCTGGTTTCTAAGGCAAGTTTTGGTAAATCAGTTTTGGCAGCTACGTAAGTCTGTATGTTTTAAGATTAAATTGTCAGGTGAGCCTGTTTGGCTTTGACTTGCTCGCCTAGGCTCCATATGCCAGATAGACGGGGCTCCTGGAGTCTAAGACAAGTTTTGGTAAAACAGTTTTAACAGCTAGGTAAGGCTGTATGCTTTAAGATTAAATAGTCGGGTGAGCGTGTTTGGCTTTGACTTGCGCCCCTAGGATGCAAATGCTGGAATAACAGGGTTCCTGGTATCTAAGGCAAGTTTTGGTAAATCAGTTTTGGCGTCTATGGGGCTATATGTTTTAAGGATAAACAGGGTTCCTGGTATCTGAGACAAGTTTTGGTAAGGCAATTTTCAGTTCCAGGTGTGGCTGAATGAGTTAAAAATTAATAGTCGGGTGAGGCTATTTGGCTTTGTTTTGCTCCCCTAGGCTGCAAATGCTAGATTAACAGTGTTCCTGGTATCTGAGACAAGTTTTGATAAAACAGTTTTGACAGCTAGGTAAGGCTGTATGCTTTAAGATTAAATAGTCGGGTGAGGGTGTTTGGCTTTGACTTGCGCCCCTAGGATGCAAATGCTGGAATAACAGGGTTCCTGGTATCTAAGACATGTTTTTGGTAAGTCAGTTTTGGCGGCCAGATGGGGCTATATGTTTTAAGATTTAATAGTTTGGTGAGCCTGTTTGGCTTTGACTTGCGCCCCTAGGATGCAAATGCTGGAATAAGAGGGTACCTGGTATCTAAGACAAGTTTTGGTAAGGCAATTTTGAGTTCCAGGTGAGGCTGAATGTATTCAGACTTAATAGTCGTGTGAGACTATTTGGCTTTGACTTTCTCCCCTAGGCGGTACATGACAGATTGGCGGGGCTCCTGGAATCTAAAAAAAGTTTTGGTAAAACAGTTTTGACAGCTACGTAAGTCTGTATGTTTTAAGGTTAAATAGTCGGGTGAGCGTGTTTGGCTTTGACTTGCGCCCCTAGGATGCAAATGCTGGAATAAGAGGGTACCTGGTATCTAAGACAAGTTTTGGTAAGGCAATTTTGAGTCCCAGGTGAGGCTGAATGTATTCAGACTTAATAGTCGTGTGAGACTATTTGGCTTTGACTTTCTCCCCTAGGCGGTACATGACAGATTGGCGGGGCTCCTGGAATCTAAAAAAAGTTTTGGTAAAACAGTTTTGACAGCTACGTAAGTCTGTATGTTTTAAATAGTCGGGTGAGTCTGTTTGACTTTGACTTTCTTCCCTAGGATGCAAATGCTGGATTAACAGGGTTCCTGGTATCTGAGACAAGTTTTGGTAAATCAGTTTTGGCGGCCAGGCGGGGCTATATGATTTAAAATTTAATAGTCGGGTGAGACTAATTGGCTTTGTCTTGCTCCCCTAGGCTGCAAATGCTAGATTAACTGGTAACTGAGATAGGTTTTTGTAAATCAGTTTTGGCGGCCAGATGGGGCTATATGTTTTAGGATTAAATAGTCGGATGAGCCCGTTTGGCTTTGACTTGCTCCCCCAGGCTGCACATGCCAGATTGGCGGGGCTCCTGGAATCTAAAACAAGTTTTGGTAAAACAGTTTTGACAGCTAGGTAAGGCCGTATGCTTTAAGATTAAATAGTCGGGTGAGCGTGTTTGGCTTTGACTTGCGCCTCTAGGATGCAAATGCTGGAATAACAGGGTTCCTGGTATCTAAGACAAGTTTTGGAAAGGCAATTTTGAGTTCCAGGTGAGGCTGAATGTATTCAGACTTAATAATCGTGTGAGACTATTTGGCTTTGACTTTCTCCCCTAGGCGGTACATGCCAGATTGGCGGGGCTCCTGGAATCTAAGACAAGTTTTGGTAAAACAGTTTTGACAGCTACGTAGGTCTGTATGTTTTAAGGTTAAGTAGTCGGATGAGTCTGTTTGACTTTGACTTGCTCCCCTAGGATGCAAATGCTGGATTAACAGGGTTCTGGTATCTGAGACAAGTTTTGGTAAATCAGTTTTGGCAGCCAGATGAGGCTATATGTTTTTAGATTTAATAGTCGGGTGAGGCTATTTGGCTTTGTCTTCCTCCCTTAGGCTGCACATGGCAGATTGGCGGGGCTCCTGGAATCTAAGACAAGTTTTGGTAAATCAGTTTTGACAGCTAGGTAAGGCTGTATGCTTTAAGATTAAATAGTCGGGTGAGCGTGTTTGGCTTTGACTTGCGCCCCTAGGATGCAAATGCTGGAATAACAGGGTTCCTGGTATCTAAGACAAGTTTTGGTAAGGCAATTTTGAGTTCTAGGTGAGGCTGAATGTATTCAGACTTAATAGTCGTGTGAGACTATTTGGCTTTGACTTTCTCCCCTAGGCGGTACATGACAGATTGGCGGGGCTCCTGGAATCTAAAAAAAGTTTTGGTAAAACAGTTTTGACAGCTACGTAAGTCTGTATGTTTTAAATAGTCGGGTGAGTCTGTTTGACTTTGAATGCTGGAATAACAGGGTTCCTGGTATCTAAGACAAGTTTTGGTAAATCAGTTTTGGAGTCAATGGGGCTATATGTTTTAGGATTAAATAGTCGGATGAGCCTGTTATGCTTTGACTTGCTCCCCTAGGATGCACATTCCAGATTGGCGGGGCTCCTGGAATCTAAGACAAATTTTGGTAAATCAGTTCTGACAGCTAGGTAAGGCTGTATGCTTTAAGATTTAATAGTCGGGTGAGCCTGTTTGGCTTTGACTTGCGCCCCTAGGATGCAAATGCTGGATTAACAGGGTTCCTGGTATCTGAGACAAGTTCTGGTAAATCAGTCTTGGGGGCCAGGTGGGGCTATGTGATTTAAAATTTAATAGTCGGGTGAGACTATTTGGCTTTGTCTTGCTCCACTAAGCTGCAAATGCTAAATTAACAGGGTTCCTGGTAACTGAGATAGGTTTTGGTAAATCAGTTTTGGCGGCCAGATGGGGCTATATGTTTTAGGATTAAATAGTCGGATGAGCCTGTTTGGCTTTGACTTGCTCCCCTAGGCTGCACATTCCAGATTGGCGGGGCTCCTGATATCTAAAAAAAGCTTTGGTAAAACAGTTTTGACAGCTACGTAAGTCTGTATGTTTTAAGGTTAAATAGTCGGGTGAGTCTGTTTGACTGTGACGCGCTCCCCTAGGATGCAAATGCTGGATTAACAGGGTTCCTGGTATCTGAGACAAGTTTTGGTAAATCAGTTTTGGTGGCCAGGTGGGGCTATGTGATTTAAAATTTAATTGTCGGGTGAGACTATTTGGCTTTGTCTTGCTCCACTAAGCTGCAAATGCTAAATTAACAGGGTTCCTGGTAACTGAGATAGGTTTTGGTAAATCAGTTTTGGCGGCCAGATGGGGCTATATGTTTTAGGATTAAATAGTCCGATGAGCCTGTTTGGCTTTGACTTGCTCCCCCAGGCTGCACATGCCAGATTGGCGGGGCTCCTGGAATCCAAGACAAGTTTTGGTAAAACAGTTTTGACAGCTAGGTAAGGCCGTATGCTTTAAGATTAAATAGTCGGGTGAGCGTGTTTGGCTTTGACTTGCGCCTCTAGGATGCAAATGCTGGAATAACAGGGTTCCTGGTATCTAAGACAAGTTTTGGAAAGGCAATTTTGAGTTCCAGGTGAGGCTGAATGTATTCAGACTTAATAGTCGTGTGAGACTATTTGGCTTTGACTTTCTCCCCTAGGCGGTACATGCCAGATTGGCGGGGCTCCTGGAATCTAAGACAAGTTTTGGTAAAACAGTTTTGACAGCTACGTAGGTCTGTATGTTTTCAGGTTAAGTAGTCGGATGAGTCTGTTTGACTTTGACTTGCTCCCCTAGGATGCAAATGCTGGATTAACAGGGTTCTGGTATCTGAGACAAGTTTTGGTAAATCAGTTTTGGCAGCCAGATGAGGCTATATGTTTTTAGATTTAATAGTCGTGTGAGGCTATTTGGCTTTGTCTTCCTCCCTTAGGCTGCACATTCCAGATTGGCGGGGCTCCTGGAATCTAAAAAAAGCTTTGGTAAAACAGTTTTGACAGCTACGTAAGTCTGTATGTTTTAAGGTTAAATAGTCGGGTGAGTCTGTTTGACTGTGACGCGCTCCCCTAGGATGCAAATGCTGGATTAACAGGTTTCCTGTTATCTGAGACAAGTTTTGGTAAATCAGTTTTGGGGGCCAGGTGGGGCTATGTGATTTAAAATTTAATTGTCGGGTGAGACTATTTGGCTTTGTCTTGCTCCACTAAGCTGCAAATGCTAAATTAACAGGGTTCCTGGTAACTGAGATAGGTTTTGGTAAATCAGTTTTGGCGGCCAGATGGGGCTATATGTTTTAGGATTAAAAAGTCGGATGAGCCTGTTTGACTTTGACTTGCTCCCCCAGGCTGCACATGCCAGATTGGCGGGGCTCCTGGAATCTAAGACAAGTTTTGGTAAAACAGTTTTGACAGCTAGGTAAGGCCGTATGCTTTAAGATTAAATAGTCGGGTGAGCGTGTTTGGCTTTGACTTGCGCCTCTAGGATGCAAATGCTGGAATAACAGGGTTCCTGGTATCTAAGACAAGTTTTGGAAGGAATTTTGAGTTCCAGGTGATGCTGATGTTTCGACTTATAGACGTGTGAGACTATTTGGCTTTGTCTTGCTCCACTAAGCTGCAAATGCTAAATTAACAGGGTTCCTGGTAACTGAGATAGGTTTTGGTAAATCAGTTTTGGCGGCCAGATGGGGCTATATGTTTTAGGATTAAAAAGTCGGATGAGCCTGTTTGACTTTGACTTGCTCCCCCAGGCTGCACATGCCAGATTGGCGGGGCTCCTGGAATCTAAGACAAGTTTTGGTAAAACAGTTTTGACAGCTAGGTAAGGCCGTATGCTTTAAGATTAAATAGTCGGGTGAGCTTGTTTGGCTTTGACTTGCGCCTCTAGGATGCAAATGCTGGAATAACAGGGTTCCTGGTATCTAAGACAAGTTTTGGAAAGGCAATTTTGAGTTCCAGGTGAGGCTGAATGTATTCAGACTTAATAGTCGTGTGAGACTATTTGGCTTTGACTTTCTCCCCTAGGCGGTACATGCCAGATTGGCGGGGCTCCTGGAATCTAAGACAAGTTTTGGTAAAACAGTTTTGACAGCTACGTAGGTCTGTATGTTTTAAGGTTAAGTAGTCGGATGAGTCTGTTTGACTTTGACTTGCTCCCCTAGGATGCAAATGCTGGATTAACAGGGTTCTGGTATCTGAGACAAGTTTTGGTAAATCAGTTTTGGCAGCCAGATGAGGCTATATGTTTTTAGATTTAATAGTCGGGTGAGGCTATTTGGCTTTGTCTTCCTCCCTTAGGCAGCACATGGCAGATTGGCGGGGCTCCTGGAATCTAAGACAAGTTTTGGTAAATCAGTTTTGACAGCTAGGTAAGGCTGTATGCTTTAAGATTAAATAGTCGGGTGAGCGTGTTTGGCTTTGACTTGCGCCCCTAGGATGCAAATGCTGGAATAACAGGGTTCCTGGTATCTAAGACAAGTTTTGGTAAGGCACTTTTGAGTTCCAGGTGAGGCTGAATGTATTCAGACTTAATAGTCGTGTGAGACTATTTGGCTTTGACTTTCTCCCCTAGGCGATACATGACAGATTGGCGGGGCTCCTGGAATCTAAAAAAAGTTTTGGTAAAACAGTTTTGACAGCTACGTAAGTCTGTATGTTTTAAATAGTCGGGTGAGTCTGTTTGACTTTGACTTGCTCCCCTAGGCTGCACATTCCAGATTGGCGGGGCTCCTGGAATCTAAAACAAGTTTTGGTAAAACAGTTTTGACAGATAGGTAAGGCTGTTTGCTTTAAGATTAAATAGTCGGGTGAGCCTGTTTGTCTTTGACTTGCGCCCCTAGGATGCAAATGCTGGAATAACAGGGTTCCCGGTATCTAAGACAAGTTTTGGTAAGGCAATTTTGAGTTCCAGGTGAGGCTGAATGTATTCAGACTTAATAGTCGTGTGAGGCTATTTGGCTTTGTCTTCCTCCCTTAGGCTGCACATGCCAGATTGGCGGGGCTCCTGGAATCTAAGACAAGTTTTGGTAAAACAGTTTTGACAGCTACGTAGGTCTGTATGTTTTAAGGTTAAGTAGTCGGATGAGTCTGTTTGACTTTGACTTGCTCCCCTAGGATGCAAATGCTGGAATAACAGGGTTCCTGGTATCTAAGACAAGTTTTGGTAAATCAGTTTTGGCGTCTATGGGGCTATATGTTTTAGGATTAAATAGTCGGATGAGCCTGTTATGCTTTGACTTGCTCCCCTAGGATGCACATTCCAGATTGGCGGGGCTCCTGGAATCTAAGACAAATTTTGGTAAATCAGTTCTGACAGCTAGGTAAGGCTGTATGCTTTAAGATTTAATAGTCGGGTGAGCCTGTTTGGCTTTGACTTGCGCCCCTAGGATGCAAATGCTGGATTAACAGGGTTCCTGGTATCTGAGACAAGTTTTGGTAAATCAGTTTTGGGGGCCAGGTGGGGCTATGTGATTTAAAATTTAATTGTCGGGTGAGACTATTTGGCTTTGTCTTGCTCCACTAAGCTGCAAATGCTAAATTAACAGGGTTCCTGTTAACTGAGATAGGTTTTGGTAAATCAGTTTTGGCGGCCAGATGGGGCTATATGTTTTAGGATTAAATAGTCGGATGAGCCTGTTTGGCTTTGACTTGCTCCCCTAGGCTGCACATTCCAGATTGGCGGGGCTCCTGGAATCTAAAGCAAGTTTTGGTAAAACAGTTTTGACAGATAGGTAAGGCTGTTTGCTTTAAGATTAAATGGTCGGGTGAGCCTGTTTGGCTTTGACTTGCGCCTCTAGGATGCAAATGCTGGAAGAACAGGGTTCCTGGTATCTAAGACAAGTTTTGGTAAGGCAATTTTGAGTTCCAGGTGAGGCGGAATGTATTCAGACTTAATAGTCGTGTGAGACTATTTGGCTTTGACTTTCTCCCCTAGGCGGTACATGCCAGATTGGCGGGGCTCCTGGAATCTAAAAAAATTTTTGGTAAAACAGTTTTGACAGCTACTTAGGTCTGTATGTTTTAAGGTTAAATAGTCGGGTGAGTCTGTTTGACTTTGACTTGCTCCCCTAGGATGCAAATGCTGGATTAACAGGGTTATTGTATCTGAGTCAAGTTTTGGTAAATCAGTTTTGGCCGAAAAATGAGGCAATATGTTTTAAGATTTATTAGTCGGGTGAGGCTTATTGGCTTTGTCTTCCTCCCCTAGGCAGCACATGCCAGATTGGCGAGACTCCTGGAAGCTAAAACAAGTTTTGTTAAGTCAGTTTTGACAGCTAGGTAAGGCTGTATGCTTTAAGATTAAATAGTCGGGTGAGCGTGTTTGGCTTTGACTTGCGCCATTAAAATGCAAATGCTGGAATAACAGGGTTCCTGGTATCTAAGACAAGTTTTTGTAAATCAGTTTTGGCGGCCAGATGGGGCTATATGTTTTAAGATTTAATAGTTGGGTGAGCCTGTTTGGCTTTGACTTGCGCCCCTAGGATGCAAATGCTGGATTAACAGGGTTCCTGGTATCTGAGACAAGTTTTGGTAAGGCTATTTTGAGTTCCAGGTGAGGCTGAATGTTTTCAGACTTAATAGACGGGTGAGACTATTTGGCTTTGACTTTCTCCCCTAGGCGGCAGATGCCAGATTAACGGGGCTCCTGGTATCTTAGACAAGTTTTGGTAAAGCAGTTTTGGCAGCCAGATGGGGCTGTATATTTTAAGATTTAATAGTCGTGTGAGCCTGTTTGGCTTTGACTTGCGCCCCTAGGATGCAAATGCTGGATTAACAGGGTTCCTGGTATCTGAAACAAGTTTTGGTAAGGCTATTTTGAGTTTCAGGTGATGCTGAATGTTTTCAGATTTAATAGTCGTGTGAGACTATTTGGCTTTGACTTTCTCCCCTAGGCGGCAGATGCCAGATTGGCGGGGCTCATGGAATTTAAAAAAAGCTTTGGTTAAACAGTTTTGACAGCTACGTAAGTCTGTATGTTTTAAGGTTAAATAGTCGGGTGAGTCTGTTTGACTTTGACTTGCTCCCCTAGGATGCAAATGCTGGATTAACAGGGTTCCTGGTATCTGAGACAAGTTTTGGTAAATCAGTTTTGGCGGCCAGGTGGGGCTATATGATTTAAAATTTAATAGTCGGGTGAGACTATTTGGCTTTGTCTTGCTCCCCTAGGCTGCAAATGCTAGATTAACAGGGTTCCTGGTAACTGAGATAGGTTTTGGTAAATCAGTTTTGGCGGCCAGATGGGGCTATATGTTTCAGGATTAAATAGTCGGATGAGCCTGTTTGGCTTTGACTTGCTCCCCTAGGCGGTACATGCCAGATTGGCGGGAATCTAAGACAAGTTTTGGTAAAACAGTTTTGACAGCTAGGTAAGGCTGTATGCTTTAAGATTAAATAGTCGGGTGAGCGTGTTTGGCTTTGACTTGCGCCCCTAGGATGCAAATACTGGAATAACAGGGTTCCTGGTATCTAAGACAAGTTTTGGTAAGTCAATTTTGAGTGCCAGATGTGGCTATATGTTTTAAGACTTAATAGTCGGGTGAGCCTGTTTTGCCTTGACTTGGTCCCCTAGGATGCAAATGCTGGACTAACAGGGTTCCTGGAATCTGAAACAAGTTTCAGTAAAACAATTTTGACAGTTGCAGGTAAGGCTGTGTGTTTTAAGACTTAATAGTCGGGTGA
>JBAMCE010000070.1:0-10971 GCA_037075305.1 Drosophila kanekoi
CGTGACTGCAGAGAGATTTAAGAGTGAGATTTCATTTGGAAATCATAAAAAGCAAAGAAAAGTCAGTGAAAAAACGTTTAATATTGACACGTCGAAGCTTAAATATCCTTGTTAACGTATGACTTATGGCCTTTGCAAATATGTGAAGCAAATTGTAAAGCTTGCCGTTGCTGAGTTTGATGAATATGGCTTTAAAACAGAAACTTTTCCCAAACAAATACTCTTCGTTCGACAGAAACTTGCCATAGAGCTTTATGATATGGTAGCTTATGTTGATCTGATTTATAGCACAAGTGTAGAATTTGTTAATGTCAATTTGGGTTAAGATATATTAAAAAACGTTGTGTTTTTTATGCAACAACTTAATGCTTAAACGATGTCCCAAAGCCTGCTATATGTATGAAATAATTGTCTGAGGCTAATAAGTTAGAGGCTTGTTTGCATTGAAACAGACAGAGAGAAGCAACTGAGGGGTCTGGCAAAAGTATAAATAATTAATGAATAATAAAAAAGAATTTCTGAACAATAAATGTTTAAAAAAGTGTTTAAAAGTTATTTCTTGGATTAACAAATAAAGGGAAACCTTTTGCAAGCTCCATGCATACAAACTTTGAGGCAAGTTAAGCTTGCAAATAGTTATTGTTAATTTTAACGCAATGGAAAATAGAAAATAGTTGCACATCAAATAAATGCGTTGGTTTATTTTAATTTCAAAAATGAAATAAAATGCTTTTCGCTCGCGGCAATTCGAGACTCTTTAGCGAAAAAATCTTTTCTATGCCACATTTAAAATACAAGAGTTTGCAGTCTTTGCTTTTACTTTATTTGACATTTTGCGCTTTTTTCACTTTTGGCATTATCTACTAAAAGTTTGCTTCGTTTTTTTTTTTCACTTCGTGGCACCTGTTCCTGTTCCGTTATCTAATATGCGTCCCTATCATTTTTTTTTTTAATGAAGAATGTAATATTAAATGTATATTGTTCGTATTACATTGAAGATAACCTGAAAAAGCCTGAGTCAAATAAGTTTAGTTAAAAATCAATTTGTGGCGCAATTTTCATTTGTACATTTTGCCAATTTATATTTGAATATCTATAAAATCAACGCTCCAATGGTAAATCCGAGTCAACGCACTTGCCATACTCTTTGTCATCTATTAATTGCCAAATCTTTACATATAAATACATATACATATTGTAAACAACAATGCTTTCAAGTCTAATGAGATTCAACTCCGGCTAAGGAACTACTCGACAAGAAACTTCTAACTTCTTTTGATGCTCATATTAATCCCTTATATATATACCACGCCTAAATGCACATAAGAAAAGAATTGTATATATTTGCTTAAAATGAATTAAAAATGCTGAATTTGAGCCGGCGATTTGACCAACGCTCAGACACCTGAGCCTTACAGGCTGAAGCATGTTTGCAAAGCACAATTATGTGTTCTCTTTGCTCTTAGTGTTTTTCGCACGAACTGTGACCCAATTGCAATTTTCTAATTTACCAAAATTCCGTCTTGGTGCGCACTTTCGACCCAAATGAAACTTTCAATAAAGATTTCAGGTCCATAGCTTTTACGGTTCGGTCAAGACAAACTCAACGTATATAAATAGATTTAATTCCATTTGTTGTCATTTCTGTCGAATCTTTTGGCTTCTGATGCCAGGAATTCGTGCTTTTTTGCAAAGGACTTTTCATGCGGATAATTAAACAAAATGCCAACGCCAAAAAGGGGTATAAAGAGAAACTCGCTCAATTACAATTCTTTTCATAATATTCTTTCCATTTTGCTTAATGCTCAAAGCAGTCAATATTCGGTTGAGCGTGAATGAAAAGAACAAGTTGAGTCCGCGCTTAGTTAGTTAAAAAACGAGCAGAAATATTGATGTTTGGCATTTGAGGTTCTTCTTTTTTTTTTATGTTTAAAGCAAAACCGACTTTAACAACATTTTGGCAGCTGCACATCCGCTTGGCCAGGATATGGACTGGCTGCAATCGACAGAATGTGCTTCAATGGTTTTCTAATGGACTCCATCCGCTATTTAATGCATCCCACACACATGCACATACACACTCACTCACTCACGCACACACACACACACACACATACACACACATGTGGAATGAACTGAAGTACGCAGCATCCTGCCAGGGCAATGTTCGTGCAGCGGCAATTTAAGTCCGAAAAAGGCGCACACATTGGCAGCTTGTAAAGATTAATGATCAGCACAGCCGTTGGCCCAGACCAGTGCAACATGATGCGATAATATGCGATTTGCTGGCCCGGCGTATCTATAAAAATCGCTTGGCTGCTGCTGCTGCTGCTGCTGCTATTGACAGAGCAATTGCTGCAGGACGAGGCGACCAGGTCGTCCTTGTCGAGCAGCTCAAGTGCTCGTGTGCGTTTGCTGCTGCTGCTGCTGGAGCGAGCGACCTAAACATTTGGCATGCATGAAGTTATTCAATAAAATAAAAATTGAATAGCTTCTTGCAAAAAGAATTCGTTCTATTTGAGTTTGCGACCATGGTTGGCCAAAAGGAAGAACGCTTTTATGAACCACTTACTATACGTACATATAAGAAATCGGCATCATCTTCACACATAGCGCAAACTTAATCAAACAGCGAAAAACAGCTAACAAAATGGGATTTACGAAAAACATTTTTAAGAAATCCCTTATATCTGTTGATTTATATGAATTTTAATTGATGCACTTTATAGCTATAGAACGCATATTCATTGTGTGAAGGATGTGGGTATAGAATAGAGAGATTTGTGCTTTTACACCAAATTGATGTTGATTATCTTTAACCTTGGCGACACTTAGTTATATCTATCATGTTGACTAAAAACAATAGTCTTTACTTAAGATTCGATTGTTATGATTGTGCTCTATTTTATCTAAAAGTAGGTTGAATATATAAGATATGGCCGCATTTCCTAATGCTTATTAAATGGGCATATTTCAATATTCAATTGCCATTTATTTCTGCAACTAGTAAACAATTGAACATAAATGCTTAAGCCACAAATATCAATATTGTTTTGGCATAACTTACTTCAGTTGAACTTCGTTATATAGCACACTTATTATCTCCATCCATCCAATCCTGCGACTGTGGTATCTGGTCTGCCAACTAGTTTTATTGTTTAGCACAGTCCTCTGTCTATTTGCTGGCCGCTTTTAAGCGCTGCTCGCCAAACTGAAATTCAATTTAAAAGCGTTAAGCATTATATTCATTAAAATGATGTTGCCCGACTCTGCCGTACAAGTGCATCAAAGTCAACAGCAGCCGCAGCTGCAACCGCCGGGGCTGCCACAGCGGCCCAGTGCCGCAATCCACTGATGATGCACTGCAGCTGAGCTGTTGCTGATTCTGGTGCAGCTGCTGCGTTTAGCATTTTCAAAATCCGCTCAGTGCTGCAAATTGCGCTGCGTTTTGCCAACTTTTATGCTTACACACTCACAGATACACACACAGACACTCACACGCTGCGCAGACATGGCGCAGCCCAAGTGCAAACTACAAACTGTGAGTACTCCATGCATATGCTGCAGTAATTGCCGCCGTGCCGCTGATTACACTTCAACAGCCGCCACACAGAGACGCAGATGAACGACCAACAACTTGTGCCGCCTTCAAAGCAACAAACACACACACACAGTTGAACACACACACACACAAACACACAGACACACTCGCACACATTAACATGCTTAGCTTTGGTTCCAGACTTGGATTCCGTTTTGGCATCAGATCTGGCTATGGCTTTGGCACTGGCTTATGCGGCCGCTCTCGGCACTCGGGCAATAGGACCGCTGGGCTTTTAACTGTTCTAGATTCAGCAGACACACACACACACATACTTATACATATACTTGTGATACACAGCCAGCCGACAAATGTTGTGATATTCAATATAAATGAAACTTATATGTTGAATTAAATGAATATATAGTCATGTGGTCATTCATCAGATATTTTTACTTTTATTGAAGAAGCGACCATGTGCATGCCCTTAATCATATTTATTGACTACGTTGAGTATATACAGAAACAAAGAAATTTTTATATTGAATGAAATTCATAGCATAAACAAAAGATCTTTCAATACAAATTCCTGCTGAGCTTGAGTAAACATTTGTTTTGGGCAACGAACTCAAATTGAGTCAAGTACCTAAAGCAATATTATGAATTAACTGCGAATATTTGAAATCACGATATTTGCATTTTTCAAATTGTTTAGAGCTCAGCAAGTGTTACTTTGTGCAAGTTTGTTCTATTTTTGATGGTTTAATATAGCCTTTTATTATATACATATTTAATTTTTGTCGCCTGTGCCGCTTTGCATATGCATTCCATAAATTTCTATGAGTTTCTCTTCAGTTCGAGTGCTTCGGCTGGCGCTTTCTCTATAAAGCATTGCTCCCGTCTATTCTCTGCTCTCTTCCTTGCCTCCTGTGGCTGCTGCTGTATTTGAATATTTAATTTTTTAGCATGCAGCGCACATTTCGCACTTCTAAACTGACGCTAAACGTTGCCGTTGCCTGCATATCCGCCTTCTCTACCCTATGCTCCAAGCTATAGCACGGCATTGCCGTACCTCTGTGTGTTGGTATGTGTGTGTTTGTGTGTGTGTGTAGGTATGTGTGTGTGTTTGCTTTATTAAGCAAACAAAATGTTTTCCAAGCTAAATGGGCAGCTGCATCCACTTTCAGCTTACTCGCTGATTGCGAGTTCAATGAGCGCCACAAGCTCTTAAAAGCATAAAAAACTTCAAATTAGCTTTTCCGATGTGTCATCTTTGCAATTTGGTTTGTTATTTCGCTTGTCGCGTCGCGAGTCCTAATTAATATCATTTTTGGCACAACGTGGGTTGGCAAGCTGACGTTTGTAATTAAAAGAGTTTCAGTTTTGTAAAATTCACATTGACAGCGGCAAGCAAAAGGCGTCCGGCATTTATCACGCAACAATTACCTGCCTTTAGATATTTAATTGAGTCGCCATTGAGCAGCATACCTTAGACCCAAATGTTCCCGCCTTACACAACGTAGCCATTCGCTTAGCGACTTCAACATTCCGTGTTGTGCATTGAAATTGCATTTTTATACTCTAACCGGGCGGCTACTTACACTTAGTCATCGAACAAGCACTTAAGCTTTCAATACTATAGATGCCGAGCAACAAATGCAATCTCGGGCTCTCTTTTATATGAGAAACAATATGATGGGGATATTTTATTTATATTTTTTTAAATATTATTTAAATAAGTGAGTTCATTTCGTCAAAAGCAATTTGGGCATTACCTAACATAAATACATAAGTAATATCTGCTTGTTATTATAAGTTCAATCTATTTCCAGCAATAATAGCATGTCCTTACATTTGCTTTCAGCTGTAAGAAAAGATTTTTATTGAAGAGACTGAAATCTTTCATTTTTATAGCCTGTACCCATTAAAATTGGGTAAAAAGGGTATAATGGATTTGTGCTAATGTATGTAACAGGCAGAAAGAAGTATCTCCGACCTCACAAAGTATATATATTCTTGATCAGCATCAACAGCCGAGTCGATCTACCCATGTCCGCTTGTCTGTCCGTCCGTCCGTCAGTCTGTATGTCCGACCGTCTGCCGTATGTATGAACGCAAGCATTTCAGAACCTATAAGAGCTAGAGAAATTTTAGCTGTAGGTCCTCCTAGTGGCTACGCAAATCGCAGTTGGTTTCCGATAATCGATAACTTACTTCGTTTCTAAGCAATCGATAAACATCGATATCGAAATCCCATTTATTTTTTAAATTGGGTTAATAAGAAGAGCTAGAGTCACCAAACTTGCTATGTTGCTTCTAGAATATTTTGTATATATCAAGTATCTTTCATTTTATACCTATCGCCACCTCCTCGGGTTCAGGTTATCTCCTAGTCGGGAGCTCCCAACTTAAATCTCTTACTTGTTTAATATAATTAAATGAATATGTAAAAATTTTATAGCTTGTTTTTATATGCAATGTGTTTTAAGTTATGTCTAGTTTTACTTTCGATGAATCGCTCTTAACTTTCTTGTATTTATTTTTCTTGTTCTCAAACGCACTTTAAACAAATTTTTTATGCGAAATTCCATTATCCCTTTGACATTTTGCAGTCGAGTTAGCGACCCAGTTTGTTATACAGTGTAAATATCTGAAAACTTTTTTTTTTGTACAAAATAAACCGAAAGAGCGCAAAAGAAGAAGAAACTAGTTGAAAAAATTGCTGGAAAAGTACGCGCCAAACTGCATGACATTATTGCCAGTCAGTTGTTGTTGTTGTTGTTGTTGTTGCTGTTGTTGTTGTTGCTGTTGCTGTTGCTGTTGTTGTTGTTGTTGTTGCTGTCTAACGCGCGCTACTTGCAATGTCACCCACTTACATACACACACACCCACCCACACACTGCCTCTCGCACACACACACACACACACTTCCGCTCTGGCTGCATTGTTCATTTAAATTCTAATTTGTATTTGCCGCACTCGACAATGAGAGTCGAGGACAGGAGAACCTGGGGATATGGTGAACACGCTTCCTGCCAGCGGGCATTTGGACAGGTACTAGGTAGGGTTGCGTTAGCTCTGGCACCGGCCACAGCCCCAGATCAAGCCACGTGCCCAATAATGTCCTTGAAAGTTTTAGGGCGTGTCCCTGCGATTTGTTATTGCTGCCATAGTTAGGTGCTGCAATCCTAATCGCGTTTTTGGTGACGCTTCGCATAGCCAAGTGCTTGCTACAGTCAATTCGTGCTTTTAATGACTCCAGTTAAAGCGAAGAAGTTCTCGACGTGCAAATGGGGCCATTGAACAAAGTTAGGGCAAGGCCGCAGGACCTAAGTAGAGTCCTATTACTGCATTACTAAAGAAACAATTAGAAATCAAATGTAATAATCAATCAATTTTTCAAATTCGTTCGTGAATACCCTGCAATGGATGTGTTATTGCATGTATAAACAACGACTTTAGGTTATTAAAGAGCATTATTTGACTTAGGAGAGAGACTAATCTAAGATCTAACTCTTCAAGCTCTCAAGCTTTAGTTAACTTGTGTTATTATTAATAATGAAAATGAGAAAAGTTTTCGATTGAGAGAATATATATTTCAAGTATCTAGGTTGTGTTATTTTCGAGTTTGGCTGGATCGACTCCGCTCGACCTGATTTAGAACCGTTTATGGGGTCGGAGATGCTTCCATCCGGTTGTTATATACATTTGCAAATACATTACACAAATAATTGTAATTAGATTTTAAATTCGTTTAATTTAAATTAAGATATTTTCATTACTGGCTTATAATTTAAAATATGTATGTGTATGTCAAACGGATTACGCGAACTTTTCCTTTATTTCGTTTGTCATCGGGTAAGGTGTCGCTTTTAATTAAAATATTAAAGAAAAAGTTGATGAATTTATTGCAAATGTAAAAGGAAGCAAAATGATTGGTCGGATGCAATCACAGTCAGAGACTGGGTCAGCTCCACTTGATGCTTTTTCTGCCTTGCATAATTTAAATGTTCTTTATTTTAATAACAGAGAACTTTTATGATTATTTATAACCTGAAAAGTGAAATAACAATATTGTTTTAATACGTGCTATGCGTACAATTTTATTCATGTAAACTGTATTCTTGGTTCCCAATCAATGAGCGCGTGCTTGAACAGCTGTTGCACGATCGATTTATATTTCTGGGTTAATGTTTTCACATTATCGATGGGCTATCGATTGGCTATATAAGCGCCGCATTTTTTATGTTGACTTATCAGTTCGAACTGCGCAAAGTTATTCGACTACAAATAAGATGAAATTCCTTTTGGTCCTCGCCTGTCTGTCGCTGTTCGCGGCCTACGCTCAATCCCAGAGGTTCTGCATAGGACGACCCGCTACACAGATTTGCACTGGAGGCAGTGATCCTGGACATAGGCGCTGGAGCGCCTGTGGGCAGAGAGCCATGAACGAGATGTGGTATTACAACCAACGTTCCCGAAGATGTTTAAGAATGCGCTTCCTTGGCTGCGGAGGCAACAACAATCGTTACTGCTCTATGGCTGATTGCATGGAAAAATGCGGTCGTCGTAATTGATGTTTAAATTAGAATTTGAGAAAAAAAAAACGGAATGACAACGGAATAAAATGAAACAGCTTTTAAATCAGTTACTTTTTGTGAATTCCTAAAGCATATTGGTCAAGTGACTAGACTGCAAAAATGTCTAACGTCGAGCGGCGGCTCTTCTGTAAAAGGTTTAACTCGGTAAAGCTTGGCTTCTTATAGTTATATTTCAGTGCTCTTCCATTAAGTATAAGCACTAACCATACAATGCATAGATACACCAAACAGCCTTTTTATCGAAACATTCGCATTATTCGCAACGAGGGAACCCCAAGGGTCTCTGAGACCATTTTAGTGTGCCCAGATAGAGTAAGACTGCTGAGAGTGACAGCCGAACGGCGGCCTCAAAAGCCGAACGTTCAGTATGAAGCCGCATCTCGCTCAGCGCACGTCGCTGCGGCTGATGCATTTTCTTAATATGTGTATGTTAGTTTAAAATCCAACAGCCCAAATACATACATATGTGTATACGCATGTGCCTCGCACTCACTCATTCCTTTGCGCACTTGTGTGTCACAAAACCCCGAGATCTACACACATACATACATACATATGTTTGTGCTCTGTTGATGTGCACATAAGTAGATCAGAGCGTTTGTCGCGAGCCAGAGGATTTTCTTCAATTGTGTGCCCTTTTTGCCTGTGGTAGCGAAAGGCACACACATTCAAATGCTCTATCATTTATTTCTTCGTCCAGTTAGGCAAAATGAGAAGAATTTGATCTATATTTATTTAATAAACAATTAATTGACCTAAATTAAATATTTATATTTATTCTTTGTTTACTGTGGGGACCTATTTTGCTTAAAATAATACAATATCTAAGTCGTATTTCTACAAGGGTAATTGATCGTCGGCTTGTCAGGGAATTCTAAGAGAACACCAAAAATTGAAAAGGTTCAATTTTTTCGACTTGCTGCTTGTGCACGCGCACACTCTTTCGAGTAAGCAGTTGTATAAAATTTGTAGAGCGCTTGGCCCGTTTATGTGCAAAATTGCTGTTTTCCATGCTTTTTGTAAGGGTAAGGGTACCTGAACGTTGACATGTGTACATTATAGCTTTTTGGGCCGGCCAAACACGCACACTTACACACTTTTCTATATGGATCGAAGCATTTATGAGTTTGTGTGCGTGTTGGTTGCCTGCCTTCCCGATGCAAATTTGACAAGATTTGAAGTTTTTGGCATTTCTAAATTCCGAGCTCTACACACACATATACACCCACAAATGTGTGTGAATGAGGCGATCAAGTATTTGTAGTGAGCCAGAGATATTTTTATCAATGGGTGCGTAAATTTGGGCGACGGGCACGGTCCTTGTTTTCTTTTGCATGCCTGCGGTGGGCTTGCGGACGCAAATTGCACAAATGTGTGAAGAGTCAATAAAAATAGGAAAACCGCACTTCTTCAGTTCTGGACATTTTTTTAAAATTACGTCCTTTGTTATATTTCCATAAAAAAAGGTAAAGACGAAACTTACTCTACTGCGACACATTACGATTGTACAATTTTCACTTTCCTTGAACATAACGTTCAAAATGTCTAGCAAGCGTCTGCATCCATATAAAAATGCAATGCGACAAGTACGGTTTTCCTATTTTTATTGACTCTTCACACATTTGTGCAATTTGCGTCCGCAAGCCCACCGCAGGCATGCAAAAGAAAACAAGGACCGTGCCCGTCGCCCAAATTTACGCACCCATTGATAAAAATATCTCTGGCTCACTACAAATACTTGATCGCCTCATTCACACACATTTGTGGGTGTATATGTGTGTGTAGAGCTCGGAATTTAGAAATGCCAAAAACTTCAAATCTTGTCAAATTTGCATCGGGAAGGCAGGCAACCAACACGCACACAAACTCATAAATGCTTCGATCCATATAGAAAAGTGTGTAAGTGTGCGTGTTTGGCCGGCCCAAAAAGCTATAATGTACACATATCAACGTTCAGGTACCCTTACCCTTACAAAAAGCATGGAAAACAGCAATTTTGCACATAAACGGGCCAAGCGCTCTACAAATTTTATACAACTGCTTACTCGAAAGAGTGTGCGCGTGCACAAGCAGCAAGTCGAAAAAATTGAACCTTTTCAATTTTTGGTGTTCTCTTAGAATTCCCTGACAAGCCGACGATCAATTACCCTTGTAGAAATACGACTTAGATATTGTATTATTTTAAGCAAAATAGGTCCCCACAGTAAACAAAGAATAAATATAAATATTTAATTTAGGTCAATTAATTGTTTATTAAATAAATATAGATCAAATTCTTCTCATTTTGCCTAACTGGACGAAGAAATAAATGATAGAGCATTTGAATGTGTGTGCCTTTCGCTACCACAGGCAAAAAGGGCACACAATTGAAGAAAATCCTCTGGCTCGCGACAAACGCTCTGATCTACTTATGTGCACATCAACAGAGCACAAACATATGTATGTATGTATGTGTGTAGATCTCGGGGTTTTGTGAGAAGCTATGCAGGGAGAAAGAGATGCACACAAGTGCGCAAAGGAATGAGTGAGTGCGAGGCACATGCGTATACACATATGTATGTATTTGGGCTGTTGGATTTTAAACTAACATACACATATTAAGAAAATGCATCAGCCGCAGCGACGTGCGCTGAGCGAGATGCGGCTTCATACTGAACGTTCGGCTTTTGAGGCCGCCGTTCGGCTGTCACTCTCAGCAGTCTTACTCTATCTGGGCACACTAAAATGGTCTCAGAGACCCTTGGGGTTCCCTCGTTGCGAATAATCGTGTTTCGATAAAAAGGCTGTTTGGTGTATCTATGCATTGTATGGTTAGTGGTATAAGCTTAA
>JBAMCE010000074.1:0-22339 GCA_037075305.1 Drosophila kanekoi
AAAGTTCTCAGTTGAGAGTGATTGACGTGTTTTACTTGTGCTCCAAGATTTTTATATATTTTTGCGCTTCAAACCTGCTTTTTATTTCTAAATTTTGCATTTATGGTGCATTATTTAAAAAGCTCTTATAAATTGTGCAAAGTGCTATCTGTTGTGCAGCGTAAGTCTGTTAATTATTGCATTTATAAAACGCGGCGTCAGTTCCGTGTTGTTGTTATTGCCTGTTTTTGATTCTTTTGCTTTGGTGCTCCCCTGTGCATACACTTGTATGTGCGTGTGTTCGCTGCTACATATTTCTGCTTGTGCATCGCTCTCTCGAAAATTTTTGCTGTTGCTTTTCGCTCCAAACACTTTGTTTGTATAAGATAATTGTTTTTTGAGTGTTGCTCTATTTTTGTGCACCGTTTTCGTTTTGCTCGCGCTCTCGCAACCTCTGCTTATCTTTTAACGTTGATAGAAATTATGTCGTGCTGTAAGAAACCTTGCACGTTCAAGCAGGCTGATGATTCTGCACAGCCGCAATTTGTTAATTGTTGGCTGTGTGAGAGTATGATGCATGCTAAATGTGCAGGTCTCACTGGGCGTGATTGCGACAAGATCACTGCAGTTGCCAAGAAGGGCTGCGGTGGCTTGCGTTGGTCGTGCCCAGATTGCATCGACAAGCAAATTGATTTCTCCAGAATGTATAATTCTGTGAGAAATCAATTCTTAAAATTGAATAATGTTGCTAAGCAGCTGTCGAGTAATTTTGACTCCAGTTTTGAGTTGCTTGCCAAATATAAATTCGAGTCTCCAATCAATCGCCGGTTGGAGCCTCATCTTTTGCAATTACCCTCTACGTCTGTTCAGACACCTACGCCTTTCATGTCCCAACCTAGCAACTTGGATTTATCTCCAATGTTGTCTTTATCGCCTTCTCCAAGCGACTGCCCAATTACCCCCGTTTCATCCCCTATAGTAGTTACAGTAGATCCCGTACCTGATACTGTCCCAGTTATCCAAACTGCCTCAGCCCCGTCAGCTCCTGGCCGCAAAGATAGACCTGCGCGTAGTCTTGCCCAGATTGTTAAACACAATAATGGCGCCTCTTTAGCTCCTCCAACTCCTATATTACCCGCAGCCCCATCAGCACCTACTTTAACGGTTGTTGCCCCTCGTAGGCAAGTTTTTGTGTCTCGACTTTCGTCGGACACCACTTCTGAGTCATTGGCTGCCTATATTGCTAGCAAATCTTCTGCTAGCGTGTCAATAACCAAATTTAATTTCTCCACCCCTCGTGAAATATCATCATTCAAAATAAATGTTTCACATGATATGTTCCCAATCATTTGTGATCCCAAATTTTGGCCTCCACACATGATTGTTCACGAGTTCAAGCCAAAAAGGCGAAACCAGCCTGTCACCCTTCCAGTCCCTTCAATACAGGGTACCATTTCTGCCCCAAAAAACTAATTTCAACTTCTGACCAAATCTGTATTCATTATCAGAATGTCAGAGGTCTTATTTCAAAGCTTAAAAATCTTTTCATGGCCAGTACTTCCTTCGACTCGGATATAATAGCCTTTTCAGAAACATGGTTAAATTCAACCATATCCGATTTTGAGATATTTTCGAATAGTTTTATTTTGCATAGAAATGATCGGCCTACTCGAGGTGGTGGGGTGTTAATTGCCGTTAAAGCCACTCTCCAGTCAGAACTTTTTTGTTTTAGTACGCCTACTGACGCTGAGATTGTATCAGTTAAGGTGTCTTTTCCTACACGGAATATCTATATTACATGCTCTTATGTCCCTCCTTCTTCTGATATTCAAGTTTATATGAAACATATTACTTGTATTAAAGAAGTTTCTTCACACGTGCGTGATAATGACCTATTTATGGTGTTGGGTGATTTTAATTTGCCGAACATCTCTTGGTCATTATTCACTGCCGAAAATTATCTAGTGCCCTCAGCACAGCATGATTTTATAGACTGCATGCTTGATCTTTCGTTGTTTCAAATCAATTCAATTTCTAATCATTTGAATAGAACACTTGACCTTGTATTTGCTAACGACTACCTTATTTCTAATGTGTCTAGGTCCGCCCCTTTATCTCTTCCTGAGGATGTATATCATCCTACTTTAGAGATTACAATGTTCAATTGTAATCGTCTCATTTCGTGCTCATCAGCCAATAAACCCCGCCGCTGCTTTCGCAAAGGGAATTATTCATTGCTAAATCAGCTTATTTATGCAACCGATTGGTCTTTCTTATATGACTCGGTTGATATGAATACTGCTATTGCTTTTTTTTATAGCACCCTAAACTCCCTCTTAGATGTGAGTATTCCCAAGTCAATTCCTTCGACTACTCTTTCAAAACCACCCTGGTTTACTCCCAGATTGTCACAGCTTAAAAACTTAAAATCTAAATATTTTAAAAAGTTTAAAAAGTCTGGTTCGTGTACAGACTTGGCTAGATATTCCATAGTCAAGTCGAACTTCTTTCTTCTGAATTCTCAATGCTATGAGAATTATCTTACTCGTTGTAAAAGGCAATTTGCCCAAAATCCGAGACAGTTTTACAATTTTGTAAACTTGAAGCGTAAATCTTCAAGTTTGCCAACTTCTTTTTCTTTCGGGATGGATAAAGCTAGTAATGACTCTGATTCTGCTAACCTCTTTGCTAATTTTTTCCAATCAACTTACTCCTCTGTCTGTCCTAATAATAATTCTTACCCTTATACTATTTCTTCCTCTAGTTCTATACCTCCTCCTATTATTTCACACTCATCTCTCCTTTTAGCTATAAACTCTTTACAATCTTCTTACTCTCCTGGGCCTGACAATATTCCTAGTTGTCTACTTAAGGAGTGCAGTTCTTCCCTTCTGTATCCATTGCAAAAGCTTTTTAATCTATCTCTTGAATCTTCTGTCTTTCCATCTCTTTGGAAAGAATCTTATATCATTCCTCTCCACAAGAAAGGTGGAAAGTCTGATATACAAAATTACAGGGGCATTGCAAAACTGTCCGCTATTCCTAAATTATTTGAAAAAATAATCACTTCGAATTTGCAGCATTTCTGCAAATCAGTTGTTTCCCCTGTTCAACATGGATTCGTAAAGAATCGGTCAACTACGACCAATCTGCTTGAGTTTACTTCCTTGGTAAATGATGCTTTTCTTTCGAAAATGCAAACTGATGTCATTTATACTGACTTCAGTAAGGCGTTTGACTCTGTGCACCATGACACTTTACTTTTTAAACTTGACCGAATAGGTTTCCCTCCGTCTCTTTTGCTTTGGATTAATTCTTATTTAAAAGGTAGGACCCAACGAGTAATGCTGAGGCTGACTACCTCTAAACAAGTTCACGTTACTTCTGGTGTTCCTCAAGGTAGTCATCTTGGACCTTTACTCTTTACTCTTTTTATAAATGATCTCCCCTCTGTTATATCACATGCCCGTGTACTCATGTATGCGGATGATGTAAAACTTATTCTATCATACACTAATCCCCTACACCATTCTCGTCTACAAGACGATCTGAACGCGATGCAACTTTGGTGTTCGACCAATCAATTGCATCTGAATTGTTCAAAGTGTATGTTTATGACATTTAATCGTACTACACCTTATCTTGTCAGTTATACAATCGACAATACCCCTTTGCAACGTTACTAACAGTTAAGGATCTAGGCGTTCTTTTTGATTCTAAACTCTGTTTCAATCTTCACATAGATACCATCGTTAATGAGGCAAAAGGTGTACTTGGATTCATTAAACGATGGTCTAAAGAGTTTAACGATCCTTTTATAACTAAACTTCTGTACATTCTCTTGTTGCCTATCCTTGAATACGTTTGCATCTGGTCTCGCAGTATAACAATAGCCAGGATCGTATGAATCTGTTCAGAAAAGAGGAAGGGAAAAAAATGTGAATGAAAAAAAGAAAGATAGGTGTAGTACGATTAAATGTCATAAACATACACTTTGAACAATTCAGATGCAATTGATTGGTCGAACACCAAAGTTGCATCGCGTTCAAATCGTCTTGTAGACGAGAATGGTGTAGGGGATTAGTGTATGATAGAATAAGTTTTACATCATCCGCATACATGAGTCACGGGATGTGATATAACAGAGGGGAGATCATTTATAAAAAGAGTAAAGAGTAAAGGTCCAAGATGACTACCTTGAGGAACACCAGAAGTAACGTGAACTTGTTTAGAGGTAGTCAGCCTCAGCATTACTCGTTGGGTCCTACCTTTTAAATAAGAATTAATCCAAAGCAAAAGAGACGGAGGGAAACCTATTCGGTCAAGTTTAAAAAGTAAAGTGTCATGGTGCACAGAGTCAAACGCCTTACTGAAGTCAGTATAAATGACATCAGTTTGCATTTTCGAAAGAAAAGCATCATTTACCAAGGAAGTAAACTCAAGCAGATTGGTCGTAGTTGACCGATTCTTTACGAATCCATGTTGAACAGGGGAAACAACTGATTTGCAGAAATGCTGCAAATTCGAAGTGATTATTTTTTCAAATAATTTAGGAATAGCGGACAGTTTTGCAATGCCCCTGTAATTTTGTATATCAGACTTTCCACCTTTCTTGTGGAGAGGAATGATATAAGATTCTTTCCAAAGAGATGGAAAGACAGAAGATTCAAGAGATAGATTAAAAAGCTTTTGCAATGGATACAGAAGGGAAGAACTGCACTCCTTAAGTAGACAACTAGGAATATTGTCAGGCCCAGGAGAGTAAGAAGATTGTAAAGAGTTTATAGCTAAAAGGAGAGATGAGTGTGAAATAATAGGAGGAGGTATAGAACTAGAGGAAGAAATAGTATAAGGGTAAGAATTATTATTAGGACAGACAGAGGAGTAAGTTGATTGGAAAAAATTAGCAAAGAGGTTAGCAGAATCAGAGTCATTACTAGCTTTATCCATCCCGAAAGAAAAAGAAGTTGGCAAACTTGAAGATTTACGCTTCAAGTTTACAAAATTGTAAAACTGTCTCGGATTTTGGGCAAATTGCCTTTTACAACGAGTAAGATAATTCTCATAGCATTGAGAATTCAGAAGAAAGAAGTTCGACTTGACTATGGAATATCTAGCCAAGTCTGTACACGAACCAGACTTTTTAAACTTTTTAAAATATTTAGATTTTAAGTTTTTAAGCTGTGACAATCTGGGAGTAAACCAGGGTGGTTTTGAAAGAGTAGTCGAAGGAATTGACTTGGGAATACTCACATCTAAGAGGGAGTTTAGGGTGCTATAAAAAAAAGCAATAGCAGTATTCATATCAACCGAGTCATATAAGAAAGACCAATCGGTTGCATAAATAAGCTGATTTAGCAATGAATAATTCCCTTTGCGAAAGCAGCGGCGGGGTTTATTGGCTGATGAGCACGAAATGAGACGATTACAATTGAACATTGTAATCTCTAAAGTAGGATGATATACATCCTCAGGAAGAGATAAAGGGGCGGACCTTGACACATTAGAAATAAGGTAGTCGTTAGCAAATACAAGGTCAAGTGTTCTATTCAAATGATTAGAAATTGAATTGATTTGAAACAACGAAAGATCAAGCATGCAGTCTATAAAATCATGCTGTGCTGAGGGCACTAGATAATTTTCGGCAGTGAATAATGACCAAGAGATGTTCGGCAAATTAAAATCACCCAACACCATAAATAGGTCATTATCACGCACGTGTGAAGAAACTTCTTTAATACAAGTAATATGTTTCATATAAACTTGAATATCAGAAGAAGGAGGGACATAAGAGCATGTAATATAGATATTCCGTGTAGGAAAAGACACCTTAACTGATACAATCTCAGCGTCAGTAGGCGTACTAAAACAAAAAAGTTCTGACTGGAGAGTGGCTTTAACGGCAATTAACACCCCACCACCTCGAGTAGGCCGATCATTTCTATGCAAAATAAAACTATTCGAAAATATCTCAAAATCGGATATGGTTGAATTTAACCATGTTTCTGAAAAGGCTATTATATCCGAGTCGAAGGAAGTACTGGCCATGAAAAGATTTTTAAGCTTTGAAATAAGACCTCTGACATTCTGATAATGAATACAGATTTGGTCAGAAGTTGAAATTAGTTTTTTGGGGCAGAAATGGTACCCTGTATTGAAGGGACTGGAAGGGTGACAGGCTGGTTTCTCCTTTTTGGCTTGAACTCGTGAACAATCATGTGTGGAGGCCAAAATTTGGGATCACAAATGATTGGGAACATATCATGTGAAACATTTATTTTGAATGATGATATTTCACGAGGGGTGGAGAAATTAAATTTGGTTATTGACACGCTAGCAGAAGATTTGCTACCAATATAGGCTGCCAATGACTCAGAAGTGGTGTCCGACGAAAGTCGAGACACAAAAACTTGCCTACGAGGGGCAACAACCGTTAAAGTAGGTGCTGATGGGGCAGCGGGTAATACAGGAGTTGGAGGAGCTAAAGAGGCGCCATTATTGTGTTTAACAATCTGGGCAAGACTACGTGCAGGTCTATCTCTGCGGCCACGAGCTGACGGGCTGAGGCAGTTTGGATAACTGGGACAGTATCAGGTACGGGATCTACTGTAACTACTATAGGGGATGAAACGGGGGTAATTGGGCAGTCGCTTGGAGAAGGCGATAAAGAAAACATTGGAGATAAATCCAAGTTGCTAGGTTGGGGCATGAAAGGCGTAGGTGTCTGAACAGACGTAGAGGGCAATTGCAAAAGATAAGGCTCCAACCGGCGATTGATTGGAGACTCGAATTTATATTTGGCAAGCAACTCAAAACTGGAGTCAAAATTACTCGACAGCTGCTTAGCAACATTATTCAATTTTAAGAATTGATTTCTCACAGAATTATACATTCTGGAGAAATCAATTTGCTTGTCGATGCAATCTGGGCACGACCAACGCAAGCCACCGCAGCCCTTCTTGGCAACTGCAGTGATCTTGTCGCAATCACGCCCAGTGAGACCTGCACATTTAGCATGCATCATACTCTCACACAGCCAGCAATTAACAAATTGCGGCTGTGCAGAATCATCAGCCTGCTTGAACGTGCAAGGTTTCTTACAGCACGACATAATTTCTATCAACGTTAAAAGAATAAGCAGAGGTTGCGAGAGCGCGAGCAAAACGAAAACGGTGCACAAAAATAGAGCAAGTAAACACTCAAAAAACAATTGTCTTACACAAACAAAGTGTTTGGAAAGAAAAGCAATAGCAAAAATTTGCGAGAGAGCGATGCACAAGCAGAAATATGCAGCAGCGAACACACGCACATACAAGTGTATGCACAGGGGAGCACCAAAGCAAAAGAATCAAAAACCGGCAATAACAACAACAGGGAACCAACGCCGCGTTTTATAAATGCAATAATTAACAGACTTACGCTGCACAACAGATAGCACTTTGCACAATTTATAAGAGCTTTTTAAATAATGCACCATAAATGCAAAATTTAGAAATAAAAAGCAGGTTTGAAGCGCAAAAATATATAAAAATCTTGGAGCACAAGTAAAACACGTCAATCACGCTCAACTGAGAACTTTCTATATAGCAAACTAAGATTATTTTTAATTTTACTTAAGAACACTTTTTTCCTACTTACACCCTTCAGCTTAGATGTAGGCTCTAATAGCGTCACTGACAAATTTATTGACCGGGCCGGGCTGGCAAATAAAACACCTCCATCGGTCGGTGATGCTATTTAGAGAACTGTGTATTCTAACTAGGCTTTTAGCATATAATTTATTATCTACTGTATGTATAATATACTGAATAATGAGGAAGACACTCGTTTTGTCGACCAATAATAAATAAAAATAATGACTGTCAATCCGTCTGTCCGTTCTTGTGTATGATGACAAGAATATCAGGATCTATAAGAGTAAGGGTAAGAGTCGTGAAAATTTGAAGATTGGTCCTTCGAGTGCCTGCCCAGTAGGAATTTGATGACTTGCCCCGTTCCCAAACAATCGATATAAATCGATGTTGAAATTCCGTGATTTTGGCAAAAGTAAGAGTCACATATTTAAATCAAATAAAGATCAACATCGTCAAGTTCGGTTAAGAAACACAGAAGTTACCATTATATCAACACGTGTTTGAAGAATTTCCTTATACATGTATGTAAATACACTCATTCATGCGAGCATTGCAATTGCGATGGTGTTGTATTCTGTTCTGCGTTTATGTGTTTCTATTAGATAGAGATGGTGGCAAGGAGTGCAGTTTGATACGTTTTCGCGACGAATTTGGTAAACTTATTTTTTAAATATATTTAATATTAGAGCGAGCTGCATTTGGTGTTGAAAGAAAATGTCTTGTATATTGTGCACTCTAAGTCCCCTTACATAGATTACAGAATACTTGAAATTCTTTTAAACTTTAAAAATCTGTCGTTGATAAGTACTTTCATAATCACATACGGTCCCTTGTATTTTGGACTTAACTCTCTAGGTACCTCCACTGCACCGTCAAAACTCGTACCCATAGCATTCCCGCATAATTCCCATTTTTTAGTTTCTTCGGCTTTTCTTTTTTTATCATAGCCTGTGTTGTTCTGAGCTTAGACTTTAGGTATCCGTGTCTTAACTTTTAACACACTTAAACTTTTAACACACTGAACCCATTGAAAATGGGCAAACAGAGTATTATTTATTAAATGCAAATGTATGTTATAGGCAGAAGGAAGTATTTCCAATGCCATATGCGTAGAATACTGCCTTTTGCTCGTAGTGTTGATAAAGTTTTCCACTTTTCGCTATATACCACCCATGTGCATTGGGACTCGGCCACCACTGACTCTCTATAGAATGCCTTGCCAGCGACAACCATGTCTCGTTGGTACTGGACATCAAACTGGAATTGTTGAAATGCTGACCCTACCAGGAGGGCTCCCGCTTTGGTTTAGCCATTTGAGTGCCAGGTGATCTGTGATCACATCGAAACAGTACCCCTCTAGGTAGCAACGCAACGCCCGGCACTCCTTCTCGGTGGCGGAATAGTTCCCCTCGGCCTTCGGCATCTTCCAACTCCCATAGGCGATCAACAGATTCTGCTCGTCTGTCGCCTACGTCAACACTATGCCATTCTCACTCGCGTCAGTCTGTAAGATGAACCTCCCCGCTAAGTATATGCCCAATGTAGACTAGTTTCTGTTTGAAGAAGCTGCATATTTTCCTATTTAGCCTAAATTTGACCATCCTTAACTGACGAAATTCTCCTTCAAATTCTCGACGTACTGTTACTGTATTGCCCCTATCACCATCGACCCGATCCCGGCTTGGACGACGCCGTCGCCCGTTTTCCACCTCCGAACGACGGCAATATTATTGGTTGCTCCTTTCCCTGCCTACGCACCCACAACAAAGCACAATGCGTGTGCCCCTGCGAACAAGCGCGTAGCGACTCGAACTTCGTTCCGGCCTCTTGGCTCATAATTTTATGGGCGACCTCCGCATGGGGCATTATTGACTCCTGCCTACCCACGTAGAGCCGATATTCGACATACCTGCCATGATGCAGTAGAGCTTTCAGCTCTACTAAGTACTCTTTGAACTCTTCGCCCTCACGCAGCAATTATATTGTGTTTGGTATAGCACTGTGTATGTCCTCGAGCTGCTCGAGTCTACCTTCGGACTCAGAAGCCATTTACAACCTTAATACCCTAAGATTAGTAAGGTAACTCACTTCACTTAATGTGTGGGCACATCCGGCAAAAACGTAACGCACATCACAATCGACTGAGTCTGCCTCGGGCACTCTATGAATCTCGCAAGTGCTCTTACCGTCTCTTAAGGTAGTCTAAACACAGCCGGGATTTCTCTCATGGCAATGGGACTTGATCGTCAACTTCCAAGTGCCGCCTCGCTCGCTGCAGAGCCGTGCGCCGAGTTGAAGTTTTGAACAACCGATCAGCGACGCATGGCTGCAGCCTCGGCCGGCGGTTACGTTCAAACTCAAACTATGAATTCACTGTGGCTTCTTGCCCTTAATTAAATTAATTATTCGGCTATTTGCATTACTTACTCTTATGACTCATACTAATTACCAATTACCTTATATAATATAAATATAATTATGATGTGTGGGGTAGCTTTGGTCAGTACAGAAAGCTCCATCAATTAAGTTGTGTACAAGCCGTCTAGTGCATATATATATATATATATATATATATATATAAGTCATCCCGGTCATAAAAGTACGGTAAGATCGGTAATACTTGATTCAAGTAAGAAATTCTTATTTCAAGTATTAATTTTTAAGTACGAAAATTCTTGAATCATCAATGTTTGGTACGTTTTTCAGTCTTATAACGCTGAACTTAGGAACGGAATAGTATTGAAGCAAGTATGATTGATTCTTAATATAAGACCGATATGTTCTTAACACAATCCCAGTTTAAGATTAAAATAAGGTTGTATAAATTTTGATTCAAGAGCTCACGAACTTATACCATATTAAATTTGTGACCCAAAATGCTTGCATTAATCACATTTTGGTCTTTAATTAAGATCAATTTAGTCTTAAAACAAGATTTTCTGATCATATTTCAAGTATTCCCTAAACTTGATAGTAGATTAATTTATTCTTACAACAAGCCACAATCAGTCTTGAACCTTAAATTTAAATCAAAGTGTACTTTTTTTTTATTTTTATTTAATATTATTTGTTCACAAGTTATACCTTAATATTACAAACTCTGAAAAGAAAAGATAAAGTACGATTTGTTTAAATTAAATTTGAAATAGTGGAAATGGATTTCTTACCTTGATAAAGACCATCGTTCATGATAATCAATTTCTTGCGTCGAGTCTAGACATTTCAAAACATTTGAAGGCATGGAACTTACTGTTAAACCATCTATTCCAAGCAATAAATAAAAAGTGTAATTATTAAATTGCGTAACTAAAACAATTCATAGTGTCGTACGTAGCATTTGCTTCTACATAACTATGAAATAGATTATAGAGATTATAAGACGAACAACTAGTAACTAAAATTATCTTAGACATACCAAAGTTAAAACTTGCATTATCCAAAATATACATATACATTCACACATACATACATACATATGTATATGTATATATGTATTTCAGTCGAAGATGTCTCCTTTCGTGCTTACACATTCATGCTTACACAGGCACACAATATAATCTAAGCGGGCAAAATAATGCGTACATATGTAATTATATACATGCTACGTGTGTGTGCACATAGAAAAGCATGAGAATCAACACCGATCAACATACCTGCGAAAACATACACACATACCGTTGCACCCATACACATGTGTTCTTACAAGCGCACGGCGTCGTCTCAACGGCGGCTTCTTTTTTTTCTACATACCAATGTGTATACACACGTTATATGTGTATGTATGTACATACATATGTGCACACATACACATTACCAAACATACAAAAAAATGCGCCAGGAAAGAGCAACGACGCCGTATCGCTTGCAAAAATACATATTATACATACATACATATGTACATACATATAAACTTATTTGTATTATCTATGTAAATATATGTATGTATTATCTATGTAAATCTACCATACATACGTATAGACGTATGTATGTATTTATTTACCCTTTAAGTAAGAAAGCAGGTGCTCCAAACCACTTACCATACAATATATAGACTGGACAACTGAGCATTTTGATGGGGCCTGTTGTCTTAGTAGCGGCTGGTCCAAAGTCGCCTTCGTTTTTGTTCGAGTTCGAGAGAGGCCGCACGCTCTAACAGAGAGCGTGTGTACGAAACACATAAGACTTGTGTGAGGGAACGGCAAAGCTGCTCTTTTTTTATTCCCTTTATTCGCTCACACTACAGGAAACTGCTTTGGCATACTCTCAGTGCTCTTTCATATTGTCTATTTACCGTTTAACTGTCTGTGTGTGTATGTGTCCGACAAGCAAAAATACGCACAAATTTAAGATTTCTCAAATGTCGGAGGCATTTCTTCCCTTTTAAAGGGGCGGGTAATATGAAATCATGAAAGGGTTTGCCACGTCGATGCGAAATTCTTGCATTTTAGCTCGATATCGTTGTTGGACTTGCCATATTCACGCACACTTGCATATTTTGTATATGAATAGAAGCATTTATGCGCATGTGTGCCTGTTGGTTGCCAGCCTGACTGTCCCAGTCGCAAACTTCTCAAGATTTTTGGATTTTTGATATTCGGCTTGTGCACACAGACACACTCACACACAATAGTGTCCAAAACAAACTGCTTAAGAAGCTTCCAAAGCCTTTTGTCCAGCAATGTCGCATTCTTTTCCGCGTACAATTGCACTGGTAAAATTCTCCACTTGAAATGCCATGCGTCGGCTGCAGCAACAGTTAGAAAAAATGTGAGAGATCGAGCGCGTGCCAATTCTCTCTAATTCTCTCTCGCGCATGTTAAAAACTTAACAAAACTATACTACAAAAAAAGTCTCTTTAATCGGAAGTGAAGGCCGAAGTATGGAAAGCAAAATCAAAGCATTTAACTTGTTTGCTTTGTAATGCATGGGGTAAAGTATCATCTTATGCTATAAAAAAGTGGTAGAGAATGTTTGTTTATTCTAATGATCAATAATAAAGATGATTTGCCGTTAAAATCCTTGCCTTGAACACAGAACTATTCGATTTACTTTAATTTTGGTAAGCAAAGGCCTAATTTTTTGGAAATAGGTCTCTTGGCTAACAGGAAATTTTCCCTCGGTTTTTTCAACCACCTTAGTTTTTGCAATTGGCCAAATTTTATAGATTGCGTTGAGCGAGGTCGTACTGTTTACATTTAGAAATGCTACGGCCAGCAGTCATCGGATGGTTTAAGGATCATATGCTCGAAAATCTTACAATTTTCTTCGAGATTCAAGATTCGTACTACAATGTATTTTTCAACCAATATATAAGATTCATACATATGTACTTTCGCAAAGCACTGTAGATACATACTTACTGAGGCTGTGTGAAAAGAGCGTTAAGTTCGAATGCACGCAAGAATGCAATGACACATTCTTCACTGCAATAGTCTGACTTCAGAAAGCTTGCAGAAATTACTCAAGACCAAGATGGGAAGCCACTCCCAGTTGTATTCGCCTCAACTACATTCACTCAGGAAGAATGTAATAAATCTACTACAGAGCAGGAATAAGCTGCTATATTCTGGGCAATTAAACGTTTCAGACCATATTAGCAGTTTATATTTCTCTGCTCAATCAAGAATCCAACTGTAATTATCGTTGAATTATTATAATTAAAAGACTTTCATTATTTTAGTTGAATGATATTGTGTAGTTTATCTAGTCTTAGTGAGGGTTGACTCTCAACTGCCCACTCGATATATCTAGTGACTTGCATTGATGGGAGTGTTCCTTATAACTACATACATAGTTCTTCGACTAGCAGCACAAGCACTATTATTACACCAACATCCAATCTAACTTGTGTGAGATTAGATTTGGAAGAATACAATTTTACTGTATAATACCTCAGGGGAAAGAATATTATGTTGCTGTTGCATTGAAACACATTTGTATGTGTGTGTGTGTTTAGTCCTGGAAATTCAGAAATGCCGATAACTTAAAATTGTTGCAAGTTCCCACCGGCAAATGAGCATGTGTGACTTGGGATCGGACCAACAAGAAATACATGTATTGATATTATCTATACGATCGGTTCATTTCTGGTCTTACTAAATATTTAGTAACGACGACTGTACCAAAGAAAAACTCAACAACAATTGACAACAATTTTTAAATGTCTTACACAAAATTACGGTCCAATGAAGACGTTCATAACTGACAGAATATAAACATTCTCAAACATCAGTTTATGAAAATAAACAACATAAAAAAAGCCACTCATCATCAGCAAAACATTTGGTACCTCAGAGCGAAAGTCGGCAAAGTATTAACGAATATATTTGTTCATTTATTTCGATTGACAAAAGTTATTGGGAAGTATGGTTGAATTACTTCACTACAACTATTTTCTAAATTTGCATTATTGCATCTCGTAGTGTACTATGTCGGCATAATTATATTCACCTACATTATTCTTTTACAGTATAATTTATAAGAAGAATATCTTTGTCTAAACTATTTGTGAATAGGAAATCCTTCTTCTGAAATTCATCTCTTCCTATTATTTTGTCATATTTATATTCATATCTTTTTCATTCCTTAGTTTTTCGTTTTTAACTATCTGGTTAACTATTTCATTTCTGACTACTTCACTTGATTTTTTGCAAACTTGTTTATTTATTGTTTCACTTGATTGTTTACTGATTTGTGCGAGAAATAATTAGTAATTGTTTAAGAGAGCGCCAGAATATTAAAAATGTTGAATATGTACGCAAGAGAATAAAGAAGAGAGAGAGAGAGAGAGAGAGAGAGAGAGAGAGAGAGAGAGTTGTTAGTGTGCGTGTAGTTCTTTGGGGGCTGATTTTTGTAAGGACACAAAGAAATCGTTACAAGAAATAAAAGCGGTTACCGTTGGTATTCGTTTCTTTGCGAGGCAAAGATTTAATGTGGACAGACGAAAGTAAATGGTTTGAGCGAACAGACATTATTCATTGCTCATTGCGAAAATAGAAAAAAAAATCATGCCCATAGATTCACCGGACCATCCGACATCAGAAGTGGGATCGGGTCCCCATGATCCTCAGTGGCGTGAAATGTTTGAGCTACAAAATAAAAATTTGATGAAGTTGTTGCGGGCAGTGCGGACAGGCGCATCGCCTCGTGAATCAAAAACAGTGTGTTTTGCTGATTTGCTGACATGATTCTTACTGAGAACCCGCTGGAGGGTAGCACAATCCTTTGCAAATCTTTGGAAGACAGTGCGTTGCCATGGCTTTCTCAGATATGTTTTCCCGGAATAAGCTGGATTCAATTTAAGGAGTTATGTGCCCAACGATTTGTGGCGTTGTAACGACTACGGCTGCTCTCATAAAACTGCTTAGCTGGCGGCCAAGAAATGGATAATGCATGTTAGCGTGAGGTTGCAGATAACCAAGGTGAAAAATATGGATTTGGAGGTAAAAGCGGTATCGGTTGTTGCTTGTGTTGTTGAGTCAGTTAAGGCGTACAACAAATATCAAGTCAAAAAGCGAGTTGCAGTTACAATTGCAAGTGTATGAAATAGGGTATCGCCAAGACACATTGGACGCAGGGTACACGATGGGTCCCGAAAAGAAGAAGCAGAAGTTCTCACACATCACTTGCCATTATTGCGGAAGGGAAGGGCATTAAATTGCAGACTGCCGTCAGAAAAAAGTTCGTGAGTTAAAATCATCAAGCGTTGGCCAATTTGGAAGCTGTTGGATGCGACCAAAAAAACGAAAGTCTAATTTAACTTGATATAAGTGCGGAAAGGTCGGACATATTTCTACTGTTGGTATTTCTTTTGTCTGGACATGGCCAGCGGATTTTACCATACCAATTCACCCAGAATTTACCGAACGTATAGCGTTTGATACACCAGAGGGACAGTACAAGTTCTTGTCAATGTCATTTGACTTAAAAAACGCTCCGTCAGTGTTTCAGCGAGCAATAATAAAGGCGTTGGGTCCCCTTGCGTACTTATATGTTGTTGTTTACATAGACGATACATTGATTGTCAACGAAACCAAGGATGAGAAAATTTCAAGATTTTTATTTAATTTCGAGAAATGTAAATTTCTGAAGTCAAAAATATATTATTTGGGGTACGAAGTAGAGTCAGGTGAAGTTACAACTAACCCACGAAAAATGCAGGCATTAGTTGGATTACCTACTTTAAAATTTACTGAAAAGCGAGTAAACTTAACTGAACTTGGCTTATAGCTGAACAGCAACGAGATACCGAAATATCAGATTTAATATTTAAGAAACGGATAATGAAATTAACGAAAATATTGCAAATACATATGAATTGAGATTAGGCTAGCTTTATCTTAAAATTCAATAAAATGGTAGAGCCCGATGGTTACCATTAGTTCCGGAAGCATGTAAATGAACCGTTATTAATTTGATTCACGAGGCTATAATCCACCTTGGCTAGGAAAAGGCCCTTGCAAAACGTGTAAAATATCGAAGCCACCTTCCGCGAAAATTTATCATAAATCAACCCGACATCACTAGAAAATTTATCAAAAGGAATATGTCATCGTCCTTATAGATGCGTTTACAAAGTACGTGTATGTGCATCACACACTGATAATAGATAGCAAAAATTATATAGAATCAGTTAAAGCAGTTATATCTTTGTTGGGTGTGCCACCCGTATTATAGCTGATCAGGGCCGATGTTTTCTGGGGTCTGGATTTAATGAATTTTGTTCTACGCATAATATTGAATTGCATTTGATCGCCACAGCAGCTAGTCGGGCGAATGGACAGGTTGAGCGTGTGATGAGCACACTCAAAAGTTTGCTAAAAGCTGTAGAGGCAGTCCAACGTTCACGACATTAAAAGAGGTTGAATTGGCAATAAGTTGCACAGCCAATCGTGTTACCAAATTAAGTCCACTACAACATCTAATTGGAAAAGATGGAAGATGTAGGGATGTTGTCAAATACTGTCGATGAAAAAGATGAAAATGTATTAGATCTGAGGACACAAGCTAAAAATAACATGATATCGAATGCGCACTATGACAAAGAAAGAAGCGATAAAAACATAGCGAAAATTGTAAAGCAAAGAGTGGGTGATTATGTTCTGCTCAAGTGTGGAGAGAGAATAAGATCGTAAATTTAAAGGACCGTTTGTTACAAGGGAACTATTGGATTAAGATCTCTATGGTATGAAGTCATTAAACAGTAAACGGACATTTCAATACACAGATCGTCGAGACAGTTTCTGCAGAAATGGATGAAGTTATGATGAGTTGTGGCGTTAAAACAGATGCAAACCGTTTAAATTTGATTTCGAGCGCTGTTTATGAAACAGAAAGCAGGCATGTCAACGCAAATTGATAAATTCATACGTCACATGCGTCAGGATTGGACGTTTCGAAGAATGTATGTACCGAAGGGAGAAATAATTAGTAATAGTATAATCGAGCGGCGGAATATTGTTGAATTATAAAAAAGAGCGGAAGAACAGTTATCGTAGTGTTGTGTGATGAATTCGAATCACTTAGAGTCGCTGAAAGTTAGAGAGAAAAAATCAGGTAGGAAGTTCTAGCCGGGAGCTCCTAAGCTAACGGGAATACCCTGAACCCTTTTATTCCAACACCAAATGCAGAAAGCGCTACGCGTTCGTTTGTAGTAATCAAGATTGGCAGGGTTCAAACTCGCAGCTGACCGCATTACTTCCTGCCGACTCTACTCAACAGCCTCACCTATAATTGAGTCTTATTGAGAAATAATCGAATTAAAATATCAGCACAGAAAACAATCGCAATTGCAATGCTGTTAATAGAATGCGAAGCAGATGTGCATGGATGTGTGTGTATATGAACACAGAAATTCTTGGAATTTGAGCTAGCTGCCCCATCCAATTGCGCAGTAAAAAGCCTACATTTTTTTGATTTTCTTAACCGATTTTAATTAAATTTCCGACAGTAAATTTTATTGTACCATTGAATATTTTTGTATTCTCAAAAAGTCTGCTGCATTTAAATTATGGCTTAAATTGGTGGGCAATACAAGTTGGGTTATTAACTTGATTTATGGCTCTGCGGTGATAGCGGGGAAGGTGGCGACAGGTATATAAATGAAAGTTAATTGATATATATATATATAAATTAGGATTTAAATAATAAGGCCTCGCGGGTTATTTTGATAGAACTTAATTTTGAAAATGATTTATAAAACACTAGGCCGATACGCCGTAGTGAGTGAGTTAAATTATACGCGAAGTCGCTGGGCCGATGTGCCTCAGTGAAAGTCGGATTAAAATTAAATTTACAAAAGATTGATCAAAAAACCTAAGCTATTGTGTGCTTTCACAACGGCCGCTAGAATGCTTAGCTTGCGCCTCGTGCGCTGCCGTCGTGCAAGAACATCCGGCCCAGAGCTATGTCAGCATCTGTGGCTGGTTATTATATTGCATTTTGCTGACCCCTGTTAGCTCATAAGAACATCCGGCCCAGTGCTATATCAGCATCTGGAACTGGTGTCGTTGGCCTCTGTTAACTGCTCCCCTTTTAAGTTAAGGCCGCCCTCGGCCGCTCCTATCTCGGCGATCACCTTCTTAATCTCACTTGGCCGATGCCATGTTTTTGGTGAACCGACGGTAGGTGACTCCGACGCAAATTATGGTGCAACACACAGCACTCAATAAGAAGGCTATTACCACGCTGTCGACGCTTCCAATTTCGTCCTTGACTTCCTTGATGATCTCCAGGTTACGTTCATTCGAAGGTAAGGGAGACTCAGCACGTCTTGGTGGCCGGTGACGTTCAGAAGGGGAGATGCCGCGATGCCGGGGAACTTACTCTGGACGTTGTTGCGATTCAAGTACTTAGTTTCGTTGATCAGAACCCAATTATTGAAAGTGATTAGATTCGTTCCGTGAACCCAAGTCTCGAGTACCGTTGTCAGTGCAAACTTTAGCAGGCCGGTTATTGATGATCAGAATTCCGTCATCGACCCATGTGATCGGGTCTAAGTGACTCAGCTGCATTTGGCAGTTGCCAAGCCACCAGCATGCAGCTCTCTGGCACAAGAGCTGGTCGGTGAAAGTTGACAAAAGGTTCCTCCCGGCGTGGAAGTGCAATTCTTAAGGGCAAGCACTTGATCTCCGCACTCAGCTATAATGTTGTCGTCAATTTGTAGCACAGCATTCTCATGTGCAACTGGATACAGCATCACCTTTCTGCAAGCCATTTTGATTTTCGGGAAGTTAATGATAAAGTGAAGGGCATTAACAGATTGTAGTACTTTCACGGACGCAACGGACATAAGGTCAGCTATTGAAGAACCTGCGGGTTCATCGATCCAAACAGATTTCAAGTCTGCGTAATCTAATATATTTGGGCTTATGATATTAATTTTTGCAAGGGTAACAGCGAGCATCAAATTCTGCATTTCCATCAGCAACATTCTATTCCGAGCTAAAAGAGTTTCGTATAAGTGCCCGGAATCTATCTGATTCTTTTTTGCAGCTTTTAGTAATGTGTTGACACTTGTAGTGAGTTGATTGACTTGTTCCTGAACTTTTGTGTTGATAGCTACCTGTCGGTTGTTAGAGTTCACCAACTGTAACTCAGTGAATTTGATCTTCTCGAAGTCACTGGCGTCAGGTGTTGCCGCAACTACTTTGAGGGCTGTGCCCAAGAAATCTAAGCTTCTTGCCACCCTGTGGCACGCCAAGAACTTCTAACAGATCTCTGAGGTGGGACACATCTACGTTTCAGAAGCTTTCTCATGTGTGACTGCGGAAACATTTCACATAGCTCCATTGTTTCGTTTACCATTTTCTCGTACTCAGAGATGTTTGCTGTGTGCCTGACGAAATTGAATTCCTCCCAGACCAGAACTTGGCCCTCAACAATGGGAATATACTTGGCGTGTGAGTAATTAGTCACACGCGCTGCCTGCACTTGCAAAAAATAGAAATAGCAGAAACCCGAACCTGCGGAAGACAGACAAAACGGACCGAGCTATTACTACGTGTCCTAAAGGAAATGCCATGTGGCGTAAATATTAATACTTGAAGGTGAAGCCTATTGGCTCAAATGTTGAAACTTATAGTAAAATTCCAGATGCATATAATCGATGTTTTATTTCAGCTCTCGCCCTACTTAAGGTTGTCCTTGTGAACCACCCTCCCTCCAATGAGAACGGTCGTGCCAAGGTCTGCCTCTACGATCCATTCTTCACATAAGGGCGTGAGTTTATTGCCAAGCCTGCGGTTTCTTTTTACTAGGACTTTTTCATAGCCTACTTCAAAGACTCTATTCTGTCGCTGGTCGTTCAGCCTAGCCCGGAGCGCATCTTGTGCACTCCATAACTTTGCTGATATTTCCCTTTCAGATTCGCCTGAGGGCACATGGAGGGCATCAACAGGTCTCTTGTTGATGGCCGAATGTATTGTCTTGTTATACTCAATCGTGGCTAGCATTATGACTTCGACTGAGTCACTGATGTTTCTCTCCAGCTTGAGGCAACGTGCCAGCTTGGCCAGAGTCCTATGGAAGCGCTCGACTTGGCTATTGGAGGTGCTATGCAGCGGCGGCGCATTAACAATATGGACTCCGTAGTTGTTTAACAACAGGGTCTTTTTCGTTTGAGAATTCATCGAAGGCTCGTTGTCGCAATAAATTGTTCTGGCTCGTGGAAAGATGCAGTAATGGAGCTTTTAAATCCCCGATAGTGCGCGACTGAATTGGTTGTACGACTGCCAAATTTAGAGAACTTATTAAAACAGGTCAAAAAAAAAATTTTTCTCCATGGAAAAAATATCAATGTGTAGCAATTCCCCAGGAGTCTCGGGGATCGGAGTTTCTCCCAGCTCCTGACCTATAGGGTGCCTATCGTATTTGGCTGCTGAGCGAATTCTACAACTTTCCGCAATTTCTTTAGCCAATTTCGCCATTTTAGGAAAATAGTATTCTGATAACACTTGCTTAACATTTTCTTGAGCTGCTCTGTGCGCTCTATTATATTCGGCAACGAGAATTTCTCTCCTCTCATCAACGTGGAAGACATCTGCAACTCGGTTTTTGCAGTGCCAGAACTTTGAGCCTGGAAATATGCGAACTAAGCCATCCTGCACCTGTGCTAGTGTGTGCAGGTTGCAATAGAGGGCATTGACCGCATTTGGATTAATCAAGTCAAGCAGTTCATCTAAAAGGGCTGTGCGATCAGTGAAGCTCACTTCATGACTGCCCCTCCTGTCCCCGAAAAGAGAATGAAGTTGCGTTTGGTGGGGACGCGTGCCTCTTCAATGGCAATTTGATTTTGGAAACAATTAAGTGGCTTTTCGGTCGACTCAATTGTATAGGTCAAGGACAGCTCACTGTGGACTGTGGCTGCGCAGGAATCAGTATTCAGCTCGTCAAGAGTGTTGAGCTGTTGTCGCGATAGCGCATCAGCAACTAAATTCTCCTTGCCTGGCTTATAAAATATTCGCGCATTCGTTTCCTCAATGCGCGCCTTCCATCTTTTTATTTTGGCGTTCGGGTTTGACTCAGAAACGGCAAAAGTTAACGGTTGGTGGTCCGTGAAAATGTTAATGATTTTTACCCCATATAGGTAGTGACGTAGCTTGCTAAGGGCCCAAACTATAGCCAAAAGTTCCTCGGGGGTTTCAATGTTCTGGAAATCATTGAGATGGGGCGACCCTCTTGAGAAAGCACTGCCCCTATGCCGTAAGCTGAAGCGTCTGTCGTTAGATCAAACGGCTTCTTAAAGTTAGGGTATCTGAGCATGCGTGACGCTGAATCTCAGAGAATTCTACCGGGATGTTTCGCGATCTATGTTTACTTACTGACCCATTCTCGCCCTTTAGAAGATCAAAAATGGGTTTTGCTATTGAGGCAAAGTCCTTGATGAAACACCTATAGTAACTGGCCAGTCCTAAAAATGATCTGATCTCGAATATATTCTTTGGTTCTGGGAACTCCTGAATCGCTTTGACTTCTTCAGGGTCCGTTGTAGCTCCATTACTGGTTAACACGAAACCAAGAAAACCTACGCTTTTCTTAAAATAACGCGATTTTTCCTTGGAGATTCTCATATTTGCCTCGTACAGGCTCTTTAAGACCCACTCTACATGTTGGACATGAGAACTTTCGTCTTTTGAGAAGACGATGACATCGTCAACGTAGACATAGCAAGATTTGCCAATTTGCTCACGCAGTACGTCGTCAACAGTTATTTGGAAGATGCTGGCCGCATTCTTCAACCCAAAGGGAAGTCGACAAAATTCGTACTTCCCCCGTTAACTGCAAAGGCTGTTTTTTCACGGTCACGCTCTGCTAGCGTGATCTGGTGATAGCCGGATTTAAGGTCCAATGTCGAAAAGTATTTAGCTTTGCCAAGATTCCCCAAAATCATTGGAATGTTAGGCATAGGGTATCTGTCTGCGATGGTTTTCTCGTTAAGTTTGCGAAAATCCATTACTAGGCGCATATTCTTGTTACCAAACTCGTCCGTCCCCTTCTTGTCCACCACCCAAATGGGGTTGTTGTAGGGGGAGACAGATTTTTATGATGATACCGTTCTTCAGAAGGCTTTGAATCTCTTTATTAACGAATTCCGCTGCTCCCATGGGGTAGGGGTACAGTCGGACATAAACTGGTTGTTCATCAGTGGTCCTGATAGTTTCCACCACTGATGTGTTATAGGGAAGTGCTTCTTCCGGATCTGCGAAGGCCTTATGTTTGCTTTTTAG
>JBAMCE010000079.1:0-366926 GCA_037075305.1 Drosophila kanekoi
GCCTCACCTGGAACTGAAAATTGCCTCACCGAAACTTCTCTCAGATGTCAGGAACCCTGTTTCTCCAGCATTTGCATCCTAGGGGAGCAAGTCAAAGCCAAACAGGCTCGTCCGACTATTTAATGCTAAAACATATAGCCCCATCTGGCCGCCAAAACTGATTTACCAAAACTTATCTTAGATACCAGGAGCCCTTTTAATCTAGAATTTGCAGCCTAGGGGAGCAATTCACAGCCAAATAGTTTCACCCGACTATTAAATCTTAAAACATACAGCCCCATCTGGCCGCCAAAACTGCTTTACCATAACTTGTCTCAGATACCAGGAACCCTGTTAATCCAGCATTTGCATCCTAGGGGCGCAAGTCAAAGCCAACTAGGCTCAACCGAATATTTAATCTTAAAACATCCAGTCTTGCCTAGCTGTCAAAACTGTTTTACCAAACCTTGTCTGAGATTCCAGGAGTCCCGCCAATCTGGCATGTGGAGCCTAGAGGACCAAGTCAAAGCCTAACAGTCTCATCCGACCATTTAATCCTAAAACATACAGCCTCAGCTGGAAGAAAAATTTCAGAATTCGGACGTTTTGACAAATCTGCCATTACTGTGTGTGGAAGTCGTAGGAAAGTGCAGGCTAAATTGCGGCGCCGCGTTATTGCGAGCCAAAAATAAAAATTACGCATAGCGCGTATTCCTTGTCGAAGCCAAAGCCAAAGCCCAAAGCACCAAATAGCGACAATCTACACTGGTAGCAGGGATCTAATTTCCTAAGGCCGAACCAAGATTTCAGCATTGTCTCATTTTCTGAAAATAAGCTTTGAACCTCGCTAACCAATAGTTCTTGCTGCACGCACAGGCGGCCAACTTGACCACGTGTTCGACCCATCGATGCCCGGACATTCTTGAGCGCAGATCTGGTGGGTAGCTAACCAGTGCGCACCCACACTCGGATTTACAACATCTGATATAATTGTTAAACTGCATACTGGCCGTAGGTATAAGCGAAGGGCATAAGTACACATGAAATTTAAATTGCAATTTTTTCCGTTTTATATCACTGACATTGTCTTTTGATCCTGATTTAGCGTGTATATGTCGCTGACTACTATATTCCTACGTTACACAGTACAATTAAGATTCCAGAGCCCATCATCGTCGTCAACAGGCCTGCTGACATCGTTGGATTATACTAAAGTAGTGAGTACTGTGTGAAAAAAAAAACATAAGGTAATAAGCCAGCTTATCAAATTGTACGTATTGCTTGAATCGTGGTTATCGACAGCGGGTGTACTCCGAATCAGCCTTCGTAATTACAGATAATTTTTTTGTGGATCATTCAGATCAGAAGTGGTTTAACTTACTATCACTTTCGGAGTGTAATCTCATTCATGTGTGTTTTTGCCCAGATCGAGCTTAGTTTTAAAGAAAGTAACAAGATTTGTTCTTTTCACGTAATGTATAATGAAGTACGATCATGAATTTAAATTTTCCAGGAATACAATTATATGATAAAATAAAATCTTAATTCCTTTTTGGGCACCTTAAATAAATAATATCGCTTATGAAAGGGTAGTTGCAAAGACAATCACAGATGCAGCTACAGGTAGGGCGGGTAAAGACCGTGGGTAGCCAACATCTTAGCTCCTCGGCTCTATATGATATATTCTGCTTGCAGATCGTAGTCTCTTCTTATATATCGTGGTATACCGTCATACCTTAAATCTGTCTATTTTTTTATCTTTATTATATTTGACGCGTCGAGTGTGTTAGGGAGCAAAGAACCCACGCCCCTTCCCTGAGCACGGTCGGAACCCGTAGACGGAGTACCCTCCCAATACACACACGAGTGTTAGGCGAGACGCGCCCAGCGTAGCCGTCGTGTTCGTTACAATCTTAAAACATACAGCTTTACCTAGCTGTCAAAACTGTTTTACCAAAACGTGTCTTAGATTCAAGGAGCCCCGCCAATCTGGCATGTGCAGCCTAGGGGAGCAAGTCAAAGCCAAACAGGCTCATCCGACTATTTAATACTAAAACATATAGCCCCATCTGGCCGCCAAAACAGATTTACCAAAACTTGTCTCAGATACCAGGAACCCTGTTATTCCAGCATTTGCATTCTTGGGGCGCAAGTCAAAGCCAAACACACTCACTTGACTATTTAATCTTAAGACAATCTGGCAGTGCAGCCTATGGGAGCAAGTCAAAGCCAAACAGGCTCACACGACTATTAAGTCTTAAAACATTCAGCCACACCTGGAACTCAAAATTGCCTTACCAAAACTTGTCTCAGATACCAGGAACCCTGTTAATCCAGCATTTGCATTCTAGGGGCGCAAGTCAAAGCCAAACAGGCTCATCCGACTATTTAATCCTAAAACATACAGCCTCCCCTGGAAGTCAAAATTGCTTTACCTAAACTTGTCTCAGATACCAGGAACCCTGTTAATCTAGCATTTGCAGCCTAGGGGAGCAAGATAAAGCCAAATAGTCTCACCCGACTATTAAATCTTAAAACATATAGCCCGATCTGGCCGTCAAAACTGATTAACCAAAACTTGTCTCAAATACCAGGAACCCTGTTAATCCAGTATTTGCATCCTGGGGGCGCAAGTCAAAGTCATACAGGCTCACCCGACTCTTTAATCTTAAAACAAACAGCCCTATCTGTCTGTCAAAACTGTTTTACCAAAACTTTTTTTGGTTTCCAGGAGCCTTGCCAATCTGGCATGTGCCGCATAGCGGAGCAAGTCAAAGACAAATTGTCTCACCCGACTATTAAGTCTTAAAGCATACAGCTTCACCTGGAAGTCAAAATTGCTTTACCGAAACTTGTCTCAGATGCCAGGAACTCTGTTCCTCCAGCATTTGCATCCTAGGGGAGCAAGTCAAAGCCAAACAGGCTCACCCGACTATTTAACCTTCAAACATGTAGCCTGACCTAGCTGTCAAAACTGTTTTACCAAACCTTGTCTCAGATACCAGGAGCCCTGCCAATCTGGCGTGTGCAGCCTAGGGGAGAAGTTCAAAGCCAAACAGGGCTCATCCTACAATTTAATCTTAAAACAAACAGCCCCATCTGGCTGTCAAAACTGTTTTACTTAAACTTTTTTTAGTTTCCAGGAGCCTTGCCAATCTGGCATCTGCCGCCTAGGGGAGCAAGTCAAGCCAAATGGTCTCACACGACTATTAAGTCTTAAAACATTCAGCCTCACCTGGAACTCAAAATTGCCTCACCAAAACTTCTCTCAGATACCAGGTACCATCTTAATCCAGCATTTGCATCCTAGGGTCGCAAGTCAAAGACAAACAGGGTCATCCGGCTATTTAATCCTAAAACATACAGCCTCCCCTGGAAGTCAAAATTGCTTTACCGAAACTTGTCTCAGATGCCAGGAACCCTGTTCCTCCACCATTTGCATCCTACGGGAGCAAGTCAAAGCCAAACAGGCTCACCCGACTATTTAACCTTCAAACATGTAGCCTGACCTAGCTGTCAAAACTGTTTTACCAAACCTTGTCTCAGATACCAGGAGCCCTGCCAATCTGGCGTGTGCAGCCTAGGGGAGAAGTTCAAATCAAACAGGGCTCATCCTACAATTTAATCTTAAACCAAACAGCCCCATCTGGCTGTCAAAACTGTTTTACTAAAACTTTTTTTAGTTTCCAGGAGCCTTGCCAATCTGGCATGTGCCGCCTAGGGGAGCAATTCAAAGCCAAATAGTCTCACACGACTATTAAGTCTTAAAACATTCAGCCTCACCTGGAACTCAAAATTGCCTCACCAAAACTTCTCTCAGATACCAGGTACCATGTTAATCTACCATTTGCATCCTAGGGTCGCAAGTCAAAGACAAACAGGCTCATCCGGCTATTTAATCCTAAAACATACAGCCTCCCCTGGAAGTAAAAATTGCTTTACCGAAACTTGTCTCAGATGCCAGGAACCCTGTTCCTCCACCATTTGCATCCTAGGGGAGCAAGTCAAAGCCAAACAGGCTCACCCGACTATTTAACCTTCAAACATGTAGCCTGACCTAGCTGTCAAAACTGTTTTACCAAACCTTGTCTCAGATACCAGGAGCCCTGCCAATCTGGCGTGTGCAGCCCAGGGGAGAAGTTCAAATCAAACAGGGCTCATCCTACAATTTAATCTTAAACCAAACAGCCCCATCTGGCTGTCAAAACTGTTTTACTAAAACTTTTTTTAGTTTCCAGGAGCCTTGCCAATCTGGCATGTGCCGCCTAGGGGAGCAATTCAAAGCCAAATAGTCTCACACGACTATTAAGTCTTAAAACATTCAGCCTCACCTGGAACTCAAAATTGCCTCACCAAAACTTCTCTCAGATACCAGGAACCCTGTTAATCCAGCATTTGCATCCTAGGGGCGCAACTCAAAGCCAAACAGGCTCATCCGACTATTTAATCCTAAAACATACAGCCTCCCCTGGAAGTCAAAATTGCTTTACCGAAACTTGTCTCAGATACAAGGATCTCTGTTAATCTAGCATTTGCAGCCTAGGATAGCAAGTCAAAGCCAAATAATCTCACCCGACTATTAAATCTTAAAACATACAACACCATCTGGCCGCCAAAACTGCTTTACCAAAACTTGTGTCAGATACCAGGAACCCTGTTAATCCAGCATTTGCATCCTAAGGGCGCAGTTCAAAGCCAAACAAGCTCACCCGACTATTAAATATTAAAACATATAGCCCCATCTGGCCGCAAAAACTGATTTACCAAAACTTGTCTCAGATACCAGGAACCACGTTATTCCAGCATTTGCATCCTAGGGGCGCAAGTCAAAGCCAAGCACACTCACTTGACTATTTAATCTTAAGACAATCTGGCAGTGCAGCCTAGGGGAGCAAGTCAAAGCCAAACAGTTTCACCCGACCATTAAATCTTAAAACATACAGCCCCACCTAGCCGCCAAAACTGCTTTACCAAAACTTGTGTCAGATACCAGGAACCCTGTTAATCCAGCATTTGCATTCTAAGGGCGCAGTTTAAAGCCAAACAAGCTCACCCGACTATTAAATATTAAAACATATAGCCCCATCTGGCCGCAAAAACTGATTTACCAAAACTTGTCTCAGATACCAGGAACCACGTTATTCCAGCATTTGCATCCTAGGGGCGCAAGTCAAAGCCAAGCACACTCACTTGACTATTTAATCTTAAGACAATCTGGCAGTGCAGCCTAGGGGAGCAAGTCAAAGCCAAACAGGCTCATCCGACTATTTAATCCTAAAACATATAGCCCCATCTGGCCGCCAAAACAGATTTACCAAAACTTGTCTCAGATACCAGGAACCCTGTTATTCCAGCATTTGCATTCTTGGGGCGCAAGTCAAAGCCAAACACACTCACTTGACTATTTAATCTTAAGACAATCTGGCAGTGCAGCCTATGGGAGCAAGTCAAAGCCAAACAGGCTCACACGACTATTAAGTCTTAAAACATTCAGCCACACCTGGAACTCAAAATTGCCTTACCAAAACTTGTCTCAGATACCAGGAACCCTGTTATTCCAGCATTTGCATTCTTGGGGCGCAAGTCAAAGCCAAACACACTCACTTGACTATTTAATCTTAAGTCAATATGGCAAGTCAATATGGCAGGCTCACCCAATTTAATCTTAAAACAAACAGCCCCATCTGGCCGCAAAAACTGATTTACCTAAACTTGTCTCAGATACCAGGAATCCTGTTAATCTAGCATTTGCAGCCTAGGGGAGCAAGATAAAGCCAAATAGTCTCACCCGACTATTAAATCTTAAAACATATAGCCCGATCTGGCCGTCAAAACTGATCAACCAAAACTTGTCTCAAATACCAGGAACCCTGTTATTCCAGCATTTGCATTCTTGGGGCGCAAGTCAAAGCCAAACACACTCACTTGACTATTTAATCTTAAGACAATCTGGCAGTGCAGCCTATGGGAGCAAGTCAAAGCCAAACAGGCTCACACGACTATTAAGTCTTAAAACATTCAGCCACACCTGGAACTCAAAATTGCCTTACCAAAACTTGTCTCAGATACCAGGAACCCTGTTATTCCAGCATTTGCATTCTTGGGGCGCAAGTCAAAGCCAAACACACTCACTTGACTATTTAATCTTAAGACAATGTGGCAGTGCAGCCTATGGGAGCAAGTCAAAGCCAAACAGGCTCACACGACTATTAAGTCTTAAAACATTCAGCCACACCTGGAACTCAAAATTGCCTTACCAAAACTTGTCTCAGATACCAGGAACCCTGTTAATCCAGTATTTGCATCCTGGGGGCGCAAGTCAAAATCATACAGGCTCACCCTACAATTTAATCTTAAAACAAACAGCCCCATCTGGCCGCCAAAACTGATTTACCTAAACTTGTCTCAGATACCAGGAACCCTGTTTCTCCAGCATTTGCATCCTAGGGGAGCAAGTCAAAGCCAAACAGGCTCACCCGACTATTTAACCTTCAAACATGTAGCCTGACCTAGCTGTCAAAACTGTTTTACCAAACCTTGTCTCAGATACCAGGAGCCTAGCCAATTTGGCGTGTGCAGCCTAGGGGAGAAGTTCAAAGCCAAACAGGGCTCATCCTACAATTTAATCTTAAGACAAACAGCCCCATCTGGCTGTCAAAACTGTTTTACTAAAACTTTTTATAGATTCCAGGAGCTCCGTCAATCTGGCATGTGGAGCCTAGAGGAGCAAGTCAAAGCCAAAACAGGCTCGTCCGACTATTTAATCCTAAAACATATAGCCCCATCTGGCCGCCAAAACTGATTTACCAAAACTTATCTTAGATACCAGGAGCCCTTTTAATCTAGAATTTGCAGCCTAGGGGAGCAATTCACAGCCAAATAGTTTCACCCGACTATTAAATCTTTAAACATACAGCCCCATCTGGCCGCCAAAACTGCTTTACCATAACTTGTCTCAGATACCAGGAACCCTGTTAATCCAGCATTTGCATCCTAGGGGCGCAAGTCAAAGCCAACTAGGCTCAACCGAATATTTAATCTTAAAACATCCAGTCTTGCCTAGCTGTCAAAACTGTTTTACCAAACCTTGTCTGAGATTCCAGGAGTCCCGCCAATCTGGCATGTGGAGCCTAGAGGACCAAGTCAAAGCCAAACAGTCTCATCCGACCATTTAATCCTAAAACATACAGCCTCAGCTGGAAGAAAAATTTCAGAATTCGGACGTTTTGACAAATCTGCCATTCCTGTGTGTGGAAGTCGTAGGAAAGTGCAGGCTAAATTGCGGCGCCGCGTTATTGCGAGCCAAAAATAAAAATTACGCATAGCGCGTATTCCTTGTCGAAGCCAAAGCCAAAGCCCAAAGCACCAAATAGCGACAATCTACACTGGTAGCAGGGATCTAATTTCCTAAGGCCGAACCAAGATTTCAGCATTGTTTCATTTTCTGAAAATAAGCTTTGAACCTCGCTAACCAATAGTTCTTGCTGCACGCACAGGCGGCCAACTTGACCACGTGTTCGACCCATCGATGCCCGGACATTCTTGAGCGCAGATCTGGTGGGTAGCTAACCAGTGCGCACCCACACTCGGATTTACAACATCTGATATAATTGTTAAACTGCATACTGGCCGTAGGTATAAGCGAAGGGCATAAGTACACATGAAATTTAAATTGCAATTTTTTCCGTTTTATATCACTGACATTGTCTTTTGATCCTGATTTAGCGTGTATATGTCGCTGACTACTATATTCCTACGTCACACAGTACAATTAAGATTCCACAGCCCATCATCGTCGTCAACAGGCCTGCTGACATCGTTGGATTATACTAAAGTAGTGAGTACTGTGTGAAAAAAAAACATAAGGTAATAAGCCAGCTTATCAAATTGTACGTATTGCTTGAATCGTGGTTATCGACAGCGGGTGTACTCCGAATCAGCCTTCGTAATTACAGATAATTTTTTTGTGGATCATTCAGATCAGAAGTGGTTTAACTTACTATCACTTTCGGAGTGTAATCTCATTCATGTGTGTTTTTGCCCAGATCGAGTTTAGTTTTAAAGAAAGTAACAAGATTTGTTCTTTTCACGTAATGTATAATGAAGTACGATCATGAATTTAAATTTTCCAGGAATACAATTATATGATAAAATAAAATCTTAATTCCTTTTTGGGCACCTTAGGTAAATAATATCGCTTATGAAAGGGTAGTTGCAAAGACAATCACAGATGCAGCTACAGGTAGGGCGGGTAAAGACCGTGGGTAGCCAACATCTTAGCTCCTCGGCTCTATATGATATATTCTGCTTGCAGATCGTAGTCTCTTCTTATATATCGTGGTAAACCGTCATACCTTAAGTCTGTCTATTTTTTTTTCTTTATTATATTTGACGCGTCGAGTGTGTTAGGGAGCAAAGAACCCACACCCCTTCCCTGAGCACGGTCGGAACCCGTAGACGGAGTACCCTCCCAATACACACACGAGTGTTAGGCGAGACGCGCCCAGCGTAGCCGTCGTGTTCGTTACAATCTTAAAACATACAGCTTTACCTAGCTGTCAAAACTGTTTTACCAAAACGTGTCTTAGATTCAAGGAGCCCCGCCAATCTGGCATGTGCAGCCTAGGGGAGCAAGTCAAAGCCAAACAGGCTCATCCGACTATTTAATCCTAAAACATATAGCCCCATCTGGCCGCCAAAACAGATTTACCAAAACTTGTCTCAGATACCAGGAACCCTGTTATTCCAGCATTTGCATTCTTGGGGCGCAAGTCAAAGCCAAACACACTCACTTGACTATTTAATCTTAAGACAATCTGGCAGTGCAGCCTATGGGAGCAAGTCAAAGCCAAACAGGCTCACACGACTATTAAGTCTTAAAACATTCAGCCACACCTGGAACTCAAAATTGCCTTACCAAAACTTGTCTCAGATACCAGGAACCCTGTTAATCCAGCATTTGCATTCTAGGGGCGCAAGTCAAAGCCAAACAGGCTCATCCGACTATTTAATCCTAAAACATACAGCCTCCCCTGGAAGTCAAAATTGCTTTACCTAAACTTGTCTCAGATACCAGGAACCCTGTTAATCTAGCATTTGCAGCCTAGGGGAGCAAGATAAAGCCAAATAGTCTCACCCGACTATTAAATCTTAAAACATATAGCCCGATCTGGCCGTCAAAACTGATTAACCAAAACTTGTCTCAAATACCAGGAACCCTGTTAATCCAGTATTTGCATCCTGGGGGCGCAAGTCAAAGTCGTACAGGCTCACCCGACTCTTTAATCTTAAAACAAACAGCCCCATCTGGCTGTCAAAACTGTTTTACTAAAACTTTTTTTAGTTTCCAGGAGCCTTGCCAATCTGGCATGTGCCGCCTAGGGGAGCAAGTCAAAGCCAAATAGCCTCACACGACTATTAAGTCTTAAAACATTCAGCCTCACCTGGAACTCAAAATTGCCTCACCAAAACTTCTCTCAGATACCAGGTACCATGTTAATCTACCATTTGCATCCTAGGGTCGCAAGTCAAAGACAAACAGGCTCATCCGGCAATTTAATCCTAAAACATACAGCCTCCCTTGGAAGTAAAAATTGCTTTACCGAAACTTGTCTCAGATACCAGGAACCCTGTTAATCCAGCATTTGCATCCTAGGGGCGCAAGTCAAAGCCAAACAGGCTCATCCGACTATTTAATCCTAAAACATACAGCCTCCCCTGGAAGTCAAAATTGCTTTACCGAAACTTGTCTCAGATACAAGGATCTCTGTTAATCTAGCATTTGCAGCCTAGGATAGCTAGTCAAAGCCAAATAGTCTCACCCGACTATTAAATCTTAAAACATACAACCCCATCTGGCCGCCAAAACTGCTTTACCAAAACTTGTCTCAGATACCAGGAACCCTGTTAATCCAGTATTTGCATCCTGGGGGCGCAAGTCAAAGCCAAACAAGCTCTCCCGACTATTAAATATTAAAACATATAGCCCCATCTGGCCGCAAAAACTGATTTACCAAAACTTGTCTCAGATACCAGGAACCACGTTATTCCAGCATTTGCATCCTAGGGGCGCAAGTCAAAGCCAAGCACACTCACTTGACTATTTAATCTTAAGACAATCTGGCAGTGCAGCCTAGGGGAGCAAGTCAAAGCCAAACAGTTTCACCCGACCATTAAATCTTAAAACATACAGCCCCATCTAGCCGCCAAAACTGCTTTACCAAAACTTGCCTCAGATACCAGGAACCCTGTTAATCCAGTATTTGCATCCTGGGGGCGCAAGTCAAAATCATACAGGCTCACCCTACAATTTAATCTTAAAACAAACAGCCCCATCTAGCCGCCAAAACTGCTTTACCAAAACTTGTCTCAGATACCAGGAACCCTGTTAATCCAGCATTTGCATCCTAAGGGCGCAGTTCAAAGCCAAACAAGCTCACCCGACTATTAAATCTTAAAACATATAGCCCGATCTGGCCGTCAAAACTGATCAACCAAAACTTGTCTCAAATACCAGGAACCCTGTTAATCCAGTATTTGCATCCTAGGGGCGCAAGTCAAAGTCCTACAGGCTCACCCGACTCTTTAATCTTAAAACAAACAGCCCCATCTGGCTGTCAAAACTGTTTTACTAACACTTTTTTTAGATTCCAGGAGCCTTGCCAATCTGGCATGTGCCGCCTAGGGGAGCAAGTCAAAGCCAAATAGTCTCACTCGACTATTAACTCTTAAAGCATACAGCCTCACCTGGAAGTCAAAGTTGCTTTACCGAAACTTGTCTCAGATGTCAGGAACCCTGTTTCTCCAGCGTTTGCATCCTAGGGGAGCAAGTCAAAGCCAAACAGGCTCACCCGACTATTTAACCTTCAAACATGTAGCCTGACCTAGCTGTCAAAACTGTTTTACCAAACCTTGTCTCAGATACCAGGAGCCCTGCCAATTTGCCGTGTGCAGCCTAGGGGAGAAGTTCAAAGCCAAACAGGGCTCATCCTACAATTTAATCTTAAGACAAACAGCCCCATCTGGCTGTCAAAACTGTTTTACTAAAACTTTTTATAGATTCCAGGAGCTCCGTCATCTGGCATGTGGAGCCTAGAGGAGCAAGTCAAAGCCAAAACAGGCTCGTCCGACTATTTAATCCTAAAACATATAGCCCCATCTGGCCGCCAAAACTGATTTACCAAAACTTATCTTAGATACCAGGAGCCCTTTTAATCCAGCATTTGCATCCTAGGGGCGCAAGTCAAAGCCAAACAGGCTCAACCGAATATTTAATCTTAAAACATCCAGTCTTTCCTAGCTGTCAAAACTGTTTTACCAAACCTTGTCTGAGATTCCAGGAGTCCCGCCAATCTGGCATGTGGAGCCTAGAGGACCAAGTCAAAGCCAAACAGTCTCATCCGACCATTTAATCCTAAAACATACAGCCTCAGCTGGAAGAAAAATTTCAGAATTCGGACGTTTTGACAAATCTGCCATTCCTGTGTGTGGAAGTCGTAGGAAAGTGCAGGCTAAATTGCGGCGCCGCGTTATTGCGAGCCAAAAATAAAAATTACGCATAGCGCGTATTCCTTGTCGAAGCCAAAGCCAAAGCCCAAAGCACCAAATAGCGACAATCTACACTGGTAGCAGGGATCTAATTTCCTAAGGCCGAACCAAGATTTCAGCATTGTCTCATTTTCTGAAAATAAGCTTTGAACCTCGCTAACCAATAGTTCTTGCTGCACGCACACGCGGCCAACTTGACCACGTGTTCGACCCATCGATGCCCGGACATTCTTGAGCGCAGATCTGGTGGGTAGCTAACCAGTGCGCACCCACACTCGGATTTACAACATCTGATACAATTGTTAAACTGCATACTGGCCGTAGGTATAAGCGAAGGGCATAAGTACACATGAAATTTAAATTGCAATTTTTTCCGTTTTATATCACTGACATTGTCTTTTGATCCTGATTTAGCGTGTATATGTCGCTGACTACTATATTCCTACGTTACACAGTACAATTAAGATTCCACAGCCCATCATCGTCGTCAACAGGCTTGCTGGCATCGTTGGATTATACTAAAGTAGTGAGTACTGTGTGAAAAAAAAAAACATAAGGTAATAAGCCAGCTTATCAAATTGTACGTATTGCTTGAATCGTGGTTATAGACAGCGGGGGTACTCCGAATCAGCCTTCGTAATTACAGATAATTTTTTTGTGGATCATTCAGATCAGAAGTGGTTTAACTTACTATCACTTTCGGAGTGTAATCTCATTCGTATGTGTTTTTGCCCAGATCGAGTTTAGTTTTAAGGAAAGTAACAAGATTTGTTCTTTTCACGTAATGTATAATGAAGTACGATCATGAATTTAAATTTTCCAGGAATACAATTTTATGATAAAATAAAATCCTAATTCCTTTTTGGGCACCTTAGGTAAATAATATCGCTTATGAAAGGGTAGTTGCAAAGACAATCACAGATGCAGCTACAGGTAGGGCGGGTAAAGACCGTGGGTAGCCAACATCTTAGCTCCTCGGCTCTATATGATATATTCTGCTTGCAGATCGTAGTCTCTTCTTATATATCGTGGTATACCGTCATACCTTAAGTGTGTCTATTTTTTTTTCTTTATTATATTTGACGCGTCGAGTGTGTTAGGGAGCAAAGAACCCACGCCCCTTCCCTGAGCACGGTCGGAACCCGTAGACGGAGTACCCTCCCAATACACACACGAGTGTTAGGCGAGACGCGCCCAGCGTAGCCGTCGTGTTCGTTACAATCTTAAAACATACAGCTTTACCTAGCTGTCAAAACTGTTTTACCAAAACGTGTCTTAGATTCAAGGAGCCCCGCCAATCTGGCATGTGCAGCCTAGGGGAGCAAGTCAAAGCCAAACAGGCTCATCCGACTATTTAATCCTAAAACATATAGCCCCATCTGGCCGCCAAAACAGATTTACCAAAACTTGTCTCAGATACCAGGAACCCTGTTATTCCAGCATTTGCATTCTTGGGGCGCAAGTCAAAGCCAAACACACTCACTTGACTATTTAATCTTAAGACAATCTGGCAGTGCAGCCTATGGGAGCAAGTCAAAGCCAAACAGGCTCACACGACTATTAAGTCTTAAAACATTCAGCCACACCTGGAACTCAAAATTGCCTTGACAAAACTTGTCTCAGATACCAGGAACCCTGTTAATCCAGCATTTGCATTCTAGGGGCGCAAGTCAAAGACAAACAGGCTCATCCGACTATTTAATCCTAAAACATACAGCCTCCCCTGGAAGTCAAAATTGCTTTACCTAAACTTGTCTCAGATACCAGGAACCCTGTTAATCTAGCATTTGCAGCCTAGGGGAGCAAGATAAAGCCAAATAGTCTCACCCGACTATTAAATCTTAAAACATATAGCCCGATCTGGCCGTCAAAACTGATTAACCAAAACTTGTCTCAAATACCAGGAACCCTGTTAATCCAGTATTTGCAACCTGGGGGCGCAAGTCAAAGTCATACAGGCTCACCCGACACTTTAATCTTAAAACAAACAGCCCCATCTGTCTGTCAAAACTGTTTTACCAAAACTTTTTTTAGATTCCAGGAGCCTTGCCAATCTGGCATGTGCCGCATAGGGGAGCAAGTCAAGCCAAATAGTCTCACACGACTATTAAGTCTTAAAACATTCAGCCTCACCTGGAACACAAAATTGCCTCGCCAAAACTTCTCTCAGATACCAGGTACCATCTTAATCCAGCATTTGCATCCTAGGGTCGCAAGTCAAAGACAAACAGGCTCATCCGGCTATTTAATCCTAAAACATACAGCCTCCCCTGGAAGTCAAAATTGCTTTACCGAAACTTGTCTCAAATGCCAGGAACCCTGTTCCTCCCCCATTTGCATCCTACGGGAGCAAGTCAAAGCCAAACAGGCTCACCCGACTATTTAACCTTCAAACATGTAGCCTGACCTAGCTGTCAAAACTGATTTACCAAACCTTGTCTCAGATACCAGGAGCCTTCCCAATCTGTCGTGTGCAGCCTAGGGGAGAAGTTCAAATCAAACAGGGCTCATCCTACAATTTAATCTTCAAACAAACAGCCCCATCTGGCAGTCAAAACGGTTTTACTAAAACTTTTTTTAGTTTCCAGGAGCCTTGCCAATCTGGCATGTGCCGCCTAGGGGAGCAAGTCAAAGCCAAATAGTCTCACACGACTATTAAGTCTTAAAACATTCAGCCTCACCTGGAACTCAAAATTGCCTCACCAAAACTTCTCTCAGATACCAGGAACCCTGTTAATCCAGCATTTGCATCCTAGGGGCGCAAGTCAAAGCCAAACAGACTCATCCGACTATTTAATCCTAAAACATACAGCCTCCCCTGGAAGTCAAAATTGCTTTACCGAAATTTGTCTCAGATACAAGGATCTTTGTTAATCTAGCATTTGCAGCCTAGGATAGCAAGTCAAAGCCAAATAGTCTCACCCGACTATTAAATCTTAAAACATACAACCCCATCTGGCCGCCAAAACTGCTTTACCAAAACTTGTGTCAGATACCAGGAACCACGTTATTCCAGCATTTGCATCCTAGGGGCGCAAGTCAAAGCAAAGCACACTCACTTGACTATTTAATCTTAAGACAATCTGGCAGTGCAGCCTAGGGGAGCAAGTCAAAGCCAAACAGTTTCACCCGACCATTAAATCTTAAAACATACAGCCCCATCTAGCCGCCAAAACTGCTTTACCAAAACTTGTCTCAGATACCAGGAACCCTGTTAATCCAGTATTTGCATCCTGAGGGCGCAAGTCAAAATCATACAGGCTCACCCTACAATTTAATCTTAAAACAAACAGCCCCATCTGGCCGCCAAAACTGATTTACCTAAACTTGTCTCAGATACCAGGAATCCTGTTAATCTAGCATTTGCAGCCTACGGGAGCAAGATAAAGCCAAATAGTCTCACCCGACTATTAAATCTTAAAACATATAGCCCGATCTGGCCGTCAAAACTGATCAACCAAAACTTGTCTCAAATACCAGGAACCCTGTTAATCCAGTATTTGCATCCGAGGGGCGCAAGTCAAAGTCCTACAGGCTCACCCGACTCTTTAATCTTAAAACAAACAGCCCCATCTGGCTGTCAAAACTGTTTTACTAAAACTTTTTTAGATTCCAGGAGCCTTGCCAATCTGGCATGTGCCGCCTAGGGGAGCAAGTCAAAGCCAAATAGTCTCACCCGACTATTAACTCTTAAAGCATACAGCCTCACCTGGAAGTCAAAGTTGCTTTACCGAAACTTGTCTCAGATGTCAGGAACCCTGTTTCTCCAGCATTTGCATCCTAGGGGAGCAAGTCAAAGCCAAACAGGCTCACCCGACTATTTAACCTTCAAACATGTAGCCTGACCTAGCTGTCAAAACTGTTTTACCAAACCTTGTCTCAGATACCAGGAGCCCTGCCAATTTGGCGTCTGCAGCCTAGGGGAGAAGTTCAAAGCCAAACAGGGCTCATCCTACAATTTAATCTTAAGACAAACAGCCCCATCTGGCTGTCAAAACTGTTTTACTAAAACTTTTTATAGATTCCAGGAGCTCCGTCAATCTGGCATGTGGACCCTAGAGGAGCAAGTCAAAGCCAAAACAGGCTCGTCCGACTATTTAATCCTAAAACATATAGCCCCATCTGGCCGCCAAAACTGATTTATCAAAACTTATCTTAGATACCAGGAGCCCTTTTAATCTAGAATTTGCAGCCTAGGGGAGCAATTCACAGCCAAATAGTTTCACCCGACTATTAAATCTTAAAACATACAGCCCCATCTGGCCGCCAAAACTGCTTTACCATAACTTGTCTCAGATACCAGGAACCCTGTTAATCCAGCATTTGCATCCTAGGGGCGCAAGTCAAAGCCAAACAGGCTCAACCGAATATTTAATCTTAAAACATCCAGTCTTGCCTAGCTGTCAAAACTGTTTTACCAAACCTTGTCTGAGATTCCAGGAGTCCCGCCAATCTGGCATGTGGAGCCTAGAGGACCAAGTCAAAGCCAAACAGTCTCATCCGACCATTTAATCCTAAAACATACAGCCTCAGCTGGAAGAAAAATTTCAGAATTCGGACGTTTTGACAAAGCTGCCATGCCTGTGTGTGGAAGTCGTAGGAAAGGTCGGGCTAAATTGCGGCGCCGCGTTATTGCGAGCCAAAAATAAAAATTACGCATAGCGCGTATTCCTTGTCGAAGCCAAAGCCAAAGCCCAAAGCACCAAATAGCGACAATCTACACTGGTAGCAGGGATCTAATTTCCTAAGGCCGAACCAAGATTTCAGCATTGTCTCATTTTCTGAAAATAAGCTTTGAACCTCGCTAACCAATAGTTCTTGCTGCACGCACAAGCGGCCAACTTGACCACGTGTTCGACCCATCGATGCCCGGTCATTCTTGAGCGCAGATCTGGTGGGTAGCTAACCAGTGCGCACCCACACTCGGATTTACAACATCTGATATAATTGGCCGTTCACATGATATTTAAAATGCAATTTTTTCCGTTTTATATCACTGACATTGTCTTTTGATCCTGATTTAGCGTGTATATGTCGCTGACTACTATATTCCTACGTTACACAGTACAATTAAGATTCCACAGCCCATCATCGTCGTCAACAGGCCTGCTGACATCGTTGGATTATACTAAAGTAGTGAGTACTGTGTGAAAAAAAAAACATAAGGTAATAAGCCAGCTTATCAAATTGTACGTATTGCTTGAATCGTGGTTATAGACAGCGGGTGTACTCCGAATCAGCCTTCGTAATTACAGATAATTTTTTTGTGGATCATTCAGATCAGAAGTGGTTTAACTTACTATCACTTTCGGAGTGTAATCTCATTCATGTGTGTTTTTGCCCAGATCGAGTTTAGTTTTAAAGAAAGTAACAAGATTTGTTCTTTTCACGTAATGTATAATGAAGTACGATCATGAATTTAAATTTTCCAGGAATACAATTATATGATAAAATAAAATCTTAATTCCTTTTTGGGCACCTTAGGTAAATAATATCGCTTATGAAAGGGTAGTTGCAAAGACAATCACAGATGCAGCTACAGGTAGGGCGGGTAAAGACCGTGGGTAGCCAACATCTTAGCTCCTCGGCTCTATATGATATATTCTGCTTGCAGATCGTAGTCTCTTCTTATATATCGTGGTAAACCGTCATACCTTAAGTCTGTCTATTTTTTTTTCTTTATTATATTTGACGCGTCGAGTGTGTTAGGGAGCAAAGAACCCACACCCCTTCCCTGAGCACGGTCGGAACCCGTAGACGGAGTACCCTCCCAATACACACACGAGTGTTAGGCGAGACGCGCCCAGCGTAGCCGTCGTGTTCGTTACAATCTTAAAACATACAGCTTTACCTAGCTGTCAAAACTGTTTTACCAAAACGTGTCTTAGATTCAAGGAGCCCCGCCAATCTGGCATGTGCAGCCTAGGGGAGCAAGTCAAAGCCAAACAGGCTCATCCGACTATTTAATCCTAAAACATATAGCCCCATCTGGCCGCCAAAACAGATTTACCAAAACTTGTCTCAGATACCAGGAACCCTGTTATTCCAGCATTTGCATTCTTGGGGCGCAAGTCAAAGCCAAACACACTCACTTGACTATTTAATCTTAAGACAATCTGGCAGTGCAGCCTATGGGAGCAAGTCAAAGCCAAACAGGCTCACACGACTATTAAGTCTTAAAACATTCAGCCTTACCTGAAAGTCAAAATTGCTTTTCCGAAACTTGTCTCAGATGCCAGGAACCCTGTTACTCCAGCATTTGCATCCTAGGGGAGCAGGTCAAAGCCAAACAGGCTCACCCGACTATTTAACCTTCAAACATGTAGCCTGACCTATCAGTCAAAACTGTTTTACCAAACCTTGTCTCAGATACCAGGAGCCCTGCCAATCTGGCGTATGCAGCCTAGGGGAGAAGTTCAAAGCCAAACAGGGCTCACGCTACAATTTAATCTTAAAACAAACGGCCTCATCTGGCTGCCAAAACTGCTTTACCAAAACTTGTCTTAGATACCAGGAGCCCTGTTAATCTAGAATTTGCAGCCTAGGGGAGCAAGTCATAGCCAAATAGTTTCACCCGAATATTAAATCTTAAAACATACAGCCCCATCTGGCCGCCAAAACTGCTTTACCAAAACTTGTCTCAAATACCAGGAACCCTGTTAATCCAGTATTTGCATCCTGGGGGCGCAAGTCAAAGTCATACAGGCTCACCCGACTCTTTAATCTTAAAACAAACAGCCCCATCAGGCCGCCAAAACTGATTTACCTAAACTTGTCTCAGATACCAGGACTCCTGTTAATCTAGCATTTGCAGCCTAGGGGAGCAAGATAAAGCCAAATAGTCTCACCCGACTATTAAATCTTAAAACAGACAACCCCATCTGGCCGACAAAACTGCGTTACCAAAACTTGTCTCAAATACCAGGAACCCTGTTAATCCAGTATTTGCATCCTGGGGCGCAAGTCAAAGTCATACAGGCTCACCCGACTCTTTAATCTTAAGACAAACAGCCCCATCTGGCTGTCAAAACTGTTTTACTAAAATTTTTTTTAGCTTCCAGGAGCCTTGCCAATCTGGCATGTGCCGCCTAGGGGAGCAAGTCAAAGCCAAGTAGTCTCACCCGACTATTAAGTCTTAAAGCATACAGCCTCACCTGGAACTCAAAATTGCCTTACCAAAACTTGTCTTAGATACCAGGAACCCTGTTAATCCAGCATTTGCATCGTAGGGGCGCAGTTCAAAGCCCAAAATGCCAACCCTACAATTTAATCTTAAAACAAACAGCCCCATCTGGCTGTCAAAACTGTTTTACTAAAACTTTTTTTAGATTCCAGGAGCCCCGCCAATCTGGCATGTGCCGCCTAGGGGAGCAAGTCAAAGCCAAATAGTCTCACCCGACTATTAAGTCTTAATACATTCAGCCCCATCTGGCCGCCAAAACTGCTTTACCAAAACTTGTCTCAGATACCAGGATCCCTGTTAATCCAGCATTTGCATCTTAGGGCGCAAGTCAAAGCCAAACAGGCTCATCCGACTATTTAACCTTCAAACATGTAGCCTGACCTAGCTGTCAGGAGCCCTGCCAATCTGGCGTGTGCAGCCTAGGGGAGAAGCTCAAAGCCAAACAGGGCTCATCCTACATCCCATCTGGCTGTCAAAACTGTTTTACTAAAACTTTTTATAGATTCCAGGAGCCCCTTCAATCCGGCATGTGAAGCCAAAGCACGTCAAAGCCAAAACAGGCTCATCCGACTATTTAATCCTAAAACATATAGCCCCATCTGGCCGCCAAAACTGATTTACCAAAACTTATCTTAGATACCAGGAGCCCTTTTAATCTAGAATTTGCAGCCTAGGGGAGCAAGTCACAGCCAAATAGAGTCACCCGACTATTAAATCTTAAAACATACAGCCCCATCTGGCCGCCAAAACTGCTTTACCAAAACTTGTCTCAGATACCAGGATCCCTGTTAATCCAGCATTTGCATCTTAGGGCGCAAGTCAAAGCCAAACAGGCTTAACCGGATATTTAATCTTAAAACATCCAGTCTTGCCTAGCTGTCAAAACTGTTTTACCAAACCTTGTCTGATATTCCAGGAGGCCCGCCAATCTGGCATGTGGAGCCTAGAGGACCAAGTCAAAGCCAAACAGTCTCATCCGACCATTTAATCCTAAAACATACAGCCTCAGCTGGAAAAAAAATTTCAGAATTCGGACGTTTTGACAAATCTGCCATTCCTGTGTGTGGAAATCGTATGAAATTGCAGGCTAAATTGCTGCGCCGCGTTATTGCTAGCCAAAAATAAAAATTACGCAGAGCGCGTATTCCTTGTCGAAGCCAAAGCCAAAGCCCAAAGCACCAAATACCGACAATCTACACTGGTAGCAGGGATCTAATTTCCTAAGGCCGAACCAAGATTTCAGCATTGTCTCATTTTCTGAAAATAAGCTTTGAACCTCGCTAACCAATAGTTCTTGCTGCACGCACAGGCGGCCAACCTGACCACATGTTCGACCCATCGATGCCCGGACATTCTTGAGCGCAGATCTGGTGGATAGCTAACCAGTGCGCACCCACACTCGGATTTACAACATCTGATATAATTGGCCGTTCACATGATATTTAAAATGCAATTTTTTCCGTTTTATATCACTGACATTGTCTTTTGATCCTGATTTAGCGTATATATGTCGCTGACTACTATATTCCTACGTTACACAGTACAATTAAGATTCCACAGCCCATCATCGTCGTCAACAGGCCTGCTGACATCGTTGGATTATACTAAAGTAGTGAGTACTGTGTGAAAAAAAAAAAACATAAGGTAATAAGCCAGCTTATCAAATTGTACGTATTGCTTGAATCGTGGTTATAGACAGCGGGTGTACTCCGAATCAGCCTTCGTAATTACAGATAATTTTTTTGTGGATCATTCAGATCAGAAGTGGTTTAACTTACTATCACTTTCGGAGTGTAATCTCATTCATGTGTGTTTTTGCCCAGATTGAGTTTAGTTTTATAGAAAGTAATAAGATTTGTTCTTTTCACGTAATGTATAATGAAGTACGATCATGAATTTAAATTTTCCAGGAATACAATAATATGATAAAATAAAATCTTAATTCCTTTTTGGGCACCTTAGGTAAATAATATCGCTTATGAAAGGGTAGCTGCAAAGACAATCACAGATGCAGCTACAGGTAGGGCGGGTAAAGACCGGGGGTAGCCAACATCTTAGCTCCTCGGCTCTATATGATATATTCTGCTTGCAGATCGTAGTCTCTTCTTATATATAGTGGTATTCCGTCATACCTTAACTCTGTCTACTTTTTTTTCTTTATTATATTTGACGCGTCGAGTGTGTTAGGGAGCAAAGAACCCACGCCCTTTCCCTGAGCACGGTCGGAACCCGTAGACGGAGTACGCTCCCAATACACAACACGAGTGTTAGGCGAGACGCGCCCAGCGTATCCGTCGTGTTCGTTACAATCTTAAAACATACAACTTTACCTAGCTGTCAAAACTGTTTTACCAAAACGTGTCTTAGATTCCAGGAGCCCTGCCAATCTGGCATTTGCAGCCTAGGGGAGCAAGATAAAGCCAAATAGTCTCACCCGACTATTAAATCTTAAAACATATAGCCCGAACTGGCCGTCAAAACTGATTAACCAAAACTTGTCTCAGATACCAGGAACCCTGTTAATACAGTATTTGCATCCTGGGGCGCATGTCAAAGTCATACAGGCTCACCCTACAACTACACCGAAACTTTTCTCAGATACAAAGATCTCTGTTAATCTAGCATTTGCAGCCTAGGATAGCAAGTCAAAGCCAAAACAGGCTCATCCGACTATTTAATCCTAAAACATATAGCCCCATCTGGCCGCCAAAACTGATTTACCAAAACTTATCTTAGATACCAGGAGCCCTTTTAATCTAGAATTTGTAGCCTAGGGGAGCAAGTCACAGCCAAATAGTTTCACCCGACTATTAAATCTTAAAACATACAGCCCCATCTGGCCGCCAAAACTGCTTTACCAAAACTTGTCTCAGATACCAGGAACCCTATTAATCCAGCATTTGCATCCTAGGGGCGCAAGTCAAAGCCAAGACAGGCTCAACCGACTATTTAATCTTAAATAATACAGCCTTACCTAGCTGTAAAAACTGTTTAAACAAAACTTGTCTTAGATTCCAGGAGCCCCGCCAATCTGGCATGTGGAGCCTAGAGGACCAAGTCAAAGCCAAACAGGCTCATCCGACTATTTAATCCAAAAACATACAGCCTCAGCTGGAAGTCAAAATTGCCTTACCGAAACTTGTGTCAGATAACGGGAACCCTGTTAATCCAGCATTTGCATCGTAAGGGCACAGTTCAAAGCCCAAAATGCTCATCCGACAATTTAATCTTTAAACATACAGCCCCATCTGGCTGCCAAAACTGCTTTACCTTGTCTGAGATTCCAGGAGCCCCGCCAATCTGGCATGTGGAGCCTAGAGGACCAAGTCAAAGCCAAACAGGCTCATCCGACTATTTAATCCTAAAACATACAGCCTCAGCTGGAAGTCCAAATTGCTTTACCAAAACTTGTCTTAGCAACCAGGAGCCCTCTTCATCTAGCATTTGCAGCCAAGGGGAGCAAGTCAAAACAAAATAGCCTCACCCGACTATTAAGTCTTAATACATTCAGTCTCACCTGGAACTCAAAATTGCCTTCCCAAAACTTGTCTTAGATACCAGGAACCCTGTTAATCCAGCATTTGCATCGTAGGGGCGCAGTTCAAAGCCCAAAATGCCAACCCTACAATTTAATCTTAAAACAAACAGCCTCATCTGGCTGTCAAAACTGTTTTACTAAAACTTTTTTTAGATTCCAGGAGCCCCGCCAATCTGGCATGTGCCGCCTAGGGGAGCAAGTCAAAGCCAAATAGTCTCACCCGACTATTAAGTCTTAATACATTCAGCCTCACCTGGAACTCAAAATTGCCTTACCAAAACTTGTCTCAGATACCAGGAACCCTGTTAACCAGCATTTGCATCCTAGGGTCGCAAGTCAAAGCCAAACAGGCTCATCCGACTATTTAATCCTAAAACATACAGCCTCACCTGGAAGTAAAAATTGCTTTACCGAAACTTGTCTCAGATACAAGGATCCCTGTTAATCAATTTAATCTTAAAACATACAACCCCATCTGGCCGCCAAAACTGCGTTAACAAAACTTGTCTCAGATACCAGGAGCCCTGCCATTCTGGCATGTGCAGCCTAGGGGAGCAGGTCAAAGCAAAACAGGCTCACCCGACTATTTAATACTAAAACATACAGTCCCATCTGGCCGCCAAAACTGCTCTACCAAACCCTGCCAATCTGGCATTTGCAGCCTAGGGGATCAAGTCAAAGCCAATTAGTCTGACCTCATTATCTAATCTGAAAGCACATAGTCCAATCTGGTTGCCCTGTTAATCTAGCATTTGCAGCCTAGGGGAGCAAGTCAAAGCCAAATAGCCTCACCCGACAATTAAATATTAAAACATATAGCCCCATCTGGCCGCCAAAACTGATTTACCAAAACTTGTCTCAAATACCAGGAACCCTGTTATTCCAGCATTTGCATCTTAGGGGCGCAAGTCAAAGCCAAACACACTCACTTGACTATTTAATCTTAATACATTCAGCCTTACCTAGCTGTCAAAACTGTTTAAACAAAACTTGTCTTAGATTCCACGAGCCCCGCCAATCTGTCATGTGCAGCCTAGGGGAGCAAGTCAAATTGTACGTATTGTTTGAATCGTGGTTATAGTCAGCGGGTGTACTTCGAATCAGCTTTCGTAATTACAGATAATTTTTTTGTGATCATTCAGATCAGAAGTGGTTTAACTTACTATCACTTTCGGAGTGTAATCTCATTCATGTGTGTTTTTGCCCAGATCGAGTTTAGTTTTATAGAAAGTAACAAGATTTGTTCTTTTCACGTAATGTATAATGAAGTACGATCATGAATTTAAATTTTCCAGGAATACAATTACATGATAAAATAAAATCTTAATTCCTTTTTGGGCACCTTAGGTAAAAAATATCGCTTATGAAAGGGTAGTTGCAAAGACAATCACAGATGCAGCTACAGGTAGGGCGGGTAAAGACCGGGGGTATCCAACATCTTAGCTCCTCGGCTCTATATGATATATTCTGCTTGCAGATCGTAGTCTCTTCTTATATATCGTGGTATACCGTCATTCCTTAACTCTGTCTACTTTTTTTTCATTATTATATTTGACGCGTCGAGTGTGTTAGGGAGCAAAGAACCCACGCCCCTTCCCTGAGCACGGTCGGAACCCGTAGACGGAGTACGCTCCCAATACACAACACGAGTGTTAGGCGAGACGCGCCCAGCGTAGCCGTCGTGTTCGTTACAATCTTAAAACATACAGCTTTACCTAGCCGTCAAAACTGTTTTACCAAAACGTGTCTTAGATTCCAGGAGCCCCGCCAATCTGGCATGTGCAGCCTAGGGGAGCAAGTCAAAGCCAAACAGGATCATCCGACTATTTAATCCTAAAACATATAGCCCCATCTGGCCGCCAAGACAGATTTACCAAAACTTGTCTCAGATACCAGGAACCCCGTAAATCTAGCATTTGCAGCCTAGGGGAGCAAGTCAAAGCCAAACAGGCTCACAGGATTATTAAGTCTTAAAATATTCAGCCTCACCTGGAACTCAAAATTGCCTTACCAAAACTTGTCTCAGATACCAGGAACCCTGTTAATCCATCATTTGCATCCTAGGGGCGCAAGTCAAAGCCAAACAGGCTCATCCGACTATTTAATCCTTAAACATACAGCCTCCCCTGGAAGTAAAAATTGCTTTACCGAAACTTGTCTCAGATACAAGGATGCCTGTTAATCAATTTAATCTTAAAACACACAGCCCCATATGGCTGCAAAGACTGCTTAACCAAAACTTGTCTCAGATACCAGGAGCCCTGTTAATCTGGCAATTGTTTGCAAGCCAAATAGTCTCACCCGACTATTAAATCTTAAAACATATAGCTCCATCTGGCCGTTAAAACTGATTTACCAAAACTTGTATCAGATACCAGGAACCCTGTAAATCCAGTATTTGCATCCTGGGGGCGCAAGTCAAAGTCATACAGGCTCACCCTACAATTTAATCTTAAAAAAAACAGCCCCATCTGGCTGTCAAAACCGTTAACTAAAACTTTTTTTTAGATTCCAGGAGCCTTGCCAATCTGGCATGTGCCGCCTAGGGGAGCGAGTTAAAGCAAAATAGACTCACCCGACTATTAAGTCTTAACACATTCAGCCTCAGCTGGAACTCAAAATTGCCTTACCAAAACTTGTTTTAGATACCAGGAACCCGGTTAATCCAGCTTTTGCATCCTAGGGGCGCAAGTCAAAGCCAAACAGGCTCACCCGACTATAAAATCTTAAAACATATAGACCCGTCTGGCCGCCAAAACTGATTTACCAAAACTTGTCTCAGATACCAGGAACCCTGTTATTCCAGCATTTGCATCCTAGGGGCGCAAGTCAAAGCCAAGCACGCTCACCCGACTATTTAATCTTAAAACATACAGCCTTACCTAGCATTCAAAACGGTTTTACCAACACTTGTCTTAGATTCCAGGAGCCCCGCCAATCTGGCATGTGCAGCCTAGGGGAGCAAGTCAAAGCCAAACAGGCTCATCCGACTATTTAATCCTAAAAAATATAGCCCCATCTGGCCGCCAAAACTGATTTCCCAAAACTTGTCTCAGATACCAGGAACCCTGTTAATCTAGCAATTGTTTGCAAGCCAAATAGTCTCATCCGACTATTAAATCTTAAAACATATAGCCCGAACTGGCCGTCAAAACTGATTAACCAAAACTTGTCTCAGATACCAGGAACCCTGTTAATACAGTATTTGCATCCTGGGGCGCATGTCAAAGTCATACAGGCTCACCCTACAACTACACCGAAACTTTTCTCAGATACAAAGATCTCTGTTAATCTAGCATTTGCAGCCTAGGATAGCAAGTCAAAGCCAAAACAGGCTCATCCGACTATTTAATCCTAAAACATATAGCCCCATCTGGCCGCCAAACATACAGCCTCCCCTGGAAGTAAAAATTGCTTTACCGAAACTTGTCTCAGATACAAGGATGCCTGTTAATCAATTTAATCTTAAAACACACAGCCCCATATGGCTGCAAAGACTGCTTAACCAAAACTTGTCTCAGATACCAGGAGCCCTGTTAATCTGGCAATTGTTTGCAAGCCAAATAGTCTCACCCGACTATTAAATCTTAAAACATATAGCTCCATCTGGCCGTTAAAACTGATTTACCAAAACTTGTATCAGATACCAGGAACCCTGTAAATCCAGTATTTGCATCCTGGGGGCGCAAGTCAAAGTCATACAGGCTCACCCTACAATTTAATCTTAAAAAAAACAGCCCCATCTGGCTGTCAAAACCGTTAACTAAAACTTTTTTTTAGATTCCAGGAGCCTTGCCAATCTGGTATGTGCCGCCTAGGGGAGCGAGTTAAAGCAAAATAGACTCACCCGACTATTAAGTCTTAACACATTCAGCCTCAGCTGGAACTCAAAATTGCCTTACCAAAACTTGTTTTAGATACCAGGAACCCGGTTAATCCAGCTTTTGCATCCTAGGGGCGCAAGTCAAAGCCAAACAGGCTCACCCGACTATAAAATCTTAAAACATATAGACCCATCTGGCCGCCAAAACTGATTTACCAAAACTTGTCTCAGATACCAGGAACCCTGTTATTCCAGCATTTGCATCCTAGGGGCGCAAGTCAAAGCCAAGCACGCTCACCCGACTATTTAATCTTAAAACATACAGCCTTACCTAGCATTCAAAAGGGTTTTACCAACACTTGTCTTAGATTCCAGGAGCCCCGCCAATCTGGCATGTGCAGCCTAGGGGAGCAAGTCAAAGCCAAACAGGCTCATCCGACTATTTAATCCTAAAAAATATAGCCCCATCTGGCCGCCAAAACTGATTTACCAAAACTTGTCTCAGATACCAGGAACCCTGTTAATCTAGCAATTGTTTGCAAGCCAAATAGTCTCACCCGACTATTAAATCTTAAAACATATAGCCCCATCTGGCCGTTAAAACTGATTTACCAAAACTTGTCTCAGATACCAGGAACCCTGTTAATCCAGTATTTGCATCCTGCGGGCGCAAGTCAAAGTCATACAGGCTCACCCTACAATTTAATCTTAAAACAAACAGCCCCATCTGGCTGTCAAAACCGTTTACTAAAACTTTTTTTAGATTCCAGGAGCCTTGCCAATCTTGCATGTGCCGCCTAGGGGAGCAAGTCAAAGCCAAATATTCTCACCCGACTATTAAGTCTTAAAACATACAGCCTCATCTGGAAGTCAAAATTCCTTTACCGAAACTTGTCTCAGATGCCAAAAACCCTGTTACTCCAGCACTTGCATCCTAGGGGAGCAAGTCAAAACCAAACCGGCTCACCCGACTATTTCACCTTCAAACATGTAGCCTGACCTAGCTGTCAAAACTGTTTTACCAAACCTTGTCTCAGATAACAGGAGCCCTGCCAATCTGGCTTGTGCAGCCTAGGGGAGAAGTTCAAAGCCAAACAGGGCTCACCCTACAATTTAATCTTAAAACAAACGGCCTCATCTGGCTGCCAAAACTGCTTTAACAAAACTTGTCTCAGATACCAGGAACCCTGTTAATCCAGTATTTGCATCCTGGGGGCGCAAGTCAAAATCATACAGGCTCACCCTACAATTTAATCTTAAAACAAACAGCCCCATCTGGCTGTCAAAACTGTTTTACTAAAACTTTTTTTAGTTTCCAGGAGCCCCGCCAATCTGGCATGTGCCGCCTAGGGGAGCAAGTCAAAGCCAAATAGTCTCACCCGACTATTAAGTCTTAATACATTCAGCCTCACCTGGAACTCAAAATTGCCTTACCAAAACTTGTCTGAGATACCAGGAACACTGTTAACCAGCTTTTGCATCCTAGGGGAGCAAGTCAAATCCAAACAGGCTCATCCGACTATTTAATCCTAAAACATACAGCCTCACCTGGAAGTAAAAATTGCTTTACCGAAACTTGTCTCAGATACAAGGATCCCTGTTAATCAATTTAATCTTAAAACATACAACCCCATCTGGCCGCCAAAACTGCTTTAACAAAACTTGTCTCAGATACCAGGAGCCCTGCCAATCTGGCATGTGCAGCCTAGGGGAGCAGGTCAAAGCAAAACAGGCTCACCCGACTATTTAATACTAAAACATACAGTCCCATCTGGCCGCCAAAACTGCTCTACCAAACCCTGCCAATCTGGCATTTGCAGCCTAGGGGATCAAGTCACAGCCAATTAGTCTGACCTCATTATCCAATCTGAAAGCACACAGTCCCATCTGGTTGCCCTGTTAATCTAGCATTTGCAGCCTAGGGGAGCAAGTCAAAGCCAAATAGCCTCACCCGACTATTAAATCTTAAAAGATACAGCTCCATCTGGCCGCCAAAATTGCCTTACCAAAACTTGTCTCAGATACCAGGAACCCTGTTAATCCAGCATTTGCATCTAAGGGGCGCAAGTCAAAGCCATACACACTCACTTGACTATTTAATCTTAATACATACAGCCTTACCTAGCTGTCAAAACTGTTTTAACAACACTTGTCTTAGATTCCAGGAGCCCCGCCAATCTGGCATGTGGAGCTTAGGGGACCAAGTCAAAGCCAAACAAGCTCATCCGACTATTTAATCCTAAAACATACAGCCTCACCTGGAAGTCAAAATTGCTTTACCGAAACTTGTCTCAGACACAAGGATCTCTGTTAATCTAGCATTTGCATCCTAGGGGTGCAAGTCAAAGCAAAACAGGCTCACCCGACTATTAAATCTTAAAACATATAGACCCATCTGGCCGCCAAAACTGATTTACCAAAACTTGTCTCAGATACCAGGAACCCTGTTAATCCAGCATTTGCATCCTAGGGGCGCAAGTCAAAGCCAAGCACGCTCACCCGACTATTTAATCTTAAAACATACAGCCTTACCTAGCATTCAAAACGGTTTTACCAACACTTGTCTTAGATTCCAGGAGCACCGCCAATCTGGCATGTGCAGCCTAGGGGAGCAAGTCAAAGCCTAACAGGCTCATCCGACCATTTAATCCTAAAAAATATAGCCCCATCTGGCCGCCAAAACTGATTTACCAAAACTTGTCTCAGATACCAGGAACCCTGTTAATCCAGCATTTGCATCTAAGGGGCGCAAGTCAAAGCCAAACACACTCACTTGACTATTTAATCTTAATACATACAGCCTTACCTAGCTGTCAAAACTGTTTTACCAAAACTTGTCTTAGATTCCACGAGCCCCGCCAATCTGGCATGTGCTGCCTAGGGAAGCAAGTCAAAGCCAAACAGGCTCATACGACCATTAAGTCTTAAAACATTCAGCCTCACCTGGAACTCAAAATTGTCTTACCAAAAGTTGTCTCAGATACCAGGAACCCTGTTAATCCAGCATTTGCATCCTAGGGGCGCAAGTCAAAGCCAAACAGGCTCATCCGACTATTTAATCATAAAACATACAGCCTCCCCTGGAAGTCAAAATTGCTTTACCGAAACTTGTCTCAGATACAAGGATCCCTGTTAATCAATTTAATCTTAAAACACACAGCCCCATATGGCTGCAAAAACTGCTTTACCAAAACTTGTCTTAGATACCAGGAAGCCTGTTAATCTAGCATTTGCAGCCTAGGGGAGCTAGTTAAAGCAAAATAGACTCACCCGACTATTAAGTCTTAACACATTCAGCCTCAGCTGGAACTCAAAATTGCCTTACCAAAACTTGTCTCAGATACCAGAAACCCTGTTAATCCAGCTTTTGCATCCCAGGGGCGCAAGTCAAAGCCAAACAGGCTCACCCGACTATTAAATCTTAAAACATATAGACTCATCTGGCCGCCAAAACTGATTTACCAAAACTTGTCTCAGATACCAGGAACCCTGTTAATCCAGCATTTGCATTGTAGGGGCGCAGTTCAAAGCCCAAAATGCCCACCCGAGAATTTAATCTTAAAACAAACAGCCCCATCTGGCTGCCAAAACTGCTTTACCAACACTTGTCTTAGAAACCTGGAGCCCTGTTTATCTAGCATTTCCAGCCTATGGGAGCGGGTCAAAGCAAAATAGCCTCACCCGACTATTAAGTCTTAACACATTCAGTCTCACCTGGAACTCAAAATTGCCTTACCAAAACTTGTCTCAGATACCAGGAACCCTGTTAATCCAGCATTTGCATCCTAGGGGCGCAAGTCAAAGCCAAACAGGCTCCCCCGACTATTAAATCTTAAAACATATAGCCCCATCTGGCCGCCAAAACCGATTTACCAAAACTTGACTCAGATACCAGGAACCCTTTTATTCCTGCATTTGCATCCTAGGGGCGCAAGTCAAAGACAAGCACGCTCACCCGACTATTTAATCTTAAAACATACAGCCTTACCTAGCTGTCAAAACTGTTTTACCAAAGTTGTCTTAGATTCCAGGAGCCCCGCCAATCTGGCATGTGCAGCCTAGGGGAGCCAGTAAAAGCCTAACAGGCTCATCCGACTATTTAATCTTAAAAAATATAGCCCCATCTGGCCGCCAAAACTGATTAACCAAAACTTGTCTCAGATACCAGGAACCCTGTTAATCCAGCATTTGCATCTAAGGGGCGCAAGTCAAAGCCAAACACACTCACTTGACTATTTAACCTTAATACATACAGCCTTACCTAGCTGTCAAAACTGTTTTAACAACACTTGTCTTAGACTCCACGAGCCCCGCCAATCTGGCATGTGCTGCCTAGGGGAGCAAGTCAAAGCCAAACAGGCTCACACGACTATTAAGTCTTAAAACATTCAGCCTCACCTGGAACTCAAAATTGCCTTACCAAAACTTGTCTCAGATACCAGGAACCCTGTTAATCCAGCATTTGCATCCTAAGGGCGCAAGTCAAAGCCAAACAGGCTCATCCGACTATTTAATCCTAAAACATACAGCCTCCCCTGGAAGTCAAAATTGCTTTACCGAAACTTGTCTCAGATACAAGGATCCCTGTTAATCAATTTAATCTTAAAACACACAGCCCCATATGGCTGCAAAAACTGCTTTACCAAAACTTGTCTTTGATACTAGGAGGCCTGTTAATCTAGCATTTGCAGCCTAGGGGAGCTAGTTAAAGCAAAATAGACTCACCCGACTATTAAGTCTTAACACATTCAGCCTCAGCTGGAACTCAAAATTGCCTTACCAAAACTTGTCTCAGATACCAGAAACCCTGTTAATCCAGCTTTTGCATTCAAGGGGCGCAAGTCAAAGCCAAACAGGCTCACCCGACTATTAAATCTTAAAACATATAGACTCATCTGGCCGCCAAAACTGATTTACCAAAACTTGTCTCAGATACCAGGAACCCTGTTATTCCAGCATTTGCATCCTAGGGGCGCAAGTCAAAGCCAAGCACGCTCACCCGACTATTTAATCTTAAAACATACAGCCTTACCTAGCATTCAAAACTGTTTTACCAACACTTGTCTTAGATTCCAGGAGCCCCGCCAATCTGGCATGTGCCGCCTAGGGGAGCAAGTCAAAGCCAAATAGTCTCACCCGACTATTAAGTCTTAATACATTCAGCCTCACCTGGAACTCAAAATTGTCTTACCAAAACTTGTCTGAGATACCAGGAACACTGTTAACCAGCTTTTGCATCCTAGGGGAGCAAGTCAAATCCAAACAGGCTCATCCGACTATTTAATCCTAAAACATACAGCCTCACCTGGAAGTAAAAATTGCTTTACCAAAACTTGTCTCAGATACAAGGATCCCTGTTAATCAATTTAATCTTAAAACATACAACCCCATCTGGCCGCCAAAACTGCTTTAACAAAACTTGTCTCAGATACCAGGAACCCTGTTAATCCAGCATTTGCATCCTAGGGGCGCAAGTCAAAGCCAAACAGGCTCTCCCGACTCTTTAATCTTCAGACATACAGTCTTGCCTAGCAGTCAAAACTGTTTTACGAAACCTTGTCTTAGATTCCAGGAGCCCCGCCAATCTGGCATGTGGAGCCTAGGGGACCAAGTCAAAGCCAAACAAGCTCATCCGACTATTTAATCCTAAAACATACAGCCTCACCTGGAAGTCAAAATTGCTTTACCGAAACTTGTCTCAGATACAAGGATCTCTGTTAATCTAGCATTTGCAGCCTAGGGTAGCAAGTCACAGCCAAATAGTTTCACCCGACTATTAAATCTTAAAACATACATCCCCATCTGGCCGCCAAAACTGCTTTACGCCAATCTGGCATGTGCAGCCTAGGGGAGCAAGTCAAAGCCAAACAGGCTCATCCGACTATTTAATCCTAAAACATACAACCCCATCTGGTCGCCAAAACTGATTTACCAAAACTTGTGTCAGATACCAGGAACCCTGTTAATCCAGCATTTGCATCCTAGGGGCGCAAGTCAAAGCCAAACAGGCTCACCCGACTATTAAATCTTAAAACATATAGCCCCATCTGGCCGCCAAAACCGATTTACCAAAACTTGACTCAGATACCAGGAACCCTTTTATTCCAGCATTGGCATCCTAGCGGCGCAAGTCAAAGACAAGCACGCTCACCCGACTATTTAATCTTAAAACATACAGCCTTACCTAGCTGTCAAAACTGTTTTACCAAAGTTGACTTAGATTCCAGGAGCCCCGCCAATCTGGGATGTGCAGCCTAGGGGAGCCAGTAAAAGCCTAACAGGCTCATCCGACTATTTAATCCTAAAAAATATAGCCCCATCTGGCCGCCAAAACTGATTTACCAAAACTTGTCTCAGATACCAGGAACCCTTTAATCCAGCATTTGCATCTAAGGGGCGCAAGTCAAAGCCAAACACACTCACTTGACTATTTAATCTTAATACATACAGCCTTACCTAGCTGTCAAAACTGTTTTACCAAAACTTGTCTTAGATTCCACGAGCCCCGCCAATCTGGCATGTGCTGCCTAGGGGAGCAAGTCAAAGCCAAACAGGCTCACACGACTATTAAGTCTTAAAACATTCAGCCTCACCTGGAACTCAAAATTGCCTTCCCAAAACTTGTCTAAGATACCAGGAACCCTGTTAATCCAGCATTTGCATCCTAGGGGCGCAAGTCAAAGCCAAACAGTCTCATCCGACCATTTAATCCTAAAACATACAGCCTCCCCTGGAAGTCAAAATTGCTTTACCGAAACTTGTCTCAGATACAAGGATCCCTGTTAATCAATTTAATCTTAAAACACACAGCCCCATATGGCTGCAAAAACTGCTTTACCAAAACTTGTCTTTGATACTAGGAGCCCTGTTAATCTAGCATTTGCAGCCTAGGGGAGCTAGTTAAAGCAAAATAGACTCACCCGACTATTAAGTCTTAACACATTCAGCCTCAGCTGGAACTCAAAATTGCCTTACCAAAACTTGTCTGAGATACCAGAAACCCTGTTAATCCAGCTTTTGCATCCTAGGGGCGCAAGTCAAAGCCAAACAGGCTCACCCGACTATTAAATCTTAAAACATATAGACTCATCTGGCAGCCAAAACTGATTTACCAAAACTTGTCTCAGATACCAGGAACCCTGTTAATCCAGCATTTGCATTGTAGGGGCGCAGTTCAAAGCCCAAAATGCCCACCCGACAATTTAATCTTAAAACATACAGCCCCATCTGGCTGCCAAAACTGCTTTACCAACACTTGTCTTAGAAACCTGGAGCCCTGTTAATCTAGCATTTCCAGCCTATCGGAGCAAGTCAAAGCAAAATAGCCTCACCCGACTATTAAGTCTTAACACATTCAGTCTCACCTGGAACTCAAAATTGCCTTACCAAAACTTGTCTCAGATACCAGGAACCCTGTTAATCCAGCATTTGCATCCTAGGGGCGCAAGTCAAAGCCAACCAGGCTCACCCGACTATTAAATCTTAAAACATATAGCCCCATCTGGCCGCCAAAACCGATTTACCAAAACTTGACTCAGATACCAGGAACCCTTTTATTCCAGCATTTGCATCCTAGGGGCGCAAGTCAAAGACAAGCACGCTCACCCGACTATATAATCTTAAAACATACAGCCTTACCTAGCTGTCAAAACTTTTTTACCAAAGTTGTCTTAGATTCCAGGAGCCCCGCCAATCTGGCATGTGCAGCCTAGGGGAGCCAGTAAAAGCCTAACAGGATCAGCCGACTATTTAATCCTAAAAAATATAGCCCCATCTGGCCGCCAAAACTGATTTACCAAAACTTGTCTCAGACACCAGCAACCCTGTTAATCTAGCATTTGTTTGCAAGCCAAATAGTCTCACCCGACTATTAAATCTTAAAACATATAGCCCCATCTGGCCGTTAAAACTGATTTACCAAAACTTGTCTCAGATACCAGGAACCCTGTAAATCCAGTATTTGCATTCTGGGGGCGCAATTCAAAATCATACAGGCTCACCCTACAATTTAATCTTAACACAAACAGCCCCATCTGGCTGTCAAAACCGTTTACTAAAACTTTTTTTAGATTCCAGGAGCCCCGCCAATCTGGCATGTGCAGCCTAGGGGAGCCAGTAAAAGCCTAACAGGATCAGCCGACTATTTAATCCTAAAAAATATAGCCCCATCTGGCCGCCAAAACTGATTTACCAAAACTTGTCTCAGACACCAGCAACCCTGTTAATCTAGCATTTGTTTGCAAGCCAAATATTCTCACCCGACTATTAAGTCTAAAAACATACAGCCTCACCTGGAAGTCAAAATTCCTTTACCGAAACTTGTCTCAGATGCCAAGAACCCTGTTACTCCAGCACTTGCATCCTAGGGGAGCAAGTCAAAGCCAAACCGGCTCACCCGACTATTTAACCTTCAAACATGTAGCCTGACCTAGCTGTCAAAACTGTTTTACCAAACCTTCTCTCAGATACCAGGAGCCCTGCCAATCTGGCGTGTGCAGCCTAGGGGAGAAGTTCATAGCCAAACAGGGCTCACGCTACAATTTAATCTTAAAACAAACGGCCTCATCTGGCTGCCAAAACTGCTTTACCAAAACTTGTCTTAGATACCAGGAGCCCTGTTAATCTAGAATTTGCAGCCTAGGGGAGCAAGTCAAAGCCAAATAGTTTCACCCGACTATTAAATCTTAAAACATACATCCCCATCTGGCCGCCAAAACTGCTTTACCAAAACTTGTCTCAGATACCAGGAACCCTGTTAATCCAGTATTTGCATCCTGCGGGCGCAAGCCAAAATCATACAGGCTCACACCCTATAATTTAATCTTAAAACAAACAGCCCCATCTGGCTGTCAAAACTGTTTTACTAAAACTTTTTTTAGATTCCAGGAGCCCCGCCAATCTGGCATGTGCCGCCTAGGGGAGCAAGTCAAAGCCAAATAGTCTCACCCGACTATTAAGTCTTAATACATTCAGCCTCACCTGGAACTCAAAATTGCCTTACCAAAACTTGTCTCAGATACCAGGAACCCTGTTAACCAGCATTTGCATCCTAGGGGCGCAAGTCAAAGCCAAACAGGCTCATCCGACTATTTAATCCTAAAACATACAGCCTCACCTGGAAGTAAAAATTGCTTTACCGAAACTTGTCTCAGATACAAGGATCCCTGTTAATCAATTTAATCTTAAAACATACAACCCCATCTGGCCGCCAAAACTGCTTTAACAAAACTTGTCTCAGATACCAGGAGCCCTGCCAATCTGGCATGTGCAGCCTGGGGGAGCAGGTCAAAGCAAAACAGGCTCACCCGACTATTTAATACTAAAACATACAGTCCCATCTGGCCGCCAAAACTGCTCTACCAAACCCTGCCAATCTGGCATTTGCAGCCTAGGGGATCAAGTCAAAGCCAATTAGCCTGACCTCATTTTCCAATCTGAAAGCACACAGTCCCATCAGGTTGACCTGTTAATCTAGCATTTGCAGCCTAGGGGAGAAAGTCAAAGCCAAATAGCCTCACCCGAGTATTAAATCTTAAAAGATACAGCCCCATCTGGCCGCCAAAATTGCCTTACCAAAACTTGTCTCAGATACCAGGAACCCTGTTAATCCATCATTTGCATCCTAGGGGCGCAAGTCAAAGCCAAACAGGCTCTCCCGACTCTTTAATCTTCAGACATACAGTCTTGTCTAGCAGTCAAAACTGTTTTACGAAACCTTGTCTTAGATTCCAGAAGCCCCGCCAATCTGGCATGTGGAGCCTAGCGGACCAAGTCAAAGCCAAACAAGCTCATCCGACTATTTAATCCTAAAACATACAGCCTCACCTGGAAGTCAAAATTGCTTTACCGAAACTTGTCTCAGATAGAAGGATCCCTGATAATCTTGCATTTGCAGCCTAGTCTCACCCGACTATTAAATCTTAAAACATACAACCCCATCTGGCTGACAAAACTGTTTTAGCAAAACTTGTCTCAGATACCAGGACCCCTGCCAATCTGTCATTTGCAGCCTAAGGGAGCACGTCAAAGCAAAACAGGCTCACCCGACTCTTCAATACTAAAACATACAGTCCCATCTGGCCGCCAAAACTGCTCTACCAAAACCCTTCCAATCTGGCATTTGCAGCCTAGGGGATCAAGTCAAAGCCAATTAGTCTGAGGTCATTATCCAATATAAAAACACACAGTCCCATCTGGTTGCCAAAACTGCTTTACCAAAACATCTATCAGATTCCAGGAGCCCCGCCAATCTGGCATGTGCCGCCTAGGGGAGCAAGTCAAAGCCAAATAGCCTCACCCGACTATTACGTCTTAAAACATTCAGGCTCACCTGTAACTCAAAATTGCCTTACCAAAACTTGTCTCAGATTCCAGAAACCCTCTTAATGCAGTATTTGCATCCTGGGGGCGCAAGTAAAAGTCAAACAGGCTCACCTGACTATTTAATCTTAAAACATTCAGTCTTACCTAGCTGTCAAAACTGTTTTAACAAAACTTTTTTTAGATTCCATGAGCCTTGCCAATCTGGCATGTGCCGCCTAGGGGGGCAAGTCAAAGCCAAATAATCTCAACCGACTATTAAGTCTTAAAACATACAGCCTCACCTGGAAGTCAAAATTGCTTTACCGAAACTTGTCTCAGATGCCAGGCACCCTATTATTCCTGCTTTTGCATCCTAGGGGAGCAAATCAAAGCCAAACAGGCTCACCCGACTATTTAACCTTTAAGCATATAGCCCGATCTGGCCGTCAAAACTGATTAACCAAAACATGTCTCAGATACCAGGAACCCTGTTATTCCAGCATTTGCATCCTAGGGGCGCAAGTCAAAGCCAAGCACGCTCACCCGACTATTTAATCTTAAAACATACATCCTTACCTAGCTGTTAAAACTGTTTTACCAAAACTTGTCTTAGATTCCAGGAACCCCGCCAATCTGGCATGTGCAGCCTAGGGGAGCAAGTCAAAGCCAAACAGGCTCATCCGACTATTTAATCCTAAAAAATATAGCCCCATCTGGCCGCCAAAACTGATTTACCAAAACTTGTCTCAGATACCAGGAACCCTGTTAATCCAGCATTTGCATCCTAGGGGCGCAAGTCAAAGCCAAACAGGCTCATCCGACTATTTAATCCTAAAACATACAGCCTCCCCTGGAAGTCAAAATTGCTTTACCGAAACTTGTCTCAGATACAAGGATCCCTGTTAACCAATTTAATCTTAAAACACACAGCCCCATCTGGCTGTCAAAGCTGCTTTATCAAAAATTGTTATTGATACCAGGAGCCCTGTAAATCTAGCATTTGCAGCGTAGGGGAGGAAGTCAAAGCCAAATAGCCTCAGCCGACTAATAAATCTTAAAACATAAAGGCCCATCTGGCCGCCAAAACTGCTTTACCAAAACTTGTCTCAGATACCAGGAACCCTGTTAATCCAGCATTTGCATCCTAGGGGCGCAAGTCGAAGCCAAACAGGCTCATCCGACTATTTAATCCTGAAACATACAGCCTCCCCTGGAAGTCAAAATTGCTTTACCGAAACTTGTCTCAGATACAAGGTTCCCTGTTAATCAATTTAATCTTAAAACACACACATGGCTGCAAAAACTGCTTTACCAAAACTTGTCTTTGATACTAGGAGCCCTGTTAATCTAGCATTTGCAGCCTAGGGGAGCTAGTTAAAGCAAAATAGACTCACCCGACTATTAAGTCTTAACACATTCAGCCTCAGCTGGAACTCAAAATTGCCTTACCAAAACTTATCTGAGATACCAGAAACCCTGTTAATCCAGCTTTTGCATCCTAGGGGCGCAAGTCAAAGCCAAACAGGCTCACCCGACTATTAAATCTTAAAACATATAGACTCATCTGGCAGCCAAAACTGATTTACCAAAACTTGTCTCAGATACCAGGAACCCTGTTAATCCAGCATTTGCATTGTAGGGGCGCAGTTCAAAGCCCAAAATGCCCACCCGACAATTTAATCTTAAAACATACAGCCCCATCTGGCTGCCAAAACTGCTTTACCAACAATTGTCTTAGAAACCTGGAGCCCTGTTAATCTAGCATTTCCAGCCTATCGGAGCAAGTCAAAGCAAAATAGCCTCACCCGACTATTAAGTCTTAACACATTCAGTCTCACCTGGAACTCAAAACTGATTTACCAAAACTTGTCTCAGATACCAGGAACCCTGTTAATCCAGCATTTGCATCTAAGGGGCGCAACTCAAAGCCAAACACACTCACTTGACTATTTAATCTTAATACATACAGCCTTACCTAGCTGTCAAAACTGTTTTAACAACACTTGTCTTAGATTCAACGAACCCCGCCAATCTGGCATGTGCTGCCTAGGGGAGCAAGTCAAAGCCAAACAGGCTCACACGACTATTAAGTCTTAAAACATTCAGCCTCACCTGGAACTCAAAATTGCCTTACCAAAACTTGTCTCAGATACCAGGAACCCTGTTAATCCAGCTTTTGCATCCTAGGGGCGCAAGTCAAAGCCAAACAGGCTCATCCGACTATTTAATCCTAAAACATACAGCCTCCCCTGGAAGTCAAAATTGCTTTACCGAAACTTGTCTCAGATACAAGGGATGTTAATCAATTTAATCTTAAAACACACAGCCCCATATGGCTGCAAAAACTGCTTTACCAAAACTTGTCTTTGATACTAGGAGCCCTGTTAATCTAGCATTTGCAGCCTAGGGGAGCTAGTTAAAGCAAAATAGACTCACCCGACTATTAAGTCTTAACACATTCAGCCTCAGCTGGAACTCAAAATTGCCTTACCAAAACTTGTCTCAGGTACCAGAAACCCTGTTAATCCAGCTTTTGCATTCTAGGGGCGCAAGTCAAAGCCAAACAGGCTCACCCGACTATTAAATCTTAAAACATATAGCCCCATCTGGCCGCCAAAACCGATTTACCAAAACTTGACTCAGATACCAGGAACCCTTTTATTCCAGCATTTGCATCCTAGGGGCGCAAGTCAAAGACAAGCACGCTCACCCGACTATTTAATCTTAAAACATACAGCCTTACCTAGCTGTCAAAACTGTTTTACCAAAGTTGTCTTAGATTCCAGGAGCCCCGCCAATCTGGCATGTGCAGCCTAGGGGAGCCAGTAAAAGCCTAAGAGGCTCATCCGACTATTTAATCCTAAAAAATATAGCCCCATCTGGCCGCCAAAACTGATTTACCAAAACTTGTCTCAGATACCAGGAACCCTGTTAATCCAGCCTTTGCATCTAAGGGGCGCAAGTCAAAGCCAAACAGGCTCACCCGACTATTTAACCTTCAAACATGTAGCCTGGCCTAGCTGTCAAAACTGTTTTACCAAACCTTGTCTCAGATACCAGGAGCCCTGCCAATCTGGCGTGTGCAGCCAAGGGGAGAAGTTTAAATCCAAACAGGGCTCACCCTACAATTTTATCTTAAAACGTACAGTCTTGCCTAGCTGTCAAAACTGTTTTACCAAACCTTGTCTTAGTTGCCAGGAGCCCCTCCAATCTGGCATGTGGAGCCTAGCGGAGCAAGTCAATGCCAAACAGGCTTATCCGACTATTTAATCCTAAAACATACAGCCTCACCTGGAAGTAAAAATTGCTTTACCGAAACTTGTCTCAGATACAAGGATCTCTGTTAATCTAGCATTTGCAGCGTAGGGGAGCAAGTCAAAGCCAAATAGCCTCAGCCGACTAATAAATCTTAAAACATACAGTCCCATCTGGCCGCCAAAACTGCTTTACCAAAACTTGTCGCAGATACCAGGAACCCTGTTAATCCAGTATTTGCATCCTGGGGGCGCAACTCAAAGCCAAACAGGCTCACCCGATTATTTAATCTTAAAACAGACAGCCTTCCCTAGCTGTCAAAACTGTTTTACTAAAACTTTTTTTAGATTCCAGGAGCCCTGTTAATCTGGCATTTGCAGCCTAGTCTCACCCGACTATTAAATCTTAAAACAGACAACCAAATCTGGCCGAAAAAACTGCTCTACCAAAACTTGTCTCAGATACCAGGAACCCTGTTAATCCAGTATTTGCATCCTGAGGGCGCAAGTCAAAGTCATACAGGCTCACCCTACAATTTAATCCTTAAACAAACAGCCTCCCCTGGAAGTCAAAATTGCTTTACCGAAACTTGTCTCAGATACAAGGATCCCTGTTAATCAATTTAATCTTAAAAAACACAGCCCCATATGGCTTCAAAAACTGCTTTACCAAAACTTGTCTTTGATACTAGGAGCCCTGTTAATCTAGCATTTGCAGCCTAGGGGAGCTAGTTAAAGCAAAATAGACTCACCCGACTATTAAGTCTTAACACATTCAGCCTCAGCTGGAACTCAAAATTGTCTTACCAAAACTTGTCTCAGATACCAGAAACCCTGTTAATCCAGCTTTTGCATTCTAGGGGCGCAAGTCAAAGCCAAACAGGCTCTCCCGACTCTTTAATCTTCAGACATACAGTCTTGTCTAGCAGTCAAAACTGTTTTACGAAACCTTGTCTTAGATTCCAGGAGCCCCGCCAATCTGGCATGTGGAGCCTAGCGGACCAAGTCAAAGCCAAACAAGCTCATCCGACTATTTAATCCTTAAACATACAGCCTCACCTGGAAGTCAAAATTGCTTTACCGAAACTTGTCTCAGATACAAGGATCTCTGATAATCTTGCATTTGCAGCCTAGTCTCACCCGACTATTAAATCTTAAAACATACAACCCCATCTGGCTGACAAAACTGTTTTACCAAAACTTGTCTCAGATACCAGGAGCCCTGCCAATCTGGCATTTGCAGCCTAAGGGAGCAAGTCAAAGCAAAACAGGCTCACCCAACTATTCAATACTAAAACATACAGTCCCATCTGGCCGCCAAAACTGCTCTACCAAAACCCTTCCAATCTGGCATTTGCAGCCTAAGGGATCAAGTCAAAGCCAATTAGTCTGAGATCATTATCCAATATAAAAACCCACAGTCCCATCTGGTTGCCAAAACTGCTTTACCAAAACATCTATCAGATTCCAGGAGCCCCGCCAATCTGGCATGTGCCGCCTAGGGGAGCAAGTCAAAGCCAAATAGCCTCACCCGACTATTACGTCTTAAAACATTCAGCCTCACCTGTAACTCAAAATTGCCTTACCAAAACTTGTCTCAGATTCCAGAAACCCTCTTAATGCAGTATTTGCATCCTAGGGGCGCAAGTCAAAGTCAAACAGGCTCACCTGACTATTTAATCTTAAAATATTCAGTCTTACCTAGCTGTCAAAACTGTTTTACCAAAACTTTTTTTAGATTCCATGAGCCCCGCCAATCTGGCATGTGCCGCCTAGGGGGGCAAGTCAAAGCCAAATAATCTCAACCGACTATTAAGTCTTAAAACATACAGCCTCACCTGGAAGTCAAAATTGCTTTACCGAAACTTGTCTCAGATGCCAGGCACCCTATTATTCCTGCTTTTGCATCCTAGGGGAGCAAGTCAAAGCCAAACAGGCTCACCCGACTATTTAACCTTTAAGCATATAGCCCGATCTGGCCGTCAAAACTGTTTTACCAAAACTTGTCTTAGATTCCAGGAACCCCGCCAATCTGGCATGTGCAGCCTAGGGGAGCAAGTCAAAGCCAAAGAGGCTCATCCGACTATTTAATCCTAAAAAATATAGCCCCATCTGGCCGCCAAAACTGATTTACCAAAACTTGTCTCAGATACCAGGAACCCTGTTAATCCAGCATTTGCATCCTAGGGGCGCAAGTCAAAGCCAAACAGGCTCATCCGACTATTTAATCCTAAAACATACAGCCTCCCCTGGAAATCAAAATTGCTTTACCGAAACTTGTCTCAGATACAAGGATCCCTGTTAACCAATTTAATCTTAAAACACACAGCCCCATCTGGCTGCCAAAGCTGCTTTATCAAAAATTGTTATGGATACCAGGAGCCCTGTTAATCTAGCATTGGCAGCGTAGGGGAGCAAGTCAAAGCCAAATAGCCTCAGCCGACTAATAAATCTTAAAACATAAAGGCCCATCTGGCCGCCAAAACTGCTTTACCAAAACTTGTCTCAGATACCAGGAACCCTGTTAATCCAGTATTTGCATCCTGGGGGCGCAACTCAAAGCCAAACAGGCTCACCCGACTATTTAATCTTAAAACAGACAGCCTTACCTAGCTGTCAAAACTGTTTTACTAAAACTTTTTTTAGATTCCAGGAGCCCTGTTAATCTGGCATTTGCAGCCTAGTCTCACCCGACTATTAAATCTTAAAACAGACAACCCCATCTGGCCGAAAAAACTGCTCTACCAAAACTTGTCTCAGATACCAGGAACCCTGTTAATCCAGTATTTGCATCCTGAGGGCGCAAGTCAAAGTCATACAGGCTCAGCCTACAATTTAATCCTTAAACAAACAGCCCCATTTGGCTGTCAAAACTGTTTTACTAAAACTTTTTTTAGATTCCATGAGCCTTGCCAATCTGGCATGTGCCGCCTAGGGGAGCAAGTCAAAGCCAAATAGTCTCAACCGACTATTAAGTCTTAAAACATACAGCCTCACCTGGAAGTCAAAGCTGCTTTACCAAAACATGTCTCAGATGCCAGGAACCCTATTATTCCAGCTTTTGCATCCTAGGGGAGCAAGTCAAAGCCAAACAGGCTCACCCGACTATTTAACCTTTAAGCATATAGCCCGATCTGGCCGTCAAAACTGATTAACCAAAACTTGTCTCAGATACCAGGAACCCTGTTATTCCAGCATTTGCATCCTAGGGGCGTAAGTCAAAGCCAAGAACGCTCACCCGACTATTTAATCTTAAAACATACAGCATTAACTAGCTGTTAAAACTGTTTTACCAAAACTTGTCTTAGATTCCAGGAGCCCCGCCAATCTGGCATTTGCAGCCTAGGGGAGCAAGTCAAAGCCAAACAGGCTCACCCGATTATTTAACCTTTAAGCATATAGCCCCATCTGGCCGCCAAAACTGATTTACCAAAACTTGTCTCAGATACCAGGAACCCTGTTAATCTAGCATTTGCAGCCTAGGGGAGCAAGACAATGCCAAATAGTCTCACCCGACTATTAAATCTTTAAACATACAGCCAAACCTGGAAGTCAAAGTTGCTTTACCGAAACTTGTCTCAGATACAAGGATCCCTGATAATCTAGCATTTGCAGCCTAGTCTCACCCGACTATTAAATCTTAAAACATACAACCCCATCTGGCCGACAAAACTGCTTTACCAACACTTGCCTCAGATACGAGGAGCCCTGTTAATCCAGTACTTGCATCCTGGGGGCGCAAGTCAAAGTCATACAGGCTCACCCTTCAATTTAATCTTAAAACAAACAGCCCCATCTGGCTGTCAAAACTGTTTTACTAAAACTTTTTTAGATTCCAGGAGCCTTGCCAATCTGGCATGTGCCGCCTAGGGGAGCAAGTCAAAACCAACCTAGGGGAGTAAGTCAAAGCCAAACAGGCTCATCCGACTATTTAATCCTAAAAAATATAGCCCGATCTGGCCGTCAAAACTGATTAACCAAAACTTGTCTCAGATACCAGGAACCCTGTTATTCCAGCATTTGCATCCTAGGGGCGTAAGTCAAAGCCAAGAACGCTCACCCGACTATTTAATCTTAAAACATACAGCATTAACTAGCTGTTAAAACTGTTTTACCAAAACTTGTCTTAGATTCCAGGAGCCCCGCCAATCTGGCATTTGCAGCCTAGGGGAGCAAGTCAAAGCCAAACAGGCTCACCCGATTATTTAACCTTTAAGCATATAGCCCCATCTGGCCGCCAAAACTGATTTACCAAAACTTGTCTCAGATACCAGGAACCCTGTTAATCTAGCATTTGCAGCCTAGGGGAGCAAGACAATGCCAAATAGTCTCACCCGACTATTAAATCTTTAAACATACAGCCAAACCTGGAAGTCAAAGTTGCTTTACCGAAACTTGTCTCAGATACAAGGATCCCTGATAATCTAGCATTTGCAGCCTAGTCTCACCCGACTATTAAATCTTAAAACATACAACCCCATCTGGCCGACAAAACTGCTTTACCAACACTTGCCTCAGATACGAGGAGCCCTGTTAATCCAGTACTTGCATCCTGGGGGCGCAAGTCAAAGTCATACAGGCTCACCCTTCAATTTAATCTTAAAACAAACAGCCCCATCTGGCTGTCAAAACTGTTTTACTAAAACTTTTTTTAGATTCCAGGAGCCTTGCCAATCTGGCATGTGCCGCCTAGGGGAGCAAGTCAAAACCAACCTAGGGGAGTAAGTCAAAGCCAAACAGGCTCATCCGACTATTTAATCCTAAAAAATATAGCCCGATCTGGCCGCCAAAACTGATTTACCAAAACTTGTCTCCGATACCAGGAACCCTGTTATTCCAGCATTTGCATCCTAGGGGCGCAAGTCAAAGCCAAGCACGCTCACCCGACTATTTAATCTTAAAACATACAGCATTAACTAGCTGTTAAAACTGTTTTACCAAAACTTGTCTCAGATACCAGGAACCCTGTTAATCTAGCATTTGCAGCCTAGGGGAGCAAGACAATGCCAAATAGTCTCACCCGACTATTAAATCTTTAAACATACAGCCAAACCTGGAAGTCAAAATTGCTTTACCGAAACTTGTCTCAGATACCAGGAACCCTGTTAATCTAGCATTTGCAGCCTAGGGGAGCAAGACAATGCCAAATAGTCTCACCCGACTATTAAATCTTTAAACATACAGCCAAACCTGGAAGTCAAAATTGCTTTACCAAAACTTGTCTCAGATACCAGGAGCCCTGTTAATCCAGTATTTGCATCCTGGGGCGCAAGTCAAAGTCATAAAGGCCCACCCTACAATTTAATCTTAAAACAAACAGACCCATCTGGCTGTCAATACTGTTTAACTAAAACTTTTTTTAGATTCCAGGAGCCTTCCCAATCTGGCGTGTGCAGCCCAGGGGAGAAGTTTAAAGCCAAACAGGGCTCATCCTACAATTTAATCTCTAAACAAACAGTCCCATCTGGCTGCCAAAACTGCTTTACCATTACTTGTCTTAAATACCAGGAGCCCTGTTAATCCAGCATTTGCAGCGTAGGGGAGCAAGTCAAAGCCAAATAGCCTCACCCGACTAATGAATCTTAAAACATCTGGCCGCCAAAACTGCTTTACCAAAACTTGTCTCAGATACCAGGAACCCTGTTATTCCAGTATTTGCATCCTGGGGGCGCAACTCAAAACCAAGCAGACTCACCCGACTATTTAATCTTAAAACATACAGCCTTACCTAGCTGTCAAAACTGTTTTACTAAAACTTTTTAGATTCCAGGAGCCCTGTTAATCTAGCATTTGCATCCTAGTCTCACCCGACTATTAAATCTTCAAAAAGACAACCCCATCTGGCCGACAAAACTGCTTTACCAAAACTTGTCTCAGATACCAGGAACCATGTTAATCCAGCATTTGCATCCTGAAGGCGCAAGTCAAAGTCATACAGGCTCACCCTACAATTTAATCCTTAAACAAACAGCCCCATTTGGCTGTCAAAACTGTTTTACTAAAACTTTTTTTAGATTCCATGAGCCTTGCCAATCTGGCATGTGCCGCCTAGGGGAGCGAGTTAAAGCAAAATAGACTCACCCGACTATTAAGTCTTAACACATTCAGCCTCAGCTGGAACTCAAAATTGCCTTACCAAAACTTGTTTTAGATACCAGGAACCCTGTTAATCCAGTATTTGCATCCTGAGGGCGCAAGTCAAAGCCAAACAGGATCACCCGACTATTTAATCCTAAAACATACAGCCTCCCCTGGAAATCAAAATTGCTTTACCGAAACTTGTCTCAGATACAAGGATCCCTGTTAACCAATTTAATCTTAAAACACACAGCCCCATCTGGCTGCCAAAGCTGCTTTATCAAAAATTGTTATGGATACCAGGAGCCCTGTTAATCTAGCATTTGCAGCGTAGGGGAGCAAGTCAAAGCCAAATAGCCTCAGCCGACTAATAAATCTTAAAACATAAAGGCCCATCTGGCCGCCAAAACTGCTTTACCAAAACTTGTCTCAGATACCAGGAACCCTGTTAATCCAGTATTTGCATCCTGGGGGCGCAACTCAAAGCCAAACAGGCTCACCCGACTATTTAATCTTAAAACAGACAGCCTTACCTAGCTGTCAAAACTGTTTTACTAAAACTTTTTTTAGATTCCAGGAGCCCTGTTAATCTGGCATTTGCAGCCTAGTCTCACCCGACTATTAAGTCTTAAAACATACAACCCCATCTGGCCGCCAAAACTGCTATACCAAAACTTGTCTCAGATACCAGGAACCCTGTTAATCCAGTATTTGCATCCTGGGGGCGCAAGTCAAAGCCAAACAGGATCACCCGACTATTTAATCTTAAAACATACAGCCTTACCTAGCTGTCAAAACTGTTTTACTAAAACTTTTTTTAGATTCCAGGAGCCCTGTTAATCTAGCATTTGCAGCCTAGTCTCACCCGACTATTAAATATTAAAACAGACAACCCCATCTGGCAGACAAAACTGCTTTACCAAAACTTGTCTCAGATACCAGGAACCCTGTTATTCCAGCTTTTGAATCCTAGGGGAGCAAGTCAAAGCCAAACAGGCTCACCCGACTATTTAACCTTCAAACATGTAGCCTGGCCTAGCTGTCAAAACTGTTTTACCAAACCTTGTCTCAGATACCAGGAGCCCTGCCAATCTGGCGTGTGCAGCCAAGGGGAGAAGTTTAAATCCAAACAGGGCTCACCCTACAATTTTATCTTAAAACGTACAGTCTTGCCTAGCTGTCAAAACTGTTTTACCAAACCTTGTCTTAGTTGCCAGGAGCCCCTCCAATCTGGCATGTGGAGCCTAGCGGAGCAAGTCAAAGCCAAACAGGATTATCCGACTATTTAATCCTAAAACATACAGCCTCACCTGGAAGTAAAAATTGCTTTACCGAAACTTGTCTCAGATACAAGGATCTCTGTTAATCTAGCATTTGCAGCGTAGGGGAGCAAGTCAAAGCCAAATAGCCTCAGCCGACTAATAAATCTTAAAACATACAGGCCCATCTGGCCGCCAAAACTGCTTTACCAAAACTTGTCGCAGATACCAGGAACCCTGTTAATCCAGTATTTGCATCCTGGGGGCGCAACTCAAAGCCAAACAGGCTCACCCGATTATTTAATCTTAAAACAGACAGCCTTACCTAGCTGTCAAAACTGTTTTACTAAAACTTTTTTTAGATTCCAGGAGCCCTGTTAATCTAGCATTTGCATCCTAGTCTCACCCGACTATTAAATTTTAAAAAAGACAACCCCATCTGGCCGACAAAACTGCTTTACCAAAACTTGTCTCAGATACCAGGAACCCTGTTAATCCAGTATTTGCATCCTGAAGGCGCAAGTCAAAGTCATACAAGCTCACCCAAAAATTTAATCTTAAAACAAACAGCCCCATTTGGCTGTCAAAACTGTTTTACTAAAACTTTTTTTTACATTCCAGGAGCCTTGCCAATCTGGCATGTGCCGCCTAGGGGAGCAAGTCAAAGCCAAATAGTCTCAACCAACTATTAAGTCTTAAAACATACAGCCTCACCTGGAAGTCAAAATTGCTTTACCGAAACATGTCTCAGATGCCAGGAACCCTGTTATTCCAGCTCTTGCATCCTAGGGGAGCAAGTCAAAGCCAAACAGGCTCACCCGACTATTTAACCTTTAAGCATACAGCCCCATCTGGCCGCCAAAACTGCTTTAGCAAAACTTGTCTCAGATACCGGGAACCCTGTTAATCCAGCATTTGCATCCTAGGGGCGCAAGTCAAAGTTAAAGAGGCTCAACCGACTATTTAATCTGAAAACATACAGTCTTGCGTAGCTGTCAAAACTGTTTTACTAAAACTTTTTTTTAGATTCCAGGAGCCCTGTTAATCTAGCATTTGCAGCCTAGTCTCACCCGACTATTAAATATTAAAACAGACAACCCCATCTGGCAGACAAAACTGCTTTACCAAAACTTGTCTCAGATACCAGGAACCCTGTTATTCCAGCTTTTGCATCCTAGGGGAGCAAGTCAAAGCCAAACAGGCTCACCCGACTATTTAACCTTCAAACATGTAGCCTGGCCTAGCTGTCAAAACTGTTTTACCAAACCTTGTCTCAGATACCAGGAGCCCTGCCAATCTGGCGTGTGCAGCCAAGGGGAGAAGTTTAAATCCAAACAGGGCTCACCCTACAATTTTATCTTAAAACGTACAGTCTTGCCTAGCTGTCAAAACTGTTTTTCCAAACCTTGTCTTAGTTGCCAGGAGCCCCTCCAATCTGGCATATGGAGCCTAGCGGAGCAAGTCAAAGCCAAACAGGCTTATCCGACTATTTAATCCTAAAACATACAGCCTCACCTGGAAGTAAAAATTGCTTTACCGAAACTTGTCTCAGATACAAGGATCTCTGTTAATCTAGCATTTGCAGCGTAGGGGAGCAAGTCAAAGCCAAATAGCCTCAGCCGACTAATAAATCTTAAAACATACAGGCCCATCTGGCCGCCAAAACTGCTTTACCAAAACTTGTCGCAGATACCAGGAACCCTGTTAATCCAGTATTTGCATCCTGGGGGCGCAACTCAAAGCCAAACAGGCTCACCCGATTATTTAATCTTAAAACAGACAGCCTTCCCTAGCTGTCAAAACTGTTTTACTAAAACTTTTTTAGATTCCAGGAGCCCTGTTAATCTGGCATTTGCAGCCTAGTCTCACCCGACTATTAAATCTTAAAACAGACAACCCTATCTGGCCGAAAAAACTGCTCTACCAAAACTTGTCTCAGATACCAGGAACCCTGTTAATCCAGTATTTGCATCCTGAGGGCGCAAGTCAAAGTCATACAAGCTCACCCTACAATTTAATCCTTTAACAAACAGCCCCATTTGGCTGTCAAAACTGTTTTACTAAAACTTTTTTTAGATTCCATGAGCCTTGCCAATCTGGCATGTGCCGCCTAGGGGAGCGAGTTAAAGCAAAATAGACTCACCCGACTATTAAGTCTTAACACATTCAGCCTCAGCTGGAACTCAAAATTGCCTTACCAAAACTTGTTTTAGATACCAGGAACCCGGTTAATCCAGCTTTTGCATCCTAGGGGCGCAAGTCAAAGCTCACCAGACTATTAAATCTTAAAACATTTAGACCCATCTGGCCGCCAAAACTGATTTACCAAAACTTGTCTCAGATACCAGGAACCCTTTTATTCCAGCATTTGCATCCTAGGGGCGCAAGTCAAAGACAAGCACGCTCACCCGACTATTTAATCTTAAAACATACAGCCTTACCTAGCATTCAAAACGGTTTTACCAACACTTGTCTTAGATTCCAGGAGCCCCGCCAATCTGGCATGTGCAGCCTAGGGGAGCAAGTCAAAGCCAAACAGGGCTCACCCTACAATTTAATCTTAAAACAAACGGCCTCATCTGGCTGCCAAAACTGCTTTACCAAAACTTGTCTCAGATACCAGGAACCCTGTTAATCCAGTATTTGCATCCTGGGGGCGCAAGTCAAAATCATACAGGCTCACCCTACAATTTAATCTTAAAACAAACAGCCCCATCTGGCTGTCAAAACTGTTTTACTAAAACTTTTTTAGTTTCCAGGAGCCCCGCCAATCTGGCATGTGCCGCCTAGGGGAGCAAGTCAAAGCCAAATAGTCTCACCCGACTATTAAGTCTTAATACATTCAGCCTCACCTGGAACTCAAAATTGCCTTACCAAGACTTGTCTGAGATACCAGGAACACTGTTAACCAGCTTTTGCGTCCTAGGGGAGCAAGTCAAATCCAAACAGGCTCATCCGACTATTTAATCCTAAAACATACAGCCTCACCTGGAAGTAAAAATTGCTTTACCGAAACTTGTCTCAGATACAAGGATCCCTGTTAATCAATTTAATCTTAAAACATACAACCCCATCTGGCCGCCAAAACTGCTTTAACAAAACTTGTCTCAGATACCAGGAGCCCTGCCAACCTGGCATGTGCAGCCTAGGGGAGCAGGTCAAAGCAAAACAGGCTCACCCGACTATTTAATACTAAAACATACAGTCCCATCTGGCCGCCAAAACTGCTCTACCAAACCCTGCCAATCTGGCATTTGCAGCCTAGGGGATCAAGTCACAGCCAATTAGTCTGACCTCATTATCCAATCTGAAAGCACACAGTCCCATCTGGTTGCCCTGTTAATCTAGCATTTGCAGCCTAGGGGAGCATGTCAAAGCCAAACAGGCTCATCCGACTATTTAATCCTAAAACATACAACCCCATCTGGCCGCCAAAACTGCTTTACCAAAACTTGTGTCAGATACCAGGAACCCTGTTAATCCAGCATTTGCATCCTAGCGGCGCAAGTCAAAGACAAACAGGCTCACCCGACTATTAAATCTTAAAACATATAGACCCATCTGGCCGCCAAAACTGATTTACCAAAACTTGTCTCAGATACCAGGAACCCTGTTAATCCAGCATTTGCATCCTAGGGGCGCAAGTCAAAGCCAAGCACGCTCACCCGACTATTTAATCTTAAAACATACAGCCTTACCTAGCATTCAAAACGGTTTTACCAACACTTGTCTTAGATTCCAGGAGCCCCGCCAATCTGGCATGTGCAGCCTAGGGGAGCAAGTCAAAGCCAAACAGGCTCATCCGACTATTTAATCCTAAAAAATATAGCCCCATCTGGCCGCCAAAACTGAATTACCAAAACTTGTCTCAGATACCAGGAACCCTGTAAATCTAGCAATTGTTTGCAAGCCAAATAGTCTCACCCGACTATTAAATCTTAAAACATATAGCCCCATCTGGCCGTTAAAACTGATTTACCAAAACTTGTCTCAGATACCAGGAACCCTGTTAATCCAGTATTTGCATCCTGGGGGCGCAAGTCAAAGTCATACAGGCTCACCCTACAATTTAATCTTAAAACAAACAGCCCCATCTGGCTGTCAAAACCGTTTACTAAAACTTTTTTAGATTCCAGGAGCCTTGCCAATCTGGCATGTGCCGCCTAGGGGAGCAAGTCAAAGCCAAATATTCTCACCCGACTATTAAGTCTTAAAACATACAGCCTCATCTGGAAGTCAAAATTCCTTTACCGAAACTTGTCTCAGATGCCAAGAACCCTGTTACTCCAGCACTTGCATCCTAGGGGAGCAAGTCAAAACCAAACCGGCTCACCCGACTATTTCACCTTCAAACATGTAGCCTGACCTAGCTGTCAAAACTGTTTTACCAAACCTTGTCTCAGATACCAGGAGCCCTGCCAATCTGGCGTGTGCAGCCTATGGGAGAAGTTCAAAGCCAAACAGGGCTCACCCTACAATTTAATCTTAAAACCAACGGCCTCATCTGGCTGCCAAAACTGCTTTACCAAAACTTGTCTCAGATACCAGGAACCCTGTTAATCCAGTATTTGCATCCTGGGGGCGCAAGTCAAAATCATACAGGCTCACCCTACAATTTAATCTTAAAACAAACAGCCCCATCTGGCTGTCAAAACTGTTTTACTAAAACTTTTTTTAGTTTCCAGGAGCCCCGCCAATCTGGCATGTGCCGCCTAGGGGAGCAAGTCAAAGCCAAATAGTCTCACCCGACTATTAAGTCTTAATACATTCAGTCTCACCTGGAACTCAAAATTGCCTTACCAAAACTTGTCTGAGATACCAGGAACCCTGTTAATCCAGCATTTGCATCCTAGGGGCGCAAGTCAAAGCCAAACAGGCTCTCCTGACTCTTTAATCTTCAGACATACAGTCTTGCCTAGCAGTCAAAACTGTTTTACGAAACCTTGTCTTAGATTCCAGGAGCCCCGCCAATCTGGCATGTGGAGCCTAGGGGACCAAGTCAAAGCCAAACAAGCTCATCCGACTATTTAATCCTAAAACATACAGCCTCACCTGGACGTCAAAATTGCTTTACCGAAACTTGTCTCAGATACAGGGATCTCTGTTAATCTAGCATTTGCAGCCTAGGGTAGCAAGTCACAGCCAAATAGTTTCACCCGACTATTAAATCTTAAAACATACAGCCCCATCTGGCCGCCAAAACTGCTTTACGCCAATCTGGCATGTGCAGCCTAGGGGAGCAAGTCAAAGCCAAACAGGCTCATCCGACTATTTAATCCTAAAACATACAACCCCATCTGGCCGCCAAAACTGCTTTACCAAAACTTGTGTCAGATACCAGGAACCCTGTTAATCCAGCATTTGCATCCTAGGGGCGCAAGTCAAAGCCAAACAGGCTCACCCGACTATTAAATCTTAAAACATATAGCCCCATCTGGCCGCCAAAACCGATTTACCAAAACTTGACTCAGATACCAGGAACCCTTTTATTCCAGCATTGGCATCCTAGGGGCGCAAGTCAAAGACAAGCACGCTCACCCGACTATTTAATCTTAAAACATACAGCCTTACCTAGCTGTCAAAACTGTTTTACCAAAGTTGTCTTAGATTCCAGGAGCCCCGCCAATCTGGGATGTGCAGCCTAGGGGAGCCAGTAAAAGCCTAACAGGCTCATCCGACTATTTAATCCTAAAAAATATAGCCCCATCTGGCCGCCAAAACTGATTTACCAAAACTTGTCTCAGATACCAGGAACCCTGTTAATCCAGCATTTGCATCTAAGGGGCGCAAGTCAAAGCCAAACACACTCACTTGACTATTTAATCTTAATACATACAGCCTTACCTAGCTGTCAAAACTGTTTTACCAAAACTTGTCTTAGATTCCACGAGCCCCGCCAATCTGGCATGTGCTGCCTAGGGGAGCAAGTCAAAGCCAAACAGGCTCACACGACTATTAAGTCTTAAAACATTCAGCCTCACCTGGAACTCAAAATTGCCTTACCAAAACTTGTCTCAGATACCAGGAACCCTGTTAATCCAGCATTTGCATCCTAGGGGCGCAAGTCAAAGCCAAACAGGCTCATCCGACTATTTAATCATAAAACATACAGCCTCCCCTGGAAGTCAAAATTGCTTTACCGAAACTTGTCTCAGATACAAGGATCCCTGTTAATCAATTTAATCTTAAAACACACAGCCCCATATGGCTGCAAAAACTGCTTTACCAAAACTTGTCTTTGATACTAGGAGCCCTGTTAATCTAGCATTTGCAGCCTAGGGGAGCTAGTTAAGGCAAAATAGACTCACCCGACTATTAAGTCTTAACACATTCAGCCTCAGCTGGAACTCAAAATATCCTTACCAAAACTTGTCTCAGATACCAGAAACCCTGTTAATCCAGCTTTTGCATCCTAGGGGCGCAAGTCAAAGCCAAACAGGCTCACCCGACTATTAAATCTTAAAACATATAGACTCATTTGGCCGCCAAAACTGATTTACCAAAACTTGTCTCAGATACCAGGAACCCTGTTAATCCAGCATTTGCATTGTAGGGGCGCAGTTCAAAGCCCAAAATGCCCACCCGACAATTTAATCTTAAAACATACAGCCCCATCTGGCTGCCAAAACTGCTTTACCAACACTTGTCTTAGAAACCTGGAGCCCTGTTAATCTAGCATTTCCAGCCTATGGGAGCAAGTCAAAGCAAAATAGCCTCACCCGACTATTAAGTCTTAACACATTCAGTCTCACCTGGAACTCAAAATTGCCTTACCAAAACTTGTCTCAGATACCAGGAACCCTGTTAATCCAGCATTTGCAACCTAGGGGCGCAAGTCAAAGCCAAACAGGCTCACCCGACTATTAAATCTTAAAACATATAGCCCCATCTGGCCGCCAAAACCGATTTACCAAAACTTGACTCAGATACCAGGAACCCTTTTATTCCAGCATTTGCATCCTAGGGGCGCAAGTCAAAGACAAGCACGTTCACCCGACTATTTAATCTTAAAACATACAGCCTTACCTAGCTGTCAAAACTGTTTTACCAAAGTTGTCTTAGATTCCAGGAGCCCCGCCAATCTGGCATGTGCAGCCTAGGGGAGCCAGTAAAAGCCTAACAGGCTCATCCGACTATTTAATCCTAAAAAATATAGCCCCATCTGGCCGCCAAAACTGATTTACCAAAACTTGTCTCAGATACCAGGAACCCTGTTAATCCAGCATTTGCATCTAAGGGGCGCAAGTCAAAGCCAAACACACTCACTTGACTATTAAATCTTAATACATACAGCCTTACCTAGCTGTCAAAACTGTTTTAACAACACTTGTCTTAGATTCCACGAGCCCCGCCAATCGGCATGTGCTGCCTAGGGGAGCAAGTCAAAGCCAAACAGGCTCACACGACTATTAAGTCTTAAAACATTCAGCCTCACCTGTAACTCAAAATTGCCTTACCAAAACTTGTCTCAGATACCAGGAACCCTGTTAATCCAGCATTTGCATCCTAGGGGCGCAAGTCAAAGCCAAACAGGCTCATCCGACTATTTAATCCTAAAACATACAGCCTCCCTTGGAAGTCAAAATTGCTTTACCGAAACTTGTCTCAGATACAAGGATCCCTGTTAATCAATTTAATCTTAAAACATACAACCCCATCTGGCCGCCAAAACTGATTTACCAAAACTTGTCTCAGATACCAGGAACCCTGTTAATCCAGCATTTGCATCTAAGGGGCGCAAGTCAAAGCCAAACACACTCACTTGACTATTTAATCTTAATACATACAGCCTTACCTAGCTGTCAAAACTGTTTTACCAAAACTTGTCTTAGATTCCACGAGCCCCGCCAATCTGGCATGTGCAGCCTAGGGGAGCCAGTAAAAGCCTAACAGGCTCATCCGACTATTTAATCCTAAAAAATATAGCCCCATCTGGCCGCCAAAACTGATTTAACAAAACTTGTCTCAGATACCAGGAGCCCTGCCAATCTGGCATGTGCAGCCTAGGGGAGCAGGTCAAAGCAAAACAAGCTCACCCGACTATTTAATACTAAAACATACAGTCCCATCTGGCCGCCAAAACTGCTCTACCAAACCCTGCCAATCTGGCATTTGCAGCCTAGGGGATCAAGTCAAAGCCAATTAGTCTGACCTCATTATCCAATCTGAAAGCACACAGTCCCATCTGGTTGCCCTGTTAATCTAGCATTTGCAGCCTAGGGGAGCAAGTCAAAGCCAAATAGCCTCACCCGACTATTAAATCTTAAAAGATACAGCCCCATCTGGCCGCCAAAATTGCCTTACCAAAACTTGTCTCAGATACCAGGAACCCTGTTAATCCAGCATTTGCATCCTAGGGGCGCAAGTCAAAGCCAAACAGGCTCTCCCGACTCTTTAATCTTCAGACATACAGTCTTGCCAAGCAGTCAAAACTGTTTTACGAAACCTTGTCTTAGATTCCAGGAGCCTCGCCAATCTGGCATGTGGAGCCTAGGGGACCAAGTCAAAGCCAAACAAGCTCATCCGACTATTTAATCCTAAAACATACAGCCTCACCTGGAAGTCAAAATTGCTTTACCGAAACTTGTCTCAGATACAAGGATCTCTGTTAATCTAGCATTTGCAGCCTAGGGTAGCAAGTCACAGCCAAATAGTTTCACCCGACTATTAAATCTTAAAACATACAGCCCCATCTGGCCGCCAAAACTGCTTTACGCCAATCTGGCATGTGCAGCCTAGGGGAGCAAGTCAAAGCCAAACAGGCTCATCCGACTATTTAATCCTAAAACATACAACCCCATCTGGCCGCCAAAACTGATTTACCAAAACTTGTGTCAGATACCAGGAACCCTGTTAATCCAGCATTTGCATCCTAGGGGCGCAAGTCAAAGCCAAACAGGCTCACCCGACTATTAAATCTTAAAACATATAGCCCCATCTGGCCGACAAAACCGTTTTACCAAAACTTGACTCAGATACCAGGAACCCTTTTATTCCAGCATTGGCATCCTAGGGGCGCAAGTCAAAGACAAGCACGCTCACCCGACTATTTAATCTTAAAACATACAGCCTTACCTAGCTGTCAAAACTGTTTTACCAAAGTTGTCTTAGATTCCAGGAGCCCCGCCAATCTGGGATGTGCAGCCTAGGGGAGCCAGTAAAAGCCTAACAGGCTCATCCGACTATTTAATCCTAAAAAATATAGCCCCATCTGGCCGCCAAAACTGATTTACCAAAACTTGTCTCAGATACCAGGAACCCTGTTAATCCAGCATTTGCATCTAAGGGGCGCAAGTCAAAGCCAAACACACTCCCTTGACTATTTAATCTTAATACATACAGCCTTACCTAGCTGTCAAAACTGTTTTACCAAAACTTGTCTTAGATTCCACGAGCCCCGCCAATCTGGCATGTGCTGCCTAGGGGAGCAAGTCAAAGCCAAACAGGCTCACACGACTATTAAGTCTTAAAACATTCAGCCTCACCTGGAACTCAAAATTGCCTTCCCAAAACTTGTCTCAGATACCAGGAACCCTGTTAATCCAGCATTTGCATCCTAGGGGCGCAAGTCAAAGCCAAACAGTCTCATCCGACCATTTAATCCTAAAACATACAGCCTCCCCTGGAAGTCAAAATTGCTTTACCGAAACTTGTCTCAGATACAAGGATCCCTGTTAATCAATTTAATCTTAAAACACACAGCCCCATATGGCTGCAAAAAAAGCTTTACCAAAACTTGTCTTTGATACTAGGAGCCCTGTTAATCTAGCATTTGCAGCCTAGGGGAGCTAGTTAAAGCAAAATAGACTCACCCGACTATTAAGTCTTAACACATTCAGCCTCAGCTGGAACTCAAAATTGCCTTACCAAAACTTGTCTCAGATACCAGGAACCCTGTTAATCCAGCATTTGCATCCTAGGGGCGCAAGTCAAAGCCAAACAGGCTCACCCGACTATTAAATCTTAAAACATATAGACTCATCTGGCAGCCAAAACTGATTTACCAAAACTTGTCTCAGATACCAGGAACCCTGTTAATCCAGCATTTGCATTGTAGGGGCGCAGTTCAAAGCCCAAAATGCCCACCCGACAATTTAATCTTAAAACATACAGCCCCATCTGGCTGCCAAAACTGCTTTACCAACACTTGTCTTAGAAACCTGGAGCCCTGTTAATCTAGCATTTCCAGCCTATGGGAGCAAGTCAAAGCAAAATAGACTCACCCGACTATTAAGTCTTAACACATTCAGTCTCACCTGGAACTCAAAATTGCCTTACCAAAACTTGTCTCAGATACCAGGAACCCTGTTAATCCAGCATTTGCATCCTAGGGGCGCAAGTCAAAGCCAAACAGGCTCACCCGACTATTAAATCTTAAAACATATAGCCCCATCTGGCCGCCAAAACCGATTTACCAAAACTTGACTCAGATACCAGGAACCCTTTTATTCCAGCATTTGCATCCTAGGGGCGCAAGTCAAAGACAAGCACGCTCACCCGACTATTTAATCTTAAAACATACAGCCTTACCTAGCTGTCAAAACTGTTTTACCAAAGTTGTCTTAGATTCCAGGAGCCCCGCCAATCTGGCATGTGCAGCCTAGGGGAGCCAGTAAAAGCCTAACAGGCTCATCCGACTATTTAATCCTAAAAAATATAGCCCCATCTGGCCGCCAAAACTGATTTACCAAAACTTGTCTCAGATACCAGGAACCCTGTTAATCCAGCATTTGCATCTAAGGGGCGCAAGTCAAAGCCAAACACCCTCACTTGACTATTTAATCTTAATACATACAGCCTTACCTAGCTGTCAAAACTGTTTTAACAACACTTGTCTTAGATTCCACGAGCCCCGCCAATCTGGCATGTGCTGCCAAGGGGAGCAAGTAAAAGCCTAACAGGCTCATCCGACTATTTAATCCTAAAAAATATAGCCCCATCTGGCCGCCAAAACCGATTTACCAAAACTTGACTCAGATACCAGGAAACCTGTTAATCCAGCATTTGCATCCTAGGGGCGCAAGTCAAAGCCAAACAGGCTCATCCGACTATTAAATCTTAAAACATATAGCCCCATCTGGCCGCCAAAACCGATTTACCAAAGTTGTCTTAGATTCCAGGAGCCCCGCCAATCTGGCATGTGCAGCCTAGGGGAGCCAGTAAAAGCCTAACAGGCTCATCCGACTATTTAATCCTAAAAAATATAGCCCCATCTGGCCGCCAAAACTGATTTACCAAAACTTGTCTCAGATACCAGGAACCCTTTTATTCCAGCATTTGCATCCTAGGGGCGCAAGTCAAAGACAAGCACGCTCACCCGACTATTTAATCTTAAAACATACAGCCTTACCTAGCTGTCAAAACTGTTTTACCAAAGTTGTCTTAGATTCCAGGAGCCCCGCCAATCTGGCATGTGCAGCCTAGGGGAGCCAGTAAAAGCCTAACAGGCTCATCCGACTATTTAATCCTAAAAAATATAGCCCCATCTGGCCGCCAAAACCGATTTACCAAAACTTGACTCAGATACCAGGAAACCTGTTAATCCAGCATTTGCATCCTAGGGGCGCAAGTCAAAGCCAAACAGGCTCATCCGACTATTTAAACCTAATACATACAGCCTCCCCTGGAAGTCAAAATTGCTTTACCGAAACTTGTCTCAGATACAAGGATCCCTGTTAATCGATTTAATCTTAAAACACACAGCCCCATATGGCTGCAAAAACTGCTTTACCAAAACTTGTCTTTGATACTAGGAGCCCTGTTTATCTAGCATTTGCAGCCTAGGGGAGCTAGTTACAGCAAAATAGACTCACCCGACTACAGCCTCCCCTGGAAGTCAAAATTGCTTTACCGAAACTTGTCTCAGATACAAAGATCCCTGTTAATCGATTTAATCTTAAAACACACAGCCCCATATGGCTGCAAAAACTGCTTTACCAAAACTTGTCTTTGATACTAGGAGCCCTGTTTATCTAGCATTTGCAGCCTAGGGGAGCTAGTTAAAGCAAAATAGACTCACCCGACTATTAAGTCTTAACACATTCAGCCTCAGCTGGAACTCAAAATTGCCTTACCAAAACTTGTCTCAGATACCAGAAACCCTGTTAATCCAGCATTTGCATCCTAGGGGCGCAAGTCAAAGCCAAACAGGCTCACCCGACTATTAAATCTTAAAACATATAGCCCCATCTGGCCGACAAAACCGATTTACCAAAACTTGACTCAGATACCAGGAACCCTTTTATTCCAGCATTGGCATCCTAGGGGCGCAAGTCAAAGACAAGCACGCTCACCCGACTATTTAATCTTAAAACATACAGCCTTACCTAGCTGTCAAAACTGTTTTACCAAAGTTGTCTTAGATTCCAGGAGCCCCGCCAATCTGGGATGTGCAGCCTAGGGGAGCCAGTAAAAGCCTAACAGGCTCATCCGACTATTTAATCCTAAAAAATATAGCCCCATCTGGCCGCCAAAACTGATTTACCAAAACTTGTCTCAGATACCAGGAACCCTGTTAATCCAGCATTTGCATCTAAGGGGCGCAAGTCAAAGCCAAACACACTCACTTGACTATTTAATCTTAATACATACAGCCTTACCTAGCTGTCAAAACTGTTTTACCAAAACTTGTCTTAGATTCCACGAGCCCCGCCAATCTGGCATGTGCTGCCTAGGGGAGCAAGTCAAAGCCAAACAGGCTCACACGACTATTAAGTCTTAAAACATTCAGCCTCACCTGGAACTCAAAATTGCCTTCCCAAAACTTGTCTAAGATACCAGGAACCCTGTTAATCCAGCATTTGCATCCTAGGGGCGCAAGTCAAAGCCAAACAGTCTCATCCGACCATTTAATCCTAAAACATACAGCCTCCCCTGGAAGTCAAAATTGCTTTACCGAAACTTGTCTCAGATACAAGGATCCCTGTTAATCAATTTAATCTTAAAACACACAGCCCCATATGGCTGCAAAAAATGCTTTACCAAAACTTGTCTTTGATACTAGGAGCCCTGTTAATCTAGCATTTGCAGCCTAGGGGAGCTAGTTAAAGCAAAATAGACTCACCCGACTATTAAGTCTTAACACATTCAGCCTCAGCTGGAACTCAAAATTGCCTTACCAAAACTTGTCTCAGATACCAGAAACCCTGTTAATCCAGCTTTTGCATCTTAGGGGCGCAAGTCAAAGCCAAACAGGCTCACCCGACTATTAAATCTTAAAACATATAGACTCATTTGGCCGCCAAAACTGATTTACCAAAACTTGTCTCAGATACCAGGAACCCTGTTAATCCAGCATTTGCATTGTAGGGGCGCAGTTCAAAGCCCAAAATGCCCACCCGACAATTTAATCTTAAAACATACAGCCCCATCTGGCTGCCAAAACTGCTTTACCAACACTTGTCTTAGAAACCTGGAGCCCTGTTAATCTAGCATTTCCAGCCTATGGGAGCAAGTCAAAGCAAAATAGCCTCACCCGACTATTAAGTCTTAACACATTCAGTCTCACCTGGAACTCAAAATTGCCTTACCAAAACTTGTCTCAGATACCAGGAACCCTGTTAATCCAGCATTTGCAACCTAGGGGCGCAAGTCAAAGCCAAACAGGCTCACCCGACTATTAAATCTTAAAACATATAGCCCCATCTGGCCGCCAAAACCGATTTACCAAAACTTGACTCAGATACCAGGAACCCTTTTATTCCAGCATTTGCATCCTAGGGGCGCAAGTCAAAGACAAGCACGTTCACCCGACTATTTAATCTTAAAACATACAGCCCCATCTGGCTGCCAAAACTGCTTTACCAACACTTGTCTTAGAAACCTGGAGCCCTGTTAATCTAGCATTTCCAGCCTATGGGAGCAAGTCAAAGCCAAACAGGCTCACACGACTATTAAGTCTTAAAACATTCAGCCTCACCGGGAACTCAAAATTGCCTTACCAAAACTTGTCTCAGATACCAGGAACCCTGTTAATCCAGCATTTGCATCCTAGGGGCGCAAGTCAAAGCCAAACAGGCTCATCCGACTATTTAAACCTAAAACATACAGCCTCCCCTGGAAGTCAAAATTGCTTTACCGAAACTTGTCTCAGATACAAGGATCCCTGTTAATCGATTTAATCTTAAAACACACAGCCCCATATGGCTGCAAAAACTGCTTTACCAAAACTTGTCTTTGATACTAGGATCCCTGTTTATCTAGCATTTCCAGCCTATGGGAGCAAGTCAAAGCAAAATAGCCTCACCCGACTATTAAGTCTTAACACATTCAGTCTCACCTGGAACTCAAAATTGCCTTACCAAAACTTGTCTCAGATACCAGGAACCCTGTTAATCCAGCATTTGCATCCTAGGGGCGCAAGTCAAAGCCAAACAGGCTCACCCGACTATTAAATCTTAAAACATATAGCCCCATCTGGCCGCCAAAGCCGATTTACCAAAACTTGACTCAGATACCAGGAACCCTTTTATTCCAGCATTTGCATCCTAGGGGCGCAAGTCAAAGACAAGCACGCTCACCCGACTATTTAATCTTAAAACATACAGCCTTACCTAGCTGTCAAAACTGTTTTACCAAAGTTGTCTTAGATTCCAGGAGCCCCGCCAATCTGGCATGTGCAGCCTAGGGGAGCCAGTAAAAGCCTAACAGGCTCATCCGACTATTTAATCCTAAAAAATATAGCCCCATCTGGCCGCCAAAACTGATTTACCAAAACTTGTCTCAGATACCAGGAACCCTGTTAATCCAGCATTTGCATCTAAGGGGCGCAAGTCAAAGCCAAACACACTCACTTGACTATTTAATCTTAATACATACAGCCTTACCTAGCTGTCAAAACTGTTTTAACAACACTTGTCTTAGATTCCACGAGCCCCGCCAATCTGGCATGTGCTGCCAAGGGGAGCAAGTCAAAGCCAAACAGGCTCACACGACTATTAAGTCTTAAAACATTCAGCCTCACCGGGAACTCAAAATTGCCTTACCAAAACTTGTCTCAGATACCAGGAACCCTGTTAATCCAGCATTTGCATCCTAGGGGCGCAAGTCAAAGCCAAACAGGCTCATCCGACTATTTAAACCTAAAACATACAGCCTCCCCTGGAAGTCAAAATTGCTTTACCGAAACTTGTCTCAGATACAAGGATCCCTGTTAATCGATTTAATCTTAAAACACACAGCCCCATATGGCTGCAAAAACTGCTTTACCAAAACTTGTCTTTGATACTAGGATCCCTGTTTATCTAGCATTTGCAGCCTAGGGGAGCTAGTTAAAGCAAAATAGACTCACCCGACTATTAAGTCTTAACACATTCAGCCTCACCTGGAACTCAAAATTGCCTTACCAAAACTTGTCTCAGATACCAGAAACCCTGTTAATCCAGCTTTTGCATTCTAGGGGCGCAAGTCAAAGCCAAACAGGCTCACCCGACTGTTAAATCTTAAAACAAATAGACTCATTTGGCCGCCAAAACTGATTTACCAAAACTTGTCTCAGATACCAGGAACCCTGTTAATCCAGCATTTGCATCCTAGGGGCGCAAGTCAAAGCCAAGCACGCTCACCCGACTATTTAATCTTAAAACATACAGCCTTACCTAGCATTCAAAACTGTTTTACCAACACTTGTCTTAGATTCCAGGAGCACCGCCAATCTGGCATGTGCAGCCTAGGGGAGCAAGTCAAAGCCAAACAGGCTCAGCCGACTATTTAATCCTAAAAAATATAGCCCCATCTGGCCGCCAAAACTGATTTACCAAAACTTGTCTCAGATACCAGCAACCCTGTTAATCTAGCATTTGTTTGCAAGCCAAATAGTCTCACCCGACTATTAAATCTTAAAACATATAGCCCCATCTGGCCGTTAAAACTGATTTACCAAAACTTGTCTCAGATACCAGGAACCCTGTAAATCCAGTATTTGCATCCTGGGGGCGCAAGTCAAAGTCATACAGGCTCACCCTACAATTTAATCTTAACACAAACAGCCCCATCTGGCTGTCAAAACCGTTTACTAAAACTTTTTTTAGATTCCAGGAGCCTTGCCAATCTGGCATGTGCCGCCTAGGGGAGCAAGTCAAAGCCAAATATTCTCACCCGACTATTAAGTCTAAAAACATACAGCCTCACCTGGAAGTCAAAATTCCTTTACCGAAACTTGTCTCAGATGCCAAGAACCCTGTTACTCCAGCACTTGCATCCTAGGGGAGCAAGTCAAAGCCAAACAGGCTCACCCGACTATTTAACCTTCAAACATGTAGCCTGACCTAGCTGTCAAAACTGTTTTACCAAACCTTGTCTCAGATACCAGGAGCCCTGCCAATCTGGCGTGTGCAGCCTAGGGGAGAAGTTCATAGCCAAACAGGGCTCACGCTACAATTTAATCTTAAAACAAACGGCCTCATCTGGCTGCCAAAACTGCTTTACCAAAACTTGTCTTAGATACCAGGAGCCCTGTTAATCTAGAATTTGCAGCCTAGGGGAGCAAGTCAAAGCCAAATAGTTTCACCCGACTATTAAATCTTAAAACATACAGCCCCATCTGGCCGCCAAAACTGCTTTACCAAAACTTGTCTCAGATACCAGGAACCCTGTTAATCCAGTATTTGCATCCTGGGGGCGCAAGCCAAAATCATACAGGCTCACACCCTATAATTTAATCTTAAAACAAACAGCCCCATCTGTCTGTCAAAACTGTTTTACTAAAACTTTTTTTAGATTCCAGGAGCCCCGCCAATCTGGCATGTGCCGCCTAGGGGAGCAAGTCAAAGCCAAATAGTCTCACCCGACTATTAAGTCTAAAAGCATTCAGCCTCACCTGGAACTCAAAATTGCCTTACCAAAACTTGTCTCAGATACCAGGAACCCTGTTAACCAGCATTTGCATCCTAGGGGCGCAAGTCAAAGCCAAACAGGCTCATCCGACTATTTAATCCTAAAACATACAGCCTCACCTGGAAGTAAAAATTGCTTTACCGAAACTTGTCTCAGATACAAGGATCCCTGTTAATCAATTTAATCTTAAAACATACAACCCCATCTGGCCGCCAAAACTGCTTTAACAAAACTTGTCTCAGATACCAGGAGCCCTGCCAATCTGGCATGTGCAGCCTGGGGGAGCAGGTCAAAGCAAAACAGGCTCACCGTACTATTTAATACTAAAACATACAGTCCCATCTGGCCGCCAAAACTGCTCTACCAAAACCCTGCCAATCTGGCATTTGCAGCCTAGGGGATCAAGTCAAAGCCAATTAGTCTGAGATCATTATCCAATATAAAAACACACAGTCCCATCTGGTTGCCAAAACTGCTTTACCAAAACATCTATCAGATTCCAGGAGTCCCGCCAATCTGGCATGTGCCGCCTAGGGGAGCAAGTCAAAGCCAAATAGCCTCACCCGACTATTACGTCCTAAAACATTCAGCCTCACCTGTGACTCAAAATTGCCTTACCAAAACTTGTCTCAGATTCCAGAAACCCTCTTAATGCAGTATTTGCACCTGACTATTTAATCTTAAAACATTCAGTCTTACCTAGCTGTCAAAACTGTTTTACCAAAACTTTTTTTAGATTCCATGAGCCTTGCCAATCTGGCATGTGCCGCCTAGGGGGGCAAGTCAAAGCCAAATAATCTCAACCGACTATTAAGTCTTAAAACATACAGCCTCACCTGGAAGTCAAAATTGCTTTACCGAAACTTGTATCAGATGCCAGGAACCCTATTATTCCTGCTTTTGCATCCTAGGGGAGCAAGTCAAAGACAAACAGGCTCACCCGACTATTTAACCTTTAAGCATATAGCCCGATCTGGCCGTCAAAACTGATTAACCAAAACATGTCTCAGATACCAGGAACCCTGTTATTCCAGCATTTGCATCCTAGGGGCGCAAGTCAAAGCCAAGCACGCTCACCCGACTATTTAATCTTAAAACATACATCCTTACCTAGCTGTTAAAACTGTTTTACCAAAACTTGTCTTAGATTCCAGGAACCCCGCCAATCTGGCATGTGCAGCCTAGGGGAGCAAGTCAAAGCCAAACAGGCTCATCCGACTATTTAATCCTAAAAAATATAGCCCCATCTGGCCGCCAAAACTGATTTACCAAATCTTGTCTCAGATACCAGGAACCCTGTTAATCCAGCATTTGCATCCTAGGGGCGCAAGTCAAAGCCAAACAGGCTCATCCGACTTAAATAGTCCTAAAACATACAGCCTCCCCTGGAAGTCAAAATTTCTTTACCGAAACTTGTCTCAGATACAAGGATCCCTGTTAACCAATTTAATCTTAAAACACACAGCCCCATCTGGCTGCCAAAGCTGCTTTATCAAAAATTGTTATGGATACCAGGAGCCCTGTTAATCTAGCATTGGCAGCGTAGGGGAGCAAGTCAAAGCCAAATAGCCTCAGCCGACTAATAAATCTTAAAACATACAGCCCCATCTGGCTGCCAAAGCTGCTTTATCAAAAATTGTTATGGATACCAGGAGCCCTGTTAACCTAGCATTGGCAGCGTAGGGGAGCAAGTCAAAGCCAAATAGCCTCAGCCGACTAATAAATCTTAAAACAGACAACCCCATCAGGCCGAAAAAACTGCTCTACCAAAACTTGTCTCAGATACCAGGAACCCTGTTAATCCAGTATTTGCATCCTGAGGGCGCAAGTCAAAGTCATACAGGCTCACCCTACAATTTAATCCTTAAACAAACAGCCCCATTTGGCTGTCAAAACTGTTTTACTAAAACTTTTTTTAGATTCCATGAGCCTTGCCAATCTGGCATGTGCCGCCTAGGGGAGCAAGTCAAAGCCAAATAGTCTCAACCGACTATTAAGTCTTAAAACATACAGCCTCACCTGGAAGTCAAAGCTGCTTTACCAAAACATGTCTCAGATGCCAGGAACCCTATTATTCCAGCTTTTGCATCCTAGGGGAGCAAGTCAAAGCCAAACAGGCTCACCCGACTATTTAACCTTTAAGCGTATAGCCCGATCTGGCCGTCAAAACTGATTAACCAAAACTTTTCTCAGATACCAGGAACCCTGTTATTCCAGCATTTGCATCCTAGGGGCGCAAGTCAAAGCCAAGCACGCTCACCCGACTATTTAATCTTAAAACATACAGCATTAACTAGCTGTTAAAACTGTTTTACCAAAACTTGTCTTAGATTCCAGGAGCCCCGCCAATCTGGCATGTGCAGCCTAGGGGAGCAAGTCAAAGCCAAACAGGCTCACCCGATTATTTAACCTTTAAGCATATAGCCCCATCTGGCCGCCAAAACTGATTTACCAAAACTTGTCTCAGATACCAGGAACCCTGTTATTCCAGCATTTGCATCCAAGGGGCGCAAGTCAAAGCCAAGCACGCTCACCCGACTATTTAATCTTAAAACATACAGCCTTACCTAGCATTCAAAACTGTTTTACCAACACTTGTCTTAGATTCCAGGAGCCCCGCCAATCTGGCATGTGCAGGCTAGGGGAGCAAGTCAAAGCCAAACAGGCTCAGCCGACTATTTAATCCTAAAAAATATAGCCCCATCTGGCCGCCAAAACTGATTTACCAAAACTTGTCTCAGATACCAGCAACCCTGTTAATCTAGCATTTGTTTGCAAGCCAAATAGTCTCACCCGACTATTAAATCTTAAAACATATAGCCCCATCTGGCCGTTAAAACTGATTTACCAAAACTTGTCTCAGATACCAGGAACCCTGTAAATCCAGTATTTGCATCCTGGGGGCGCAAGTCAAAGTCATACAGGCTCACCCTACAATTTAATCTTAACACAAACAGCCCCATCTGGCTGTCAAAACCGTTTACTAAAACTTTTTTTAGATTCCAGGAGCCTTGCCAATCTGGCATGTGCCGCCTAGGGGAGCAAGTCAAAGCCAAATATTCTCACCTGACTATTAAGTCTAAAAACATACAGCCTCACCTGGAAGTCAAAATTCCTTTACCGAAACTTGTCTCAGATGCCAAGAGCCCTGTTACTCCAGCACTTGCATCCTAGGGGAGCAAGTCAAAGCCAAACCGGCTCACCCGACTATTTAACCTTCAAACATGTAGCCTGACCTAGCTGTCAAAACTGTTTTACCAAACCTTCTCTCAGATACCAGGAGCCCTGCCAATCTGGCGTGCGCAGCCTAGGGGAGAAGTTCATAGCCAAACAGGGCTCACGCTACAATTTAATCTTAAAACAAACGGCCTCATCTGGCTGCCAAAACTGCTTTACCAAAACTTGTCTTAGATACCAGGAGCCCTGTTAATCTAGAATTTGCAGCCTAAGGGAGCAAGTCAAAGCCAAATAGTTTCACCCGACTATTAAATCTTAAAACATACAGCCCCATCTGGCCGCCAAAACTGCTTTACCAAACTTGTCTCAGATACCAGGAACCCTGTAAATCCAGTATTTGCATCCTGGGGGCGCAAGTCAAAGTCATACAGGCTCACCCTACAATTTAATCTTAACACAAACAGCCCCATCTGGCTGTCAAAACCGTTTACTAAAACTTTTTTTAGATTCCAGGAGCCCCGCCAATCTGGCATGTGCCGCCTAGGGGAGCAAGTCAAAGCCAAATAGTCTCACCCGACTATTAAGTCTTAATACATTCAGCCTCACCTGGAACTCAAAATTGCCTTACCAAAACTTGTCTCAGATACCAGGAACCCTGTTAACCAGCATTTGCATCCTAGGGGCGCAAGTCAAAGCCAAACAGGCTCTCCCGACTCTTTAATCTTCAGACATACAGTCTTGTCTAGCAGTCAAATTTGTTTTACGAAACCTTGTCTTAGATTCCAGGAGCCCCGCCAATTTGGCATGTGGAGCCTAGGGGACCAAGTCAAAGCCAAACAAGCTCATCCGACTATTTAATCCTAAAACATACAGCCTCACCTGGAAGTCAAAATTGCTTTACCGAAACTTGTCTCAGATACAAGGATCCCTGATAATCTTGCATTTGCAGCCTAGTCTCACCCGACTATTAAATCTTAAAACATACAACCCCATCTGGGTGACAAAACTGTTTTACCAAAACTTGTCTCAGATACCAGGAGCCCTGCCAATCTGGCATTTGCAGCCTAAGGGAGCAAGTCAAAGCAAAACAGGCTCACCCGACTATTCAATACTAAAACATACAGTCCCATCTGGCCGCCAAAACTGCTCTACCAAAACCCTGCCAATCTGGCATTTGCAGCCTAGGGGATCAAGTCAAAGCCAATTAGTCTGAGATCATTATCCAATATAAAAACACACAGTCCCATCTGGTTGCCAAAACTGCTTTACCAAAACATCTATCAGATTCCAGGAGCCCCGCCAATCTGGCATGTGCCGCCTAGGGGAGCAAGTCAAAGCCAAATAGCCTCACCCGACTATTACGTCCTAAAACATTCAGCCTCACCTGTAACTCAAAATTGCCTTACCAAAACTTGTCTCAGATTCCAGAAACCCTCTTAATGCCGTATTTGCATCCTGGGGGCGCAAGTCAAAGTCAAACAGGCTCACCTGACTATTTAATCTTAAAACATTCAGTCTTACCTAGCTGTCAAAACTGTTTTACCAAAACTTTTTTAGATTCCATGAGCCTTGCCAATCTGGCATGTGCCGCCTAGGGGGGCAAGTCAAAGCCAAATAATCTCAACCGACTATTAAGTCTAAAAACATACAGCCTCACCTGGAAGTCAAAATTGCTTTACCGAAACTTGTATCAGATGCCAGGAACCCTATTATTCCTGCTTTTGCATCCTAGGGGAGCAAGTCAAAGCCAAACAGGCTCACCCGACTATTTAACCTTTAAGCATATAGCCCGATCTGGCCGTCAAAACGGATTAACCAAACCTTCTTTCAGATACCAGGAGCCCTGCCAATCTGGCGTGTGCAGCCTAGGGGAGAAGTTCATAGCCAAACAGGGCTCACGCTACAATTTAATCTTAAAACAAACGGCCTCATCTAGCTGCCAAAACTGCTTTAACAAAACTTGTCTTAGATACCAGGAGCCCTGTTAATCTAGAATTTGCAGCCTAGGGGAGCAAGTCAAAGCCAAATAGTTTCACCCGACTATTAAATCTTAAAACATACAGCCCCATCTGGCCGCCAAAACTGCTTTACCAAAACTTGTCTCAGATACCAGGAACCCTGTTAATCCAGTATTTGCATCCTGGGGGCGCAAGTCAAAGTCATACAGGCTCACCCTACAATTTAATCTTAACACATACAGCCCCATCTGGCTGTCAAAACCGTTTACTAAAACTTTTTTTAGATTCCAGGAGCCTTGCCAATCTGGCATGTGCCGCCTAGGGTAGCAAGTCAAAGCCAAATATTCTCACCCGACTATTAAGTATAAAAACATACAGCCTCACCTGGAAGTCAAAATTCCTTTACCGAAACTTGTCTCAGATGCCAAGAACCCTGTTACTCCAGCACTTGCATCTTAGGGGAGCAAGTCAAAGCCAAACCGGCTCACCCGACTATTTAACCTTCAAACATGTAGCCGGACCTAGCTGTCAAAACTGTTTTACCAAACCTTCTCTCAGATACCAGGAGCCCTGCCAATCTGGCGTGTGCAGCCTAGGGGAGAAGTTCATAGCCAAACAGGGCTCACGCTACAATTTAATCTTAAAACAAACGGCCTCATCTGGCTGCCAAAACTGCTTTACAAAAACTTGTCTTAGATACCAGGAGCCCTGTTAATCTAGAATTTGCAGCCTAGGGGAGCAAGTCAAAGCCAAATAGTTTCACCCGACTATTAAATCTTAAAACATACAGCCCCATCTGGCCGCCAAAACTGCTTTACCAAAACTTGTCTCAGATACCAGGAACCCTGTTAATCCAGTATTTGCATCCTGGGGGCGCAAGCCAAAATCATACAGGCTCACACCCTATAATTTAATCTTAAAACAAACAGCCCCTTCTGGCTGTCAAAACTGTTTTACTAAAACTTTTTTTAGATTCCAGGAGCCCCGCCAATCTGGCATGTGCCGCCTAGGGGAGCAAGTCAAAGCCAAATAGTCTCACCCGACTATTAAGTCTTAATACATTCAGCCTCACCTGGAACTCAAAATTGCCTTACCAAAACTTGTCTCAGATACCAGGAACCCTGTTAACCAGCATTTGCATCCTAGGGGCGCAAGTCAAAGCCAAACAGGCTCATCCGACTATTTAATCCTAAAACATACAGCCTCACCTGGAAGTAAAAATTGCTTTACCGAAACTTGTCTCAGATACAAGGATCCCTGTTAATCAATTTAATCTTAAAACATACAACCCCATCTGGCCGCCAAAACTGCTTTAACAAAACTTGTCTCAGATACCAGGAGCCCTGCCGATCTGGCATGTGCAGCCTGGGGGAGCAGGTCAAAGCAAAACAGGCTGACCCGACTATTTAATACTAAAACATACAGTCCCATCTGGCCGCCAAAACTGCTCTATCAAACCCTGCCAATCTGGCATTTGCAGCCTAGGGGATCAAGTCAAAGCCAATTAGCCTGACCTCATTTTCCAATCTGAAAGCACACAGTCCCATCTGGTTGCCCTGTTAATCTAGCATTTGCAGCCTAGGGGAGCAAGTCAAAGCCAAATAGCCTCACCCGACTATTAAATCTTAAAAGATACAGCCCCATCTGGCCGCCAAAATTGCCTTACCAAAACTTGTCTCAGATACCAGGAACCCTGTTAATCCAGCATTTGCATCCTAGGGGCGCAAGTCAAAGCCAAACAGGCTCTCCCGACTCTTTAATCTTCAGACATACAGTCTTGTCTAGCAGTCAAAACTGTTTTACGAAACCTTGTCTTAGATTCCAGGAGCCCCGCCAATCTGGCATGTGGAGCCTAGGGGACCAAGTCAAAGCCAAACAAGCTCATCCGACTATTTAATCCTAAAACATACAGCCTCACCTGGAAGTCAAAATTGCTTTACCGAAACTTGTCTCAGATACAAGGATCCCTGATAATCTTGCATTTGCAGCCTAGTCTCACCCGACTATTAAATCTTAAAACATACAACCCCATCTGGGTGACAAAACTGTTTTACCAAAACTTGTCTCAGATACCAGGAGCCCTGCCAATCTGGCATTTGCAGCCTAAGGGAGCAAGTCAAAGCAAAACAGGCTCACCCGACTATTCAATACTAAAACATACAGTCCCATCTGGCCGCCAAAACTGCTCTACCAAAACCCTGCCAATCTGGCATTTGCAGCCTAGGGGATCAAGTCAAAGCCAATTAGTCTGAGATCATTATCCAATATAAAAACACACAGTCCCATCTGGTTGCCAAAACTGCTTTACCAAAACATCTATCAGATTCCAGGAGCCCCGCCAATCTGGCATGTGCCGCCTAGGGGAGCAAGTCAAAGCCAAATAGCCTCACCCGACTATTACGTCCTAAAACATTCAGCCTCACCTGTAACTCAAAATTGCCTTACCAAAACTTGTCTCAGATTCCAGAAACCCTCTTAATGCAGTATTTGCATCCTGGGGGCGCAAGTCAAAGTCAAACAGGCTCACCTGACTATTTAATCTTAAAACATTCAGTCTTACCTAGCTGTCAAAACTGTTTTACCAAAACTTTTTTTAGATTCCATGAGCCTTGCCAATCTGGCATGTGCCGCCTAGGGGAGCAAGTCAAAGCCAAATAATCTCAACCGACTATTAAGTCTTAAAACATACAGCCTCACCTGGAAGTCAAAATTGCTTTACTGAAACTTGTATCAGATGCCAGGAACCCTATTATTCCTGCTTTTGCATCCTAGGGGAGCAAGTCAAAGCCAAACAGGCTCACCCGACTATTTAACCTTTAAGCATATAGCCCGATCTGGCCGTCAAAACTGATTAACCAAAACATGTCTCAGATACCAGGAACCCTGTTATTCCAGCATTTGCATCCTAGGGGCGCAAGTCAAAGCCAAGCACGCTCACCCGACTACTTAATCTTAAAACATACATCCTTACCTAGCTGTTAAAACTGTTTTACCAAAACTTGTCTTAGATTCCAGGAACCGCGCCAATCTGGCATGTGCAGCCTAGGGGAGCAAGTCAAAGCCAAACAGGCTCATCCGACTATTTAATCCTAAAAAATATAGCCCCATCTGGCCGCCAAAACTGATTTACCAAATCTTGTCTCAGGTACCAGGAACCCTGTTAATCCAGCATTTGCATCCTAGGGGCGCAAGTCAAAGCCAAACAGGCTCATCCGACTATTTAATCCTAAAACATACAGCCTCCCCTGGAAGTCAAAATTGCTTTACCGAAACTTGTCTTAGATACAAGGATCCCTGTTAACCAATTTAATCTTAAAACACACAGCCCCATCTGGCTGCCAAAGCTGCTTTATCAAAAATTGTTATGGATACCAGGAGCCCTGTTAATCAAGCATTGGCAGCGTAGGGGAGCAAGTCAAAGCCAAATAGCCTCAGCCGACTAATAAATCTTAAAACATACAGGCCCATCTGGCCGCCAAAACTGCTTTACCAAAACTTGTCTCAGATACCAGGAACCCTGTTAATCCAGTATTTGCATCCTGGGGGCGCAACTCAAAGCCAAACAGGCTCACCCGACTATTTATCCTTTAAGCATAAAGCCCCATCTGGCCGCCAAAACTGATTTACCAAAACTTGTCTCAGATGCCAGGAACCCTGTTAATCTAGCATTTGCAGCCTAGGGGAGCAAGACAATGCCAAATAGTCTCACCCGACTATTAAATCTTTAAACATACAGCCAAACCTGGAAGTCAAAATTGCTTTACTGAAACTTGTCTCAGATACAAGGATCCCTGATAATCTAGCATTTGCAGCCTAGTCTCCCCCGACTATTAAAATCTTAAAACATACAACCCCATCTGGCCGACAAAACTGCTTTACCAACACTTGCCTCAGATACCAGGAGCCCTGTTAATCCAGTATTTGCATCCTGGGGGCGCAAGTCAAAGTCATACAGGCTCACCCTACAATTTAATCTTAAAACAAACAGCCCCATCTGGCTGTCAAAACTGTTTTACTAAAACTTTTTTTAGATTCCAGGAGCCTTGCCAATCTGGCATGTGCCGCCTAGGGGAGCAAGTCAAAACCAACCTAGGGGAGTAAGTCAAAGCCAAACAGGCTCATCCGACTATTTAATCCTAAAAAATATAGCCCGATCTGGCCGCCAAAACTGCTTTACCAAAACTTGTCTCAGATACCAGGAGCCCTGTTAATCCAGTATTTGCATCCTGGGGCGCAAGTCAAAGTCATAAAGGCCCACCCTACAATTTAATCTTAAAACAAACAGCCCCATCTGACTGTCAACACTGTTTAACTAAAACTTTTTTTAGATTCCAGGAGCCTTCCCAATCTGGCGTGTGCAGCCTAGGGGAGAAGTTTAAAGCCAAACAGGGCTCATCCTACAATTTAATCTCTAAACAAACAGTCCCATCTGGCTGCCAAAACTGCTTTACCATTACTTGTCTTAAATACCAGGAGCCCTGTTAATCTAGCATTTGCAGCGTAGGGGAGCAAGTCAAAGCCAAATAGCCTCACCCGACTAATAAATCTTAAAACATACAACCCCATCTGGCCGCCGAAACTGCTTTACCAAAACTTGTCTCAGATACCAGGAACCCTGTTAATCCAGTATTTGCATCCTGGGGGCGCAACTCAAAACCAAGCAGACTCACCCGACTATTTAATCTTAAAACATACAGCCTTACCTAGCTGTCAAAACTGTTTTACTAAAACTTTTTTTAGATTCCAGGAGCCCTGTTAATCTAGCATTTGCATCCTAGTCTCACCCGACTATTATATCTTAAAAAAGACAACCCCATCTGGCCGACAAAACTGCTTTACCAAAACTTGTCTCAGATACCAGGAACCCTGTTAATCCAGTATTTGCATCCTGAAGGCGCAAGTCAAAGTCATACAAGCTCACCCAAAAATTTAATCTTAAAACAAACAGCCCCATTTGGCTGTCAAAACTGTTTTACTAAAACTTTTTTTTAGATTCCAGGAGCCCCGCCAATCTGGCATGTGCCGCCTAGGGGAGCAAGTCAAAGCCAAACAGGCTCACCCGACTATTTAACCTTTAAGCAATCAGCCCCATCTGGCCGCCAAAACTGCTTTAGCAAAACTTGTCTCAGATACCGGGAACCCTGTTAATCCAGCATTTGCATCCTAGGGGCGCAAGTCAAAGTTAAAGAGGCTCAACCGACTATTTAATCTGAAAACATACAGTCTTGCGTAGCTGTCAAAACTGCTTTACCAAACCTTGTCTTAGATTCCAGGAGCCCCGCCAATCAGGCATGTGGAGCCTAGAGGAGCAAGTCAAAGCCAAACAGGCTCATCCGACTATTTAATCCTAAAACATATAGCCTCACCTGGAAGTCAAAATTGCTTAACCGAAACTTGTCTCAGATACAAGGATCTCTGTTAATCTAGCATTTGCAGCCTAGAGTAGCAAGTCAAAGCCAAATAGTCTCACCCGACTATTAAATCTTAAAACATACAACCCCATCTGGCCGCCAAAACTGCTTTACCAAAACTTGTCTCAGATACCAGGAACCCTGTTAATCCAGTATTTGCATCCTGGGGGCGCAAGTCAAAGCCAAACAGGCTCACCCGACTATTTAATCTTAAAACATACAGCCTTACCTAGCTGTCAAAACTGTTTTACTAAAACTTTTTTAGATTCCAGGAGCCCTGTTAATCTAGCATTTGCAGCCTAGTCTCACCCGACTATTAAATCTTAAAACAGACAACCCCATCTGGCAGACAAAACTGCTTTACCAAAACTTGTCTCAGATACCAGGAACCCTGTTATTCCAGCTTTTGCATCCTAGGGGAGCAAGTCAAAGCCAAACAGGCTCACCCGACTATTTAACCTTCAAACATGTAGCCTGGCCTAGCTGTCAAAACTGTTTTACCAAACCTTGTCTCAGATACCAGGAGCCCTGCCAATCTGGCGTGTGCAGCCAAGGGGAGAAGTTTAAATCCAAACAGGGCTCACCCTACAATTTTATCTTAAAACGTACAGTCTTGCCTAGCTGTCAAAACTGTTTTACCAAACCTTGTCTTAGTTGCCAGGAGCCCCTCCAATCTGGCATGTGGAGCCTAGCGGAGCAAGTCAAAGCCAAACAGGCTTATCCGACTATTTAATCCTAAAACATACAGCCTCACCTGGAAGTCAAAATTGCTTTACCGAAACTTGTCTCAGATACAAGGATCTCTGTTAATCTAGCATTTGCAGCGTAGGGGAGCAAGTCAAAGCCATGCCTCAGCCGACTAATAAATCTTAAAACATACAGGCCCATCTGGCCGCCAAAACTGCTTTACCAAAACTTGTCGCAGATACCAGGAACCCTGTTAATCCAGTATCATCCTGGGGGCGCAACTCAAAGCCAAACAGGCTCACCCGACTATTTAATCTTAAAACAGACAGCCTTACCTAGCTGTCAAAACTGTTTTACTAAAACTTTTTTTAGATTCCAGGAGCCCTGTTAATCTGACATTTGCAGCCTAGTCTAACCCGACTATTAAATCTTAAAACAGACAAACCCATCTGGCCGAAAAAACTGCTCTACCAAAACTTGTCTCAGATACCAGGAACCCTGTTAATCCAGTATTTGCATCCTGAGGGCGCAAGTCAAAGTCATACAGGCTCACCCTACAATTTAATCCTTAAACAAACAGCCCCATTTGGCTGTCAAAACTGTTTTACTAAAACTTTTTTTAGATTCCATGAGCCTTGCCAATCTGGCATGTGCCGCCTAGGGGAGCAAGTCAAAGCCAAATAGTCTCAACCGACTATTAAGTCTTAAAACATACAGCCTCACCTGGAAGTCAAAGCTGCTTTACCAAAACATGTCTCAGATGCCAGGAACCCTATTATTCCAGCTTTTGCATCCTAGGGGAGCAAGTCAAAGCCAAACAGGCTCACCCGACTATTTAACCTTTAAGCATATAGCCCGATCTGGCCGTCAAAACTGATTAACCAAAACTTGTCTCAGATACCAGGAACCCTGTTATTCCAGCATTTGCATATTAGGGGCGCAAGTCAAAGCCAAGCACGCTCACCCGACTATTTAACCTTTAAGCATAAAGCCCCATCTGGCCGACAAAACTGATTTACCAAAACTTGTCTCAGATACCAGGAACCCTGTTAATCTAGCATTTGCTGCCTAGGGGAGCAAGACAAAGCCAAAAAGTCTCACCCGACTATTAAATCTTTAAACATACAGCCAAACCTGGAAGTCAAAATTGCTTTACCGAAACTTGTCTCAGATATAGGGATCCCTGATAATCTAGCATTTGCAGCCTAGTCTCACCCGACTATTAAATCTTAAAACATACAAAACCATCTGGCCGACAAAACTGCTTTACCAACACTTGCCTCAGATACCAGGAGCCCTGTTAATCCAGTATTTGCATCCTGGGGGCGCAAGTCAAAGTCGTACAGGCTCACCCTACAATTTAATCTTAAAACAAACAGCCCCATCTGGCTGTCAAAACTGTTTTACTAAAAATTTTTTGTAGATTCCAGGAGCCTTGCCAATCTGGCATGTGCCGCCTAGGGGAGCAAGTCAAAGCCAAATAGTCTCAACCGACTATTAAGTCTTAAAACATACAGCCTCACCTGGAAGTCAAAATTGCTTTACCGAAACTTGTCTCAGATGCCAGGAACCCTGTTATTCCAGCTCTTGCATCCAAGGGGAGCAAGTCAAAGCCAAACAGGCTCACCCGACTATTTAACCTCTAAGCATACAGCCCCATGTGGCCGCCAAAACTGCTTTAGCAAAACTTGTCTCAGATACCGGGAACCCTGTTAATCCAGCATTTGCATCCTAGGGGCGCAAGTCAAAGTTAAAGAGGCTCAACCGACTATTTAATCTTAAAACATACAGTCTTGCCTAGCTGTCAAAACTGTTTTACCAAACCTTGTCTTAGATCCCAGGAGCCCCGCCAATCAGGCATGTGGAGCCTAGAGGAGCAAGTCAAAGCCAAACAGGCTCATCCGACTATTTAATCCTAAAACATATAGCCTCACCTGGAAGTCAAAATTGCTTTACCGAAACTTGTCTCAGATACAAGGATCTCTGTTAATCTAGCATTTGCAGCCTAGAGTAGCAAGCCAAAGCCAAATAGTCTCACCCGACTCTTAAATCTTAAAACATACAACCCCATCTGGCCGCCAAAACTGCTTTACCAAAACTTGTGTCAGATACCAGGAACCCTGTTAATCCAGTATTTGCATCCTGGGGGCGCAAATCAAAGCCAAACAGGCTCACCCGACTATTTAATCTTAAAACATACAGCCTTACCTAGCTGTCAAAACTGTTTTACTAAAACTTTTTTTAGATTCCAGGAGCCCTGTTAATCTAGCATTTGCAGCCTAGTCTCACCCGACTATTAAATCTTAAAACAGACAACCCCATCTGGCCGACAAAACTGCTTTACCAAAACTTGTCTTAGATACCAGGAACCCTGTTATTCCAGCTTTTGCATCCTAGGGGAGCAAGTCAAAGCCAAACAGGCTCACCCGACTATTTAACCTTCAAACATGTAGCCTGGCCTAGCTGTCAAAACTGTTTTCCCAAACCTTGTCTCAGATACCAGGAGCCCTGCCAATCTGGCGTGTGCAGCCAAGGGGAGAAGTTTAAATCCAAACAGGGCTCACCCTACAATTTTATCTTAAAACGTACAGTCTTGCCTAGCTGTCAAAACTGTTTTACCAAACCTTGTCTTAGTTGCCAGGAGCCCCTCCAATCTGGCATGTGGAGCCTAGCGCAGCAAGTCAAAGCCAAACAGGCTCATCCGGTTATTTAATCCTAAAACATACAGCCTCACCTGGAAGTCAAAATTGCTTTACCGAAACTGGTCTCAGATACAAGGATCTCTGTTAATCTAGCATTTGCAGCCTAGGGTAGCAAGTCAAAGCCAAATAGTCTTACCCGACTATTAAATCTGATAACATACCACCCCATCTGGCCGACAAAACTGCTTTACCAAAACTTGTCTCAGATACCAGGAGCCCTGTTAATCCAGTATTTGCATCCTGAGGGCGCAAGTCAAAGTCATACAGGCTCACCCTACAATTTAATCTTAAAACAAACAGCCCCTTCTGGCTGCCAAGACTGCTTTACCAAATCTTGTCTTAGATACCAGGAGCCCTGTTAATCTGGCATTTGCAGCCTAGGGGAGCAAGTCAAAGCAAAATAGTCCCACCTGACTATCAAGTCTTAACACATTCAGCCTCACCTGTAACTCAAAATTGCCTTACCAAAACTTGTTTCAGATACCAGGAACCCCGTTAATCCAGTATTTGCATCCCAGGGGCGCAAGTCAAAGTCAAACAGGCTCACTCGACTATTTAATCTTAAGACATACAGCCTTACCTAGCTGTCAAAACTGTTTTACCAAAACTTTTTTTAGATTCCAGGAGCCCCTATAATCTGGCATGTGTTGCTAGGAGAGCAAGTCAAAGCCAAACAGGCTCAACCGACTATTTAATCTTAAAACATACTGCCTTGCCTAGCTGTCAAAACTGTTTTACCAAACCCTGTCTTAGATGCCTGGAGCCCCGCCAATCTGGCATGTGGAGCCTAGAGGTGCAAGTCAAAGCCAAACAGGCTCATCCGACTATTTAATCCTAAAACATACAGCCTCAGCTGGAAGTCAAAATTGCTTTACCGAAACTTGTCTCACATACAAGGATCTCTGTTAATCTAGCACTTGCAGCCTAGGGTAGCAAGTCAAAGCCAAATAGTCTCACCCGACTTTTAAATCTTAAAACATACAACCCCATCTGGCCGCCAAAACTGCTTTACCAAAACTTGTGTCAGATACCAGGAACCCTGTTAATCTTGCATTTGCATCCTAGGGGCGCAGTTCAAAGCCAAACAGGCTCACCCGACAAATTAATCTTAAAGCATACAGCCCCATCTGGCTGCCAAAACTGCTTTACTAAAACTTGTCTTAGATACCAGGAGCCCTGTTAATCTAGCATTTGCAACCTAGGGGAGCAAGTCAAAGCAAAATAGTCCCACCTGACTATTAAGTCTTAACACATTCAGCCTCACCTGTAACTCAAAATTGCCTTACCAAAACTTGTTTCAGATACCAGGAACCCTGTTAATCCAGTATTTGCATCCTGGGGGCGCAAGTCAAAGTCAAACAGGCTCACCCGACTATTTAATCTTAAGACATACAGCCTTACCTAGCTGTCAAAACTGTTTTACCAAAACTTTTTTTTAGATTCCAGGAGCCCCACCAATCTGGCATGTGCCGTCTAGGAGAGCAAGGCAAAGCCAAATAGCCTCACCCGACTATTAAATCTTAAAACATACAGCCTGACCTGGATCTCAAAATAGCCTTATCAAAACTAGTCTCAGATACCAGGAACCCTGTTAATCCAGCATTTGCATCCTAGGGGCGCAAGACAAAGCCAAACAGACTCACCCGACTACTTAATCTGAAAATATACAGTCTTGCCTAGCTGTAAAAACTGTTTTGCCAAACCTTGTCTCAGTTACCAGGAGCCCTGCCAATTTGGCGTATGCAGCCTAGGGGAGAAGTTCAAAGCCAAACAGGCTCATCCTACAATTTAATCTTAAAACAAACAGCCCCATCTGGCTGCCAAAGCTGCTTTATCAAAACTTGTCATGGATACCAGGAGCCCTGTTAATCTAGCATTTGCAGCGAAGGGGAGCAAGTAAAAGCCAAATAGTCTCACCCGACTATTATATCGTAAAACGTTCACCCCCATCTGGCCGCCAAAACTGCTTGAACAGATCTTTCCTCAGATACCAGGAACCCTGTTAATCCAGTATTTGCATCCTGGGGGCGCAAGTCAAAGCCAAACAGGCTCACCCGATTATTTAATCTTAAAACATACAGCCCTACCTAGCTGTCAAAACTGTTTTACTTAAACTTTTTTTAGATTCCAGGAGCCCTGTTTATCTAGCATTTGCAGCTTGGGGGAGCAAGTCAAAGCAAAATAAACTCACACGACTATTAAGTCTTAACACATTCAGCCTAACCTGTAACTCAAAATTGCCTTACCAAAACTTGTCTCAGATACCAGGAACCCTGTTAATCCAGAATTTGCATCCTGGGGGCGCAAGTCAAAGTCAAACAGGCTCACCCGACTATTTAATCATAAAACTTTCAGCCTAATCTAGCTGTCAAAACTGTATTACCAAAACTTTTTTTAGATTCCAGGACTCCCTCCAATCTGACATGTCCCACCTAGGGGAGCAAGTCAAAGCCAAATAGTCTCACCCGACTATTAAGTCTTAAAACATTCAGCCTCACCTGTTACTCAAAATTGCCTTACCAAAACTTGTCTCAGATACCAGGAACCCTGTTAATCCAGTATTTGCATCCTGGGGGCGCAAGTCAAAGTCAAACAGGCTCACCCGACTATTTAATCTTAAAACATTCAGCCTAATCTAGCTGTCAAAACTGTTTTACCAAAACTTTTTAGATTCCAGGATCCCCTCCAATCTGGCATGTCCCGCCTAGGGGAGCAAGTCAAAGCCAAATAGCCTCACCCGACTATTAAAACTTAAAACATACAGCCCCATCTGGCCGCCAAAACTGCTTAACCAAAACTTGTCTCATATACCAGGAACCCTGTTAATCCAGTATTTGCATCCTGGGGGCGCAAGTCAAAGCCAAACCGGCACACCCGACTATTTAATCTTAAAACATACAGCCTTACCTAGCTGTCAAAACTGTTTTACTAAAACTTTTTTTAGATTCCAGGAGCCCTGTTAATCAAGCATTTGCAGCCTAGTCTCACCCGACTATTCAATTTTAAAACAGACAACCCCATCTGGCCGACAAAACTGCATTACCAAAACTTGTCTCATATACCAGGAGCCCTGTTAATCCAGTATTTGCATTCTGAGGGCGCAAGTCAAAGTCATACAGGCTCACCCTACAATTTAATCTTAAAACAAACAGCCCTATCTGGCTGTCAAAACTGTTTTACTAAATCTTTTCTTAGATTCCAGGAGCCTTGCCAATCTGGCATGCGCCGCCTAGGGGAGCAAGTCAAAGCCAAATAATCTTAACCGACTATTAAGACTTAAAACATACAGCCTCACCTGGCCGCCAAAATTGCTTTACCGAAACTTGTCTCAGATGCCAGGAACCCTGTTATTCCAGCTTTTGCATCCTAGGGGAGCAAGTCAAAGCCAAACAGGCTCACCCGAATATTTAACCTTCAAACATGTAGCCTGACCTAGCTGTCAAAACTGTTTTACCAAACCTTGTCTCAGATATCAGGAGCCCTGCCAATCTGTCGTGTGCAGCCAAGGGGAGAAGTTTAAAGCCAAACAGGGCTCACCCTACAATTTAATCTTAAAACATACAGTCTTGCCTAGCTGTCAAAACTGTTTTACCAAACCTTGTCTTAGATGCCAGGAGCCCCGCCAATCTGGCATGTGGAGCCTAGAGGAGCAAGTCAAAGCCAAACAGGCTCATCCGACTATTTAATCCTAAAACATAAAGCCTCACCTGGAAGTCAAAATTGCTTTACCGAAACTTGTCTCAGATACCAGGAGCCCTGTTAATCCAGTATTCGCATCCTGAGGGCGCAAGTCACAGTCACACAGGCTCACCCTACAATTTAATCTTAAAACAAACAGCCCCATCTGTCTGCCAAAACTGCTTTACCAAAACTTGTCTTAGATACCAGGATCCCTGTTAATCTGGCATTTGCAGCCTAGGGGAGCAAGTCAAATCCAAACAGGCTCAACCGACTATTTAATCTTAAAACATACAGTCTTGCCTAGCTGTCAAGACTGTTTTACCAAACCTTGTCTTAGATGCCTGGAGCCCCGCCAATCTGGCATGTGGAGCCTAGAGGAGCAAGTCGAAGCCAAACAGGCTCATCCGACTATATAATCCTAAAACATACAGCCTCACCTGGAAGTCAAAATTGCTATACCGAAACTTGTCTCAGATACAAGGATCTCTGTTAATCTAGCACTTGCATCCTAGGGGCGCAGTTCAAAGCCAAACAGGCTCACCCGACAATTTAATCATAAAACATACAGCCCCATCTGGCTGCCAAAACTGCTTTACCAAAACTTGTCTTAGATACCAGGAGCCCTGTTAATCTAGCATTTGCAGCCTGGGAGAGCAAGTCAAAGCAAAATAGTCTGACCTGACTATTAAGTCTTAACACATTCAGCCTCACCTGTAACTCAAAATTGCCTTACCAAAACTTGTTTCAGATACCAGGAACCCTGTTAATCCAGTATTTGCATCCTGGGGGCGCAAGTCAAAGTCAAACAGGCTCACCCGACTATTTAATCTTAAGACATACAGCCTTACCTAGCTGTCAAAACTGTTTTACCAAAACTTTTTTTAGATTCCAGGAGCCCCACCAATCTGGCATGTGCCGTCTAGGGGAGCAAGGCAAAGCCAAATAGCCTCACCCGACTATTAAGTATTAACACATTCAGCCTGACCTGTAACTCAAAATTGCGTAACCAAAACTTGATCCAGATACCAGGATCCCTGTTAATCCAGCATTTGCATCCTAGGGGCGCAAGACAAAGCCAAACAGACTCACCCGACTACTTAATCTGAAAACATACAGTCTTGCTTAGCTGTCCAAACTGTTTTACCAAATCTTGTCTCAGTTACCAGGAGCCCTGCCAATTTGGCGTGTGCAGCCTAGGGGAGAAGTTCAAAGCCAAACAGGCTCATCCTACAATTTAATCTTAAAACAAACAATAAAGCCCCATCTGGCTGCCAAATCTGCTTTATCATAACTTGCCATGGATACCAGGAGCCCTGTTAATCTAGCATTTGCAGCGTAGGGGAGCAAGTAAAAGCCAAATAGTCTCACCCGACTATTAAGTCTTAAAATATACAGCCCCATCTGGCCGCCAAAACTGCATGAACAAAACTTGTCTCAGATACTAGGAACCCTGTTAATCCAGTATTTGCATCCTGGGGGCGCAAGTCAAAGCCAAACAGGCTCACCCGACTATTTAATCTTAAAACATACAGCCATACCTAGCTGTCAAAACTGTTTTACTTAAACTTTTTTAAGATTCCAGGAGCCCTGTTAACCTAGAATTTGCAGCTTGGGGGAGAAAGTCAAAGCAAAATAGACTTACACGACTATTAAGTCTTAACACATTCAGCCTCACCTGGAACTCAAAATTGCCTTACCAAAACTTGTCTCAGATACCAGGAACCAATCCAGCACTTGCATCCTAGGGGCGCAAGTCAAAGCCAAACAGGCTCACCCGACTCTTTAATCTTAAAACATACAGCCTTGCCTAGCTGTCAAGAGAGTTTTACTAAAACTTTTTTTAGATTCCAGGAGCCCTGTTAATCTAGCATTTGCAGCATAGAGGAGCAAGTCAAAGCAAAATAGTCTCACCCGACTATTAAGTCTTAACACATTCAGCCTCACCTGGAACTCAAAATTGCCTTACCAAAACTTGTCTCAGATACCAGGAACCCTGTTAATCCAGCATTTGCATCCTAGGGGCCAAAGTCAAAGCCAAACAGGCTCACCCGACTCTTTAATTTTAAAACATACGGTCTTGCCTAGCTGTCAAAACTGTTTTACCAAACCTTGTCTTAGATTCCAGGAGCCCCGCCAATCTGGCATGTGCCGCCTAGGGGAGCAAGTCAAGGCCAAATAGTCTCACCCGACTATTAAGTCTTAAAAAATTAAGCCTCACCTGGAACTCAAAATTGCCTTAACAAAACTTGTCTCAGATACCAGGAACCCTGTTAATCCAGCATTTGCATCCCAGGGGCGCAAGTCAAAGCCAAATAGGCTCATCCGACTATTTAATCCTAAAACATACAGCCTCACCTGGAAGTCAAAATTGCTTTACCGAAACTTTTCTCAGAAACAAGGATCCCTGTTAATCAATTTAATCTTAAAACAAACAGCCCCATCTGGCTGCCAAAACTGCTTTACCAAAACTTGTCTTAGATTCCAGGAGCCCTGTTAATCTAGAATTTGCAGCTTGGCGGAGCAAGTCAAAGCAAAATAGACTCACACGACTATTAAGTCTTAACACATTCAGCCTCACCTGGAACTCAAAATTGCCTTACCAAAACTTGTCTCAGATACCAGGAACCAATCCAGAATTTGCATCCTAGGGGCGCAAGACAAAGCCAAACAGGCTCACCCGACTATTTAATCCTCAAACATACAGCCTTACCTAGCTGTCAAAACTGCTTTACCAACACTTGTCTTAGAAACCTGGAGCCCTGTTAATCTAGCATTTCCAGCCTATCGGAGCAAGTCAAAGCAAAATAGCCTCACCCGACTATTAAGTCTTAACACATTCAGTCTCACCTGGAACTCAAAATTGCCTTACCAAAACTTGTCTCAGATACCAGGAACCCTGTTAATCCAGCATTTGCATCCTAGGGGCGCAAGTCAAAGCCAAACAGGCTCACCCGACTCTTTAATCTTAAAACATACGGTCTTGCGTAGCTGTCAAAACTGTTTTACCAAACCTTGTCTTAGATTCCAGGAGCCCCGCCAATCTGGCATGTGCCGCCTAGGGGAGCAAGTCAAAGCCAAATAGTCTCACCCGACTATTAAGTCTTAAGAAATTAAGCCTCACCTGGAACTCAAAATTGCCTTAACAAAACTTGTCTCAGATACCAGGAACCCTGTTACTCCAGCATTTGAATCATAGGGGTCCAAGTCAAAGCCAAATAGACTCATCCGACTATTTAATCCTAAAACATACAGCCTCACCTGGAAGTCAAAATTGCTTTAGCGAAACTTTTCTCAGAAACAAGGATCCCTGTTAATCAATTTAATCATAAAACAAACAGCCCCATCTGGCTGCCAAAACTGCTTTACCAAAACTTGTCTTAGATACCAGGATCCCTGTTAATCTGGCAATTGCTGCCTATGGGAGCAAGTCAAAGCCAAACAGTCTCACCCGACTACTTAATCTGAAAACATACAGTCTTGCCTAGCTGTCAAAACTGTTTTACCGAACCTTGTCTTAGATGCCTGGAGCCCCGCCAATCTGGCATGTGGAGCCTAGAGGAGCAAGTCAAAGCCAAACAGGCTCATCCGACTATAAAATGCTAAAACATACAGCCTCACCTGGAAGTCAAAATTGCTTTACCGAAACTTGTCTCAGATACAAGGATCTCTGTTACCAGGAACCCTGTTAATCCAGCATTTGCATCCTAGGGGCGCAGTTCAAAGCCAAACAGGCTCACCCGACTATTTAATCTTAAGACATAGAGCCTTACCTAGCTGTCAAAACTGTTTTACCAAAACTTTTTTTAGATTCCAGGATCCCCACCAATCTGGCATGTCCCGCCAAGGGGAGCAAGTCAAAGCCAAATAGCCTCACCCGACTCTTAAGTCTTAAAACATTCAGCCTCACCTGGATCTCAAAATAGCCTTATCAAAACTAGTCTCAGATACCAGATACCCTGTTAATCCAGCATTTGCATCCTGGGGGCGCAAGTCAAAGTCAAACAGGCTCACCCGACTATTTAATCTTAAGACATAGAGCCTTACCTAGCTGTCAAAACTGTTTTACCAAAACTTTTTTTTAGATTCCAGGATCCCCACCAATCTGGCATGTCCCGCCAAGGGGAGCAAGTCAAAGCCAAATAGCCTCACCCGACTCTTAAGTCTTAAAACATTCAGCCTCACCTGGATCTCAAAATAGCCTTATCAAAACTAGTCTCAGATACCAGGAACCCTGTTAATCCTGCATTTGCATCCTAGGGGCGCAAGACAAAGCCAAACAGGCTCACCGGACTATTTCATCTGAAAACATACAGTCTTGCCTAGCTGTCAAAACTGTTTTACCAATCCTTGTCTCAGTTACCAGGAGCCCTGCCAATCTGGCGTGTGCAGCCTAAGGGAGAAGTTCAAAGCCAAGCAGGCTCATCCTACAATTTAATCTAAAAACAAACAGCCCCATCTGGCTGCCAAAGCTGCTTTATCAAAACTTGTTATGGATACCAGGAGCCCTGTTAATTTAGCAATTGCAGCGTAGGGGAGCAAGTCAAAGCCAAATAGCCTCACCCGACTATTAAAACTTAAAACATACAGCCCCATCTGGCCGTCAAAACTGCTTTACCAAAACTTGTCTCATATACCAGGAACCCTGTTAATCCAGTATTGTGCATCCTGGGGGCGCAAGTCAAAGCCAAACAGGCTCTTCCGACTATTTAATATAAAAAAATATAGAGCCTTACCTAGCTGTTAAAACTTTTTTACTAAAACTTTTTTTAGATTCCAGGAGCCCTGTTAATCGAGCATTTGCAGCCTAGTCTCACCCGACTATTAAATCTTAAAACATACAACCCCATCTGGCCGACAAAACTGCTTTACCAAAACTTGTCTCAGATACCAGGAGCCCTGTTAATCCAGTATTTGCATCCTGAGGGCCCAAGTCAAAGCCAAACAGGCTCTTCCGACTATTTAATCTAAAAAAATATACAGCCTTACCTAGCTGTCAAAACTTTTTTACTAAAACTTTTTTTAGATTCCAGGAGCCCTGTTAATCGAGCATTTGCAGCCCAGTCTCACCCGACTATTAAATCTTAAAACATACAACCCCATCTGGCCGACAAAACTGCTTTACCAAAACTTGTCTCAGATACCAGGAGCCCTGTTAATCCAGTATTTGCATCCTGAGGGCGCAAGTCACAGTCACACAGGCTCACCCTACAATTTAATCTTAAAACAAACAGCCCCATCTGGCTGCCAAAACTGCTTTACCAAAACTTGTCTTAGATACCAGGATCCCTGTTAATCTGGCATTTGCAGCCTAGGGGAGCAAGTCAAAGCCAAACAGGCTCAACCGACTATTTAATCTTAAAACATACAGTCTTGCCTAGGTGTCAAGACTGTTTTACCAAACCTTGTTTTAGATGCCTGGAGCCCCGCCAATCTGGCATGTGGAGCCTAGAGGAGCAAGTCAAAGCCAAACAGGCTCATCCGACTATATAATCCTAAAACATACAGCCTCACCAGGAAGTCAAAATTGCTTTACCGAAAGTTGTCTCAGATACAAGGATCTCTGTTAATCTAGCACTTGCATCCTAGGGGCGCAGTTCAAAGCCAAACAGGCTCACCCGACAATTTAATCATAAATCATACAGCCCCATCTGGCTGCCAAAACTGCTTTACCAAAACTTGTCTTAAATACAAGGAGCCCTTTTAATCTAGCATTTGCAGCCTAGGGGAGCAAGTCAAAGCAAAATAGTCTCACCTGACTATTAAGTCTTAACACATTCAGCCTCACCTGTAACTCAAAATTGCCTTACCAAAACTTGTCTCAGATACCAGGAACCCTGTTAATCCAGTATTTGCATCCTGGGGGCGCAAGTCAAAGTCAAACAGGCTCACCCGACTATTTAATCTTAAGACATACAGCCTTACCTAGCTGTCAAAACTGTTTTACCAAAACTTTTTTTAGATTCCAGGAGCCCCACCAATCTGGCATGTGCCGTCTAGGGGAGCAAGACAAAGCCAAATAGCCTCACCCGACTATTAAGTATTAACACATTTAGCCTGACCTGTAACTCAAAATTGCGTAACCAAAACTTGATCCAGATACCAGGATCCCTGTTAATCCAGCATTTGCATCCTAGGGGCGCAAGACAAAGCCAAACAGACTCACCCGACTACTTAATCTGAAAGCATACAGTCTTGCCTAGCTGTCAAAACTGTTTTACCAATCCTTGTCTAAGTTACCAGGAGCCCTGCCAATTTGGCGTGTGCAGCCTAGGGGAGAAGTTCAAAGCCAAACAGGCTCATCCTACAATTTAATCTTAAAACAAACAATAAAGCCCCATCTGGCTGCCAAATCTGCTTTATCAAAACTTGCCATCGATAACAGGAGCCCTGTTAATCTAGCATTTGCAGCGTAGCGGAGCAAGTAAAAGCCAAATAGTCTCACCCGACTGTTAAGTCTTAAAATATACAGCCCCATCTGGCCGCCAAAACTGCTTGAACAAAACTTGTCTCAGATACCAGGAACCCTGTTAATCCAGTATTTGCATCCTGGGGGCGCAAGTCAAAGCCAAACAGGCTCACCCGACTATTTAATCTTAAAACATACAGCCATACCTAGCTGTCAAAACTGTTTAACTTAAACTTTTTTTAGATTCCAGGAGCCCTGTTAACCTAGAATTTGCAGCTTGGGGGTGCAAGTCAAAGCAAAATAGACTCACACGATTATTAAGTCTTAACACATTCAGCCTCACCTGGAACTCAAAATTGCCTTACCAAAACTTGTCTCAGATACCAGGAACTAATCGAGCACTTGCATCCTAGGGGCGCAAGTCAAAGCCAAACAGGCTCACCCGACTCTTTAATCTTAAAACATACAGTCTTGCCTAGCTCTCAAAACAGTTTTACCAAACCTTGTCTTAGATTCCAGGAGCCCCGCCAATCTGGCATGTGGAGCCTAGGGGAGCAAGTCAAAGCCAAACAGACTCACCCGACTATTAAGTCGTAAAACATTCAGCCTGACCTGGAATTCAAAATTGCCTTACCAAAACTTGTCTCAGATACCAGGAAATCTGGTAATCCAGCATTTGCATCCTAGGGGCGCAAGTCAAAGCCAAACTGACTCACCCGACTATTAAGTCGTAAAACATTCAGCCTGACCTGGAACTCAAAATTGTCTTACCAAAACTTGTCTCAGATACCAGGAAATCTGGTAATCCAGCATTTGCATCCTAGGGGCGCAAGACAAAGCCAAACAGGCTCACCCGACTATTTAATCTTAAAACATACAGCCTTACCTAGCTGTCAAGAGAGTTTTACTAAAATTTTTTTTAGATTCCAGGAGCCCTGTTAATCTAGCATTTGCAGCATGGGGAAGCAAGTCAAAGCAAAATAGTCTCACCCGACTATTAAGTCTTAACACATTCAGCCTCACCTGGAACTCAAAATTGCCTTACCAAAACTTGTCTCAGATACCAGGAACCCTGTTAATCCAGCATTTGCATCCTAGGGGCGCAAGTCAAACAGGCTCACCCGACTATTTAATCTTAAAACATTCAGCCTAATCTAGCTGTCAAAACTGTATTACCAAAACTTTTTTTAGATTCCAGGATCCCCTCCAATCTGGCATGTCCCGCCTAGGGGAGCAAGTCAAAGCCAAATAGCCTCACCCGACTCTTTAGTCTTAAAACATTCAGCCTGACCTGGAACTCAAAATTGCCTTACCAAAACTAGACTCAGATACCAGGAACCCTGTTAATCCAGCATTTGCATCCTGGGGGCGCAAGACAAAGCCAAACAGGCTCACCCGACTATTTAATCTGAAAACATGCAGTCTTGCCTAGCTCTCAAAACTGATTTACCAAACCTTGTCTTAGATTCCAGGAGCCCCGCCAATATGGCATGTGGAGCCTAGGGGAGTAAGTCAAAGCCAAATAGCCTCACCCGACTATTAAGTCGTAAAACATTCAGCCTGAACTGGAACTCAAAATTTCCGTACCACAACTTGCCTCAGATACAAGGATCTCTGATAGTCTAGCATTTGCAGCCTAGTCTCAGCCGACTATTTAATCCTAAAACATACAACCCCATCTGGCCGCCAAAACTGCTTTACCAAAACTTGCCTCAGATACCAGGAGCCCTGCCAATCTGGCATGTGCAGCCTAGGGGAGCAGCTCAAAGCAAAACAGGCTCACCCGACTATTTAATACTAAAATAAATGCAGCCCCATTTGGCCGCCAAAACTGCTCTACCAAAACCCTGCCAATCTGACATTTGCAGCCTAAGGGATCAGGTCAAAGCCAATTAGTCTGAGCTCATTATCCAATCTGCAAACATACAGTCCCATCTGGTTGCCAAAACTGCTTTACCAAAACATCTATCAGATTCCAGGTGCCGCGCCAATCTGGCATGTGCCGCCTAGGGGAGCAAGTCAAAGCCAAATAGTCTCACCCGACTATTAAGTCTTAAAACATTCAGCCTCACCTGTAACTCAAAATTGCCTTACCAAAACTTGTCTCAGATACCAGGAACCCTGTTAATCCAGTATTTGCATCCTGGGGGCGCAAGTCAAAGTCAAACAGGCTCACCCGACTATTTCATCTTAAAACATTCAGCCCAATCTAGCTGTCAAAACTGTTTTACCAAAACTTTTTTTAGATTCCAGGATCCCCTCCAATCTGGCATGTCCCGCCTAGGGGAGCAAGTCAAAGCCAAATAGCCTCACCCGACTATTAAAACTTAAAACATACAGCCCCATCTGGCCGCCAAAACTGCTTAACCAAAACTTGTCTCATATACCAGGAACCCTGTTAATCCAGTATTTGCATCCTGGGGGCGCAAGTCAAAGCCAAACCGGCTCACCCGACTATTTAATCTTAAAACATACAGCCTTACCTAGCTGTCAAAACTGTTTTACTAAAACTTTTTTTAGTTTCCAGGAGCCCTGTTAATCGAGAATTTGCAGCCTAGTCTCACCCGACTATTAAATTTTAAAACATACAACCCCATCTGGCCGACAAAACTGCTTTACCAAAACTTGTCTCATATACCAGGAGCCCTCTTAATCCAGTATTTGCATTCTGAGGGCGCAAGTCAAAGTCATACAGGCTCACCCTACAATTTAATCTTAAAACAAACAGCCCTATCTGGCTGTCAAAACTGTTTTACTAAAACTTTTCTTAGATTCCAGGAGTCTTGCCAATCTGGCATGCGCCGCCTAAGGGAGCAAGTCAAAGCCAAATAGTCTCACCCGACTATTAAGACTTAAAACATACAGCCTCACCTGGCCGCCAAAATTGCTTTACCGAAACTTGTCTCAGATGCCAGGAACCCTGTTATTCCAGCTTTTGCATCCTAGGGGAGCAAGTCAAAGCCAAACAGGCTCACCCGACTATTTAACCTTCAAACATGTAGCCTGACCTAGCTGTCAAAACTGTTTTACCAAACCATGTCTCAGATACCAGGAGCCCTCCCAATCTGTCGTGTGCAGCCAAGGGGAGAAGTTTAAAGCCAAACAGGGCTCACCCTACAATTTAATCTTAAAACATACAGTCTTACCTAGCTGTCAAAACTGTTTTACTAAAACTTTTTTTAGGTTCCAGGAGCCCTGTTAATCGAGCATTTGCAGCCTAGTCTCACCCGACTATTAAATTTTAAAACATACAATCCCATCTGGCCGACAAAACTGCTTTACCAAAACTTGTCTCATATACCAGGAGCCCTGTTAATCCAGTATTTGCATTCTGAGGGCGCAAGTCAAAGTCATACAGGCTCACCCTACAATTTAATCTTAAAACAAACAGCCCTATCTGGCTGCCAAAACTGCTTTACCAAAACTTGTCTTAGATACCAGGATCCCTGTTAATCTGGCATTTGCAGCCTAGGGGAGCAAGTCAAAGCCAAACAGGCTCAACCGACTATTTAATCTTAAAACATACAGTCTTGCCTAGCTGTCAAAACTGTTTTACCAAACCTTGTCTTAGATGCCTGGGGCCCCGCCAATCTGGCATGTGGAGCCTAGAGGAGCAAGTCAAAGCCAAACAGGCTCATCCGACTATATAATCCTAAAACATACAGCCTCACCTGGAAGTCAAAATTGCTTTACCGAAACTTGTCTCAGATACATTGATCTCTGTTAATCTAGCACTTGCATCCTAGGGGCGCAGTTCAAAGCCAAACAGGCTCACCCGACAATTTAATCATAAAACATACAGCCCCATCTGGCTGCCAAAACTGCTTTACCAAAACTTGTCTTAGATACCAGGAGCCCTGTTAATCTAGCATTTGCAGCCTAGGGGAGCAAGTCAAAGCAAAATAGTCTCACCTGACTATTAAGTATTAACACATTCAGCCTCACCTGTTACTCAAAATTGCCTTACCAAAACTTGTTTCAGATACCAGGAACCCTGTTAATCCAGTATTTGCATCCTGGGGGCGCAAGTCAAAGTCAAACAGGCTCACCCGACTATTTAATCTTAAGATATACTGCCTTACCTAGCTGTCAAAACTGTTTTACCAAAACTTTTTTTAGATTCCAGGAGCCCCACCAATCTGGCATGTGCCGTCTAGGGGAGCAAGGCAAAGCCAAATAGCCTCACCCGACTATTAAGTATTAACACATTCAGCCTGACCTGTAACTCAAAATTGCGTAACCAAAACTTGATCCAGATACCAGGATCCCTGTTAATCCAGCATTTGCATCCTAGGGGCGCAAGACAAAGCCAAACAAACTCACCCGACTACTTAATCTGAAAACATACAGTCTTGCCTAGCTGTCAAAACTGTTTTACCAAATCTTGTCTCAGTTACCAGGAGCCCTGCCAATTTGGCGTGTGCAGCCTAGGGGAGAAGTTCAAAGCCAAACAGGCTCATCCTACAATTTAATCTTAAAACAAACAATAAAGCCCCATCTGGCTGCCAAATCTGCTTTATCAAAACTTGCCTCAGATACCAGGAGCCCTGTTAATCTAGCATTTGCAGCGTAGGGGAGCAAGTAAAAGCCAAATAGTCTCACCCGACTATTAAGTCGTAAAATATACAGCCCCATCTGGCCGCCAAAACTGCTTGAACAAAACTTGTCTCAGATACCAGGAACCCTGTTAATCCAGTATTTGCATCCTGGGGGCGCAAGTCAAAGCCAAACAGGCTCACCCGACTATTTAATCTTAAAACATGCAGCCATACCTAGCTGTCAAAACTGTTTTACTTAAACTTTTTTTAGATTCCAGGAGCCCTGTTAACCTAGAATTTGCAGCTTGGGGGAGGAAGTCAAAGCAAAATAGACTCACACGACTATTAAGTCTTAACACATTCAGCCTCGCCTGGAACTCAAAATTGCCTTACCAAAACTTGTCTCAGATACCAGGAACCAATCCAGCACTTGCATTCTAGGGGCGCAAGTCAAAGCCAAACAGGCTCACCCGACTCTTTAATCTTAAAACATACAGCCTTACCTAGCTGTCAAGAGAGTTTTACTAAAACTTTTTTTAGATTCCAGGAGCCCTGTTAACCTAGAATTTGCAGCTTGGGGGAGGAAGTCAAAGCAAAATAGACTCACACGACTATTAAGTCTTAACACATTCAGCCTCACCTGGAACTCAAAATTGCCTTACCAAAACTTGTCTCAGATACCAGGAACCAATCCAGCACTTGCATTCTAGGGGCGCAAGTCAAAGCCAAACAGGCTCACCCGACTCTTTAATCTTAAAACATACAGCCTTACCTAGCTGTCAAGAGAGTTTTACTAAAACTTTTTTTAGATTCCAGGAGCCCTGTTAATCTAGCATTTGCAGCATAGAGGAGCAAGTCAAAGCAAAATAGTCTCACCCGACTATTAAGTCTTAACACATTCAGCCTCACCTGTAACTCAAAATTGCCTTACCAAAACTTGTCTCAGATACCAGGAACCCTGTTAATCCAGCATTTGCATCCTAGGGGCGCAAGTCAAAGCCAAATAGTCTAACCCGACGATTAAGTCTTAAAAAATTAAGCCTCACCTGGAACTCAAAATTGCCTTAACAAAACTTGTCTCAGATACCAGGAACCCTGTTAATCCAGCATTTGCATCCTAGGGGCGCAAGTCAAAGCCAAATAGGCTCATCCGACTACTTAATCCTAAAACATACAGCCTCACCTGGAAGTCAAAATTGCTTTACCGAAACTTTTCTGAGATACAAGGATCCCTGTTAATCAATTTAATCTTAAAACAAACAGCCCCATCTGGCTGCCAAAACTGCTTTACCAAAACTTGTCTTAGATACCAGGATCCCTGTTAATTTGGCATTTTTTTATTTATTTATTTTTATTTATTTTATTTTATTATTGGTCGACAAAACGAGTGTCTTCCTCATTATTCATATTATACATACAGTAGATAATGGACTTATATGCTAAAAGCCTAGTTAGAAAACACAGTTCTCTAAATAGCATCACCGACCGATGGAGGTGTTTTATTTGGCAGCCCGGCCAGCTGTGCCCCTTTTCACAGCTAAATTTGTCAGTGACGCTATAAGAGCCTACATCAAAGCTGAAGGGTGTAAGTAGGAAAAAAGTGTTCTTATGTAAAATTAAAAATAATCTTAGTTTGCTATGTTAATTAATAAAATACAATAAATAGGAAAAAAGAAAGTAAGAAGATTGTTAATAAAGTAAAGACATGTAAGCTAGATAGATATATAGAGTGTTAAGTAGATAGGATAGAGAGAAAAGTAATGGGAAATCACCGACCCGGTGGGGGAAAATTTACAGCCTGTCCGGCAAGCTATGCCCCTGCTCATAGCTGGGAATGGTCGGTGACTTCCCGAAGGTATCCTGAAAGCAACGATTTTATTAGGGTTAGTGAAAGTTCGGTAGAGAAAACGTGATGTAAACTATTATAATTTTTACATAGCACGCGAAAAGGATTGTGCATAGCGTAGTCTGTTGTGCACGTAGACAGGAATAAGGGGCGGTAATTTCTGGTTGGTCTAGACGGAACAGAGAATTGAAGACGCCCTAGCAGAAAAGGAGAATCTATATCGCCAATAATCAACTTATGTAGAAGGACAACACCGAGAATTGTCCTACGGTTGGTTAACGACGGAAGGTTAAGAAGAAGCAGCCTGCTGGAGTAGGATGGCAACCGAAGATTAGGGTCCCAATTTAAACCTCGTAAGGCAAAAAGCAGAAATTGCTTCTGAACAGATTCAATACGATCCTGGCTATTGTTATACTGCGGAGACCAGATGCAAGAGCAGTATTCAAGGATAGGGCGAACAAGAGAGATGTACAGAAGTTTAGTTATAAAAGGATCGTCAAACTCTTTAGACCATCGTTTAATGAATCCAAGTACACCTTTTGCCTCATTAACGATGGTATCTATGTGAAGATTGAAACAGAGTTTAGAATCAAAAAGAACGCCTAGATCCTTAACTGTTAGTATACGTTGCAAAGGGGTATTGTCGATTGTATAACTGACAAGATAAGGTGTAGTACGATTAAATGACATAAACATACACTTTGAACAATTCAGATGCAATTGATTGGTCGAACACCAAAGTTGCATCGCGTTCAAATCGTCTTGTAGACGAGAATGGTGTAGGGGATTAGTGTATGATAGAATAAGTTTTACATCATCCGCATACATGAGTACACGGGCATGTGATATAACAGAGGGGAGATCATTTATAAAAAGAGTAAAGAGTAAAGGTCCAAGATGACTACCTTGAGGAACACCAGAAGTTACGTGAACTTGTTTAGAGGTAGTCAGCCTCAGCATTACTCGTTGGGTCCTACCTTTTAAATAAGAATTAATCCAAAGCAAAAGAGACGGAGGGAAACCTATTCGGTCAAGTTTAAAAAGTAAAGTGTCATGGTGCACAGAGTCAAACGCCTTACTGAAGTCAGTATAAATGACATCAGTTTGCATTTTCGAAAGAAAAGCATCATTTACCAAGGAAGTAAACTCAAGCAGATTGGTCGTAGTTGACCGATTCTTTACGAATCCATGTTGAACAGGGGAAACAACTGATTTGCAGAAATGCTGCAAATTCGAAGTGATTATTTTTTCAAATAATTTAGGAATAGCGGACAGTTTTGCAATGCCCCTGTAATTTTGTATATCAGACTTTCCACCTTTCTTGTGGAGAGGAATGATATAAGATTCTTTCCAAAGAGATGGAAAGACAGAAGATTCAAGAGAAAGATTAAAAAGCTTTTGCAATGGATACAGAAGGGAAGAACTGCACTCCTTGCTGCCTATGGGAGCAAGACAAAGCCAAACAGGGCGCAAGTCAAAGTCAAACAGGCTCACCCGACTATTAAATCTTAAGACATACAGCCTTACCTAGCTGTCAAAACTGTTTTACCAAAACTTTTTTTTAGATTCCAGGAGCCCCACCAATCTGGCATGTGTCGTCTAGGGGAGCAAGGCAAAGCCAAATAGCCTCACCCGACTATTAAGTATTGACACATTCAGCTTGACCTGGAACTCAAAATTGCGTAACCAAAACTTGTCTCAGATACCAGGATCCCTGTTAATCCAGCATTTGCATCCTAGGGGCGCAAGACAAAGCCAAACAGACTCACCCGACTACTTAATCTGAAAACATACAGTCTTGCCTAGCTGTCAAAACTGTTTTACCAAGCCTTGTCTCAGTTACCAGGAGCCCTGCCAATTTGGCGTGTGCAGCATAGGGGAGAAATTCAAAGCCAAACAGGCTCATCCTACAATTTAATCTTAAAACAAACAGCCCCATCTGGCTGCCAAATCTGCTTTATCAAAACTTGCCATGAATACCAGGAGCCCTGTTAATCTAGCATTTGCAGCGTAGGGGAGCAAGTAAAAGCCAAATAGTCTCACCCGACTATTAAGTCTTAAAACATACAGCCCCATCTGGCCGCCAAAACTGCTTGAACAAAACTTGTCTCAGATACCAGGAACCCTGTTAATCCAGTATTTCCATCCTGGGGGGCGCAAGTCAAAGCCAAACAGGCTCACCCGACTATTTAATCTTAAAACATACAGCCTTACCTAGCTGTCAAAACTGTTTTACTTAAACCTTTTTTTGGATTCCAGGAGCCCTGTTAATCTAGAATTTGCAGCTTGGCGGAGCAACTCAAACCAAAATAGACTCACACGACTATTAAGTCTTAACACATTCAGCCTCACCTGGAACTCAAAATTGCCTTACCAAAACTTTTCTCAGATACCAGGAACCAATCCAGAATTTGCATCCTAGGGGCGCAAGTCAAAGCCAAACAGGCTCACCCGACTCTTTAATCTTAAAACATACAGTCTTGCCTGGCTCTCAAAACTGTTTTACCAAACCTTGTCTTAGATTCCAGGAGCCCCGCCAATCTGGCATGTGGAGCCTAGGGGAGCAAGTCAAAGCCAAATAGCCACACCCGACTTTTAAGTCGTAAAACATTCAGCCTGACCTGGAATTCAAAATTGCCTTACCAAAACTTGTCTCAGATACCAGGAACCCTGTTAATCCAGCATTTGCATCCTAGGGGCGCAAGACAAAGCCAAACAGGCTCACCCGACTATTTAATCTTAAAACATACAGCCTTACCTAGCTGTCAAAACAGTTTTACTACAACTTTTTTTAGATTCAGGAGCCCTGTTAATCTAGCATTTGCAGCATAGGAGAGCAAGTCAAAGCAAAATAGTCTCACCCGACTATTAAGACTTAACACATTCAGCCTCACCTGGAACTCAAAATTGCCTTACCAAAACTTGTCTCAGATACCAGGAACCCTGTTAATCCAGCATTTGCATCCTAGGGGCGCAAGTCAAAGCCAAACAGGCTCACCCGACTCTTTAATCTTAAAACATACGGTCTTGCCTAGCTGTCAAAACTGTTTTACCGAACCTTGTCTTAGATTCCAGGAGCCCAGCCAATCTGGCATGTGCCGCCTAGGGGAGCAAGTCAAAGCCAAATAGTCTCACCCGACTATTAAGTCTTAAAAAATTAAGCCTCACCTGGAACTCAAATTTGCCTTAACAAAACTTGTCTCAGATACCAGGAACCCTGTTACTCCAGCATTTGCATTCTAGGGGCGCAAGTCAAAGCCAAATAGGCTCATCCGACTATTTAATCCTAAAACATACAGCCTCACCTGCAAGTCAAAATTGCTTTACCGAAACTTTTCTCAGAAACAAGGATCCCTGTTAATCAATTTAATCTTAAAACAAACAGCCCCACTTGGCTGCCAAAACTGCTTTACCAAAACTTGTCTTTGATACCAGGATCCCTGTTAATCTGGCATTTGCTGCCTATGGGAGCAAGTCAAAGCCAAACAAACTCACCCGACTACATAATCTGAAAACATACAGTCTTGCCTAGCTGTCAAAACTGTTTTACCAAACCTTGTCTTAGATGCCTGGAGCCCCGCCAATCTGGCATGTGGAGCCTAGAGGAGCAAGTCAAAGCCAAACAGGCTCATCCGACTATATAATGCTAAAACATACAGCCTCACCTGGAAGTCAAAATTGCTTTACCGAAACTTGTCTCAGATACAAGGATCTCTGTTAATCTAGCACCTGCAGCCTAGGGTAGCAAGTCAAAGCCAAATAGTCTCACCCGACTATTAAGTCTTAACACATTCAGCCTCACCTGTAACTCAAAATTGCCTTACCAAAACTTGTTTCAGATACCAGCAACCCTGTTAATCCAGTATTTGCATCCTGGGGGCGCAAGTCAAAGTCAAACAGGCTCACCCGAATATTTAATCTTAAGACATACAGCCTTACCTAGCTGTCAAAACTGTTTTACCAAAACTTTTTTTAGATTCCAGGAGCCCCACCAATCTGGCATGTGCCGTCTAGGGGAGCAAGTCAAAGCCAAATAGCCTCACCCGACTCTTAAGTCTTAAAACATTCAGCCTGACCTGGATCTCAAAATAGCCTTATCAAAACTAGTCTCAGATACCAGGAACACTGTTAATCCAACATTTGCATCCTAGGGGCGCAAGACAAAGCCAAACAGGCTCACCGGACTATTTCATCTTAAAACATACAGTCTTGCCTTGCTGTCAAAACTGTTTTACCAAACCTTGTCTTAGATGCCTGGAGCCCCGCCAATCTGGCATGTGGAGCCTAGAGGAGCAAGTCAAAGCCAAACAGGCTCATCCGACTATATAATGCTAAAACATACAGCCTCACCTGGAAGTCAAAATTGCTTTACCGAAACTTGTCTCAGATACAAGGATCTCTGTTAATCTAGCACCTGCAGCCTAGGGTAGCAAGTCAAAGCCAAATAGTCTCACCCGACTATTAAGACTTAACACATTCAGCCTCACCTGGAACTCAAAATTGCCTTACCAAAACTTGTCTTAGATACCAGGATCCCTGTTAATCTGGCATTTGCAGCCTAGGGGAGCAAGTCAAAGCCAAACAGGCTCAACCGACTATTTAATCTTAAAACATACAGTCTTGCCTAGCTGTCAAGACTGTTTTACCAAACCTTGTCTTAGATGCCTGGAGCCCCGCCAATCTGGCATGTGGAGCCTAGAGGAGCAAGTCAAAGCCAAACAGGCTCACCCGACAATTTAATCATAAAACATACAGGCCCATCTGGCTGCCAAATCTGCTTTACCAAAACTTGTCTTAGATACCAGGAGCCCTGTTAATCTAGCATTTGCAGCCTAGGGGAGCAAGTCAAAGCAAAATAGTCTCACCTGACTATTAAGTCTTAACACATTCAGCCACACCTGTAACTCAAAATTGCCTTACCAAAACTTGTTTCAGATACCAGGATCCCTGTTAATCCAGCATTTGCATCCTGAGGCGCTAGACAAAGCCAAACAGACTTACCCGACTTCTTAATCTGAAAACATACAGTCTTGCCTAGCTGTCAAAAGTGTTTTACCAAGCCTTGTCTCAGTTACCAGGAGCCCTGCCAATTTGGCGTGTGCAGCATAGGGGAGAAGTTCAAAGCCAAACAGGCTCATCCTACAATTTAATCTTAAAACAAACAATAAAGCCCCATCTGGCTGCCAAATCTGCTTTATCAAAACTTGCCATGGAAACCAGGAGCCCTGTTAATCTAGCATTTGCAGCGTAGGGGAGCAAGTAAAAGCCAAATAGTCTCACCCGACTATTAAGTCTTAAAATATACAGCCCCATCTGGCCGCCAAAACTGCTTGAACAAAACTTGTCTCAAATACCAGGAACCCTGTTTATCCAGTATTTGCATCCTGGGGGCGCAAGTCAAAGCCAAACAGGCTCACCCGACTATTTAATCTTAAAACATACAGCCATACCTAGCTGTCAAAACTGTTTTACCTAAACTTTTTTTAGATTCCAGGAGCCCTGTTAACCTAGAATTTGCAGCTTGGGGGAGCAAGTCAAAGCAAAATAGACTCACACGACTATTAAGTCTTAACACATTCAGCCTCACCTGGAACTCAAAATTGCCTTTCCAAAACTTGTCTCAGATACCAGGAACCAATCCAGCACTTGCATCCTAGGGGCGCAAGTCAAAGCCAAACAGGCTCACCCGACTCTTTAATCTTAAAACATACAGTCTTGCCTAGCTCTCAAAACAGTTTTACCAAACCGTGTCTTAGATTCCAGGAGCCCCGCCAATCTGGCATGTGGAGCCTAGGGGAGCAAGTCAAAGCCAAATAGCCTCACCCGACTATTAAGTCGTAAAACATTCAGCCTGACCTGGAACTCAAAATAGCCTTACAAAAACTTGTCTCAGATACCAGGAACCCTGGTAATCCAGCATTTGCATCCTAGGGGCGCAAGACAAAGCCAAACAGGCTCACCCGACTATTTAATCTTAAAACATACAGCCTTACCCAGCTGTCAAGAGAGTTTTACTAAAACATTTTTTAGATTCCAGGAGCCCTGTTAATCTAGCATTTGCAGCATAGGGGAGCAAGTCAAAGCAAAATAGTCTCACCCGACTATTAAGTCTTTACACATTCAGCCTCACCTGGAACTCAAAATTGCCTTAACAAAACTTGTCTCAGATACCAGGAACCCTGTTAATCCAGCATTTGCATCCTAGGGGCGCAAGTCAAAGCCAAATAGGCTCATCCGACTATTTAATCCTAAAACATACAGCCTCACCTGGAAGTCAAAATTGCTTTACCGAAACTTTTCTCAGATACAAGGATCCCTGTTAATCAATTTAATCTCAAAACAAACAGCCCCATCTGGCTGCCAAAACTGCTTTACCAAAACTTGTCTTAGATACCAGGATCCCTGTTAATCTGGCATTTGCTGCCTATGGGAGAAAGTCAAAGCCAAACAGGCTCAACCGACTATTTAATCTTAAAACATACAGTCTTGCCTAGCTGTCAAAACTGTTTTACCAAACCTTGTCTTAGATGCCTGGAGCCCCGCCAATCTGGCATGTGGAGCCTAGAGGAGCAAGTCAAAGCCAAACAGGCTCATCCGACTATATAATCCTAAAACATACAGCCTCACCTGGAAGTCAAAATTGCTTTACCGAAACTTGTCTCAGATACAAGGATCTCTGTTAATCTAGCACCTGCAGCCTAGGGTAGCAAGTCAAAGCCAAATAGTCTCACCCGACTATTAAGTCTTAACACATTAAGCCTCACCTGTAACTCAAAATTGCCTTACCAAAACTTGTTTCAGATACCAGGAACCCTGTTAATCCAGTTTTTGCACCATGGGGGCGCAAGTCAAAGTCAAACAGGCTCACCCGACTATTTAATCTTAAGACATACAGCCTTACCTAGCTGTCAAAACTGTTTTACCAAAACTTTTTTTAGATTCCAGGAGCCCCACCAATCTGGCATGTGCCGTCTAGGGGAGCAGGGCAAAGCCAAATAGCCTCACCCGACTATTAAGTATTAACACATTCAGCCTGACCTGGAACTCAAAATTGCGTAACCAAAACTTGTCTCAGATACCAGGATCCCTGTTAATCCAGCATTTGCATCCTAGGGGCGCAAGACAAAGCCAAACAGACTCACCCGACTACTTAATCTGAAAACATACAGTATTGCATAGCTGTCAAAAGTGTTTAACCAAGCCTTGTCTCAGTTACCAGGAGCCCTGCCAATTTGGCGTGTGCAGCATAGGGGAGAAGTTCAAAGCCAAACAGGCTCATCCTACAATTTAATCTTAAAGCAAACAGCCCCATCTGGCTGCCAAATCTGCTTTATCAAAACTTGCCATGGATACCAGGAGCCCTGTTAATCTAGCATTTGCAGCGTAGGGGAGCAAGTAAAAGCCAAATAGTCTCACCCGACTATTAAATCTTAAAACATACAACCCCATCTGGCCGCCAAAACTGCTTTAGCAAAACTTGTGTCAGATACCAGGAACCCTGTTAATCCAGCATTTGCATCCTAGGGTGCAGTTCAAAGCCAAACAGGCTCACCCGACAATTTAATCTTAAAACATACAGCCCCATCTGGCTGCCAAAACTGCTTTACCAAAACTTGTCTTAGATACCAGGAGCCCTGTTAATCTAGCATTTGCAGCCTAGGGGAGCAAGTCAAAGCAAAATAGTCTCACCTGACTATTAAGTCTTAACACATTCAGCCTCACCTGTAACTCAAAATTACCTTACCAAAACTTGTTTCAGATACCAGGAACCCTGTTAATCCAGTATTTGCATCTTGGGGGCGCAAGTCAAAGCCAAACAGGCTCACCCGATTATTTAATCTTAAAACATACAGCCATACCTAGCTGTCAAAACTGTTTTACTTAAACTTTTTTTAGATTCCAGGAGCCCTGTTAATCTAGCATTTGCAGCTTGCGGGAGCAAGTCAAAGCAAAATAGACTCACACGACTATTAAGTCTTAACACATTCAGCCTCACCTGTAACTCAAAATTACCTTACCAAAACTTGACTCAGATACCAGGAACCCTGTTAATCCAGCATTTGCATCCTAGGGGCGCAAGTCAAAGTCAAACAGGCTCACCCGATTATTTAATCTTAAAACATACAGCCATACCTAGCTGTCAAAACTGTTTTACTTAAACTTTTTTAGATTCCAGGAGCCCTGTTAATCTAGCATTTGCAGCTTGCGGGAGCAAGTCAAAGCAAAATAGACTCACACGACTATTAAGTCTTAACACATTCAGCCTAACCTGTAACTCAAAATTGCCATACCAAAACTTGTCTCAGATACCAGGAACCCTGTTAATCCAGAATTTGCATCCTGGGGGCGCAAGTCAAAGTCAAACAGGCTCACCCGACTATTTAATCTTAAAACATTCAGCCTAATCTAGCTGTCAAAACTGTTTTACCAAAACTTTTTTTAGATTCCAGGATCCCCTCCAATCTGGCATGTCCCGCCCAGGGGAGCAAGTCAAAGCCAAATAGCCTCACCCGACTCTTTAGTGTTAAAACATTCAGCCTGACCTGGAACTCAAAATTGCCTTACCAAAACTAGTCTCAGATACCAGGAACCCTGTTAATCCAGCATTTGCATCCTGGGGGCGCAAGACAAAGCCAAACAGGCTCACCGGACTATTTAATCTGAAAACATACAGTCTTGCCTAGCTCTCAAAACAGTTTTACCAAACCTTGTCTTAGATTCCAGGAGCCCCGCCAATCTGGCATGCGGAGCCTAGGGGAGCAAGTCAAAGCCAAATAGCCTCACCCGACTATTAAGTCGTAAAACATTCAGCCTGAACTGTAACTCAAAATTGCCTTACCAAAACTTGTCTCAGATACAAGGATCCCTGATAGTCTAGCATTTGCAGCCTAGTCTCACCCGACTATTTAATCCTAAAACATACAACCCCATCTGGCCGCCAAAACTACTTTACCAAAACTTGTCTCAGATACCAGGAGCCCTGCCAATCTGGCATGTGCAGCCTAGGGGAGCAGGTCAAAGCAAAACAGGCTCACCCGACTATTTAATACTAAAATAAATGCAGCCCCATCTGGCCGCCAAAACTGCTCTACCAAAACCCTGCCAATCTGGCATTTGCAGCCTAAGGGATCAGGTCAAAGCCAATTAGTCTGAGCTCATTATCGAATCTGCAAACATACAGTCCTATCTGGTTGCCAAAACTGCTTTACCAAAACATCTATCAGATTCCAGGTGCCGCGCCAATCTGGCATGTTCCGCCAAGGGGAGCAAGTCAAAGCCAAATAGTCTCACCCGACTATTAAGTCTTAAAACATTCAGCCTCACCTGTAACTTAAAATTGCCTTACCAAAACTTGTCGCAGATACCAGGAACCCTGTTAATCCAGTATTTGCATCCTGGGGGCGCAAGTCAAAGTCAAACAGGCTCACCCGACTATTTAATCTTAAAACATTCAGCCTACTCTAGCTGTCAAAACTGTTTTACCAAAACTTTTTTTAGATTCCAGGATCCCCTCCAATCTGGCATGTCCCGCCTAGGGGAGCAAGTCAAAGCCAAATAGTCTCACCCGACTATTAAAACTTAAAACATACAGCCCCATCTGGCCGCCAAAACTGCTTAACCAAATCTTGTCTCATATACCAGGAACCCTGTTAATCCAGTATTTGCATCCTGGGGGCGCAAGTCAAAGCCAAACCGGCTCACCCGACTATTTAATCTTAAAACATACAGCCTTACCTAGCTGTCAAAACTGTTTTACTAAAATTTTTTTAGATTCCAGGAGCCCTGTTAATCGAGCATTTGCAACATAGTCTCACCCGACTATTAAATCTTAAAGCATACAACCCCATCTGGCCGACAAAACTGCTTTACCAAAACTTGTCTCATATACCAGGAGCCCTGTTAATCCAGTATTTGCATTCTGAGGGCGCAAGTCAAAGTCATACAGGCTCACCCTACAATTTAATCTTAAAACAAACAGCCCTATCTGGCTGTCAAAACTGTTTTACTAAAACTTTTCTTAGATTCCATGAGCCTTGCCAATCTGGCATGCGCCGCCTAGGGGAGCAAGTCAAAGCCAAATAGTCTCACCCGACTATTAAGACTTAACACATACAGCCTTACCTGGCCGCCAAAATTGCTTTACCGAAACTTGTCTCAGATGCCAGGAACCCTGTTATTGCAGCTTTTGCATCCTAGGGGAGCAAGTCAAAGCCAAACAGGCTCACCCGACTATTTAACCTTCAAACATGTAGCCTGACCTAGCTGTCAAAACTGTTTTACCAAACCTTGTCTTAGAGGCCAGGAGCCCCGCCAATCTGGCATGTGGAGCCTAGAGGAGCAAGTCAAAGCCAAACAGGCTCATCCGACTATTTAATCCTATAACATACAGCCTCACCTGGAAGTCAAAATTGCTTTACCGAAACTTGTCTCAGATACAAGGATCTCTGTTAATCTAGCATTTGCAGCCTAGGGTAGCAAGTCAAAGCCAAATAGTCTCACCCGACTATTAAATCAAAAATGCTTTACCAAAACTTATCTCAGATACCAGGAGCCCTGTTAATCCAGTATTTGCATCCTGAGGGCGCAAGTCACAGTCACACAGGCTCACCCTACAATTTAATCTTAAAACAAACAGCCCTATCTGGCTGACAAAACTGCTTTACCAAAACTTGTCTTAGATACCAGGATCCCTGTTAATCTGGCATTTGCAGCCTAGGGGAGCAAGTCAAAGCCAAACAGGCTCATCCGACTATATAATCCTAAAATATACAGCCTTACCTGGAAGTCAAAATTGCTTTACCGAAACTTGTCTCAGATACAAGGATCTCTGTTAATCTAGCACTTGCATCCTAGGGGCGCAGTTCAAAGCCAAACAGGCTCACCCGACAATTTAATCATAAAACATACAGCCCCATCTGGCTGCACAAACTGTTTTACTAAAACTTTTCTTAGATTCCAGGAGCCTTGCCAATCTAGCATGCGCCGCCTAGGGGAGCAAGTCAAAGCCAAATAGACTCACCCGACTATTAAGACTTAAAACATACAGCCTCACCTGGCCGCCAAAATTGCTTTACCGAAACTTGTCTCAGATGCCAGGAACCCTGTTATTCCAGATTTTGCATCCGAGGGGGGCAAGTCAAAGCCAAACAGGCTCACCCGACTATTTAACCTTCAAACATGTAGCCTGACCTAGCTGTCAAAACTGTTTTACCAAACCTTGTCTCAGATACCAGGAGCCCTGCCAATCTGTCGTGTGCAGCTAATGGGAGAAGTTTAAAGCTAAACAGGGCTCACCCTACAATTTAATCTTAAAACATACAGTCTTGCCTAGCTGTCAAAACTGTTTTACCAAACCTTGTCTTAGATGCCAGGAGCCCCGCCAATCTGGCATGTGGAGCCTAGAGGAGCAAGTCAAAGCCAAACAGGCTCATCCCACTATTTAATCCTAAAACATACAGCCTCACCTGGAAGTCAAAATTGCTTTACCGAAACTTGTCTCAGATACAGGGATCTCTGTTAATCTAGCATTTGCAGCCTAGGGCAGCAAGTCAAAGCCAAATAGTCTCACCCGACTATTAAATCAAAAATGGTTTACCAACACTTGTCTCAGATACCAGGAGCCCTATTAATCCAGTATTTGCATCCTGAGGGCGCAAGTCACAGTCACACAGGCTCACCCTACAATTTAATCTTAAAACAAACAGCCCCATCTGGCTGACAAAACTGCTTTACCAAAACTTGTCTTAGATACCAGGATCCCTGTTAATCTGGCATTTGCAGCCTAGGGGAGCAAGTCAATGCCAAAAAGGTTCAACCGACTATGTAATCTTAAAACATACAGTCTTGCCTAGCTGGCAAGACTGTTTTACCAAACCTTGTCTTAGATGTCTGGAGCCCCGCCAATCTGGCATGTGGAGCCTAGAGGAGCAAGTCAAAGCCAAACAGGCTCATCCGACTATATAATCCTAAAACATACAGCCTCACCTGGAAGTCAAAATTGCTTTACCGAAACTTGTCTCAGATACAAGGATCTCTGTTAATCTAGCACTTGCATCCTAGGGGCGCAGTTCAAAGCCAAACAGGCTCACCCGACAATTTAATCATAAAACATACAGCCCCATCTGGCTGCCAAAACTGCTTTACCAAAACTTGTCTTAGATACCAGGAGCCCTGTTAATCTAGCATTTGCAGCCTAGGGGAGCAAGTCAAAGCAAAATAGTCTCACCTGACTATTAAGTCTTAACACATTCAGCCTCACCTGTAACTCAAAATTGCCTTACCAAAACTTATTTCAGATAACAGGAACCCTGTTAATCCAGTATTTGCATCCTGGGGCGCAAGTCAAAGTCAAACAGGCTCACCCGACTATTTAATCTTAAGACATACAGCCTTACCTAGCTGTCAAAACTGTTTTACCAAAACTTTTTTTAGATTCCAGGAGCCCCACCAATCTGGCATGTGCCGTCTAGGGGAGCAAGGCAAAGCCAAATAGCCTCACCCGACTATTAAGTATTAACACATTCAGCCTGACCTGTAACTCAAAATTGCGTAACCATAACTTGATCCAGATACCAGGATCCCTGGTTATCCAGCATTTGCATCCTAGGGGCGCAAGACAAAGCCAAACAGACTCAGCCGACTACTTAATCTGAAAACATACAGTCTTGCCTAGCTGTCAAAACTGTTTTACCAAATCTTGTCTCAGTTACCAGGAGCCCTGCCAATTTGGCGTGTGCAGCCTAGGGGAGAAGTTCAAAGCCAAACAGGCTCATCCTACAATTTAATCTTAAAACAAACAATAAAGCCCCATCTGGCTGCCAAATCTGCTTTATCAAAACTTGCCATGGATACCAGGAGCCCTGTTAATCTAGCATTTGCAGCGTAGGGGAGCAAGTAAAAGCCAAATAGTCTCACCCGACTATTAAGTCTTAAAATATACAGCCCCATCTGGCCGCCAAAACTGCTTGAACAAAACTTGTCTCAGATACCAGGAACCCTGTTAATCCAGTATTTGCATCCTGGGGGCGCAAGTCAAAGCCAAACAGGCTCACCCGACTATTTAATCTTAAAACATACAGCCATACCTAGCTGTCAAAACTGTTTTACTTAAACTTTTTTTAGATTCCAGGAGCCCTGTTAACCTAGAATTTGCAGCTTGGGGGAGCAAGTCAAAGCAAAATAGACTCACACGACTATTAAGTCTTAACACATTCAGCCTCACCTGGAACTCAAAATTGCCTTACCAAAACTTGTCTCAGATACCAGGAACCAATCCAGCACTTGCATCCTAGGGGCGCAAGTCAAAGCCAAACAGGCTCACCCGACTCTTTAATCTTAAAACATACAGTCTTGCCTAGCTCTCAAAACAGTTTTACCAAACCTTGTCTTAGATTCCAGGAGCCCCGCCAATCTAGCATTTGCAGCATAGTCAAAGCAAAATAGTCTCACCCGACTATTGAGTTGTAAAACATTCAGCCTGACCTGGAACTTAAAATTGCCTTACCAAAACTTGTCTCAGATACCAGGAACCCTGTTAATCCAGCATTTGCATCCTAGGGGCGCAAGTCAAAGCCAAACAGGCTCACCCGACTCTTTAATCTTAAAACATACGGTCTTGCCTAGCTGTCAAAACTGTTTTACCAAACCTTGTCTTAGATTCCAGGAGCCCCGCCAATCTGGAATGTGCCGCCTAGGGGAGCAAGTCAAAGCCAAATAGTCTCACCCGACTATTAAGTCTTAAAAAATTAAGCCTCACCTGGAACTCAAAATTGCCTTAACAAAACTTGTCTCAGATACCAGGAACCCTGTTAATCCAGCATTTGCATCCTAGGGGCGCAAGTCAAAGCCAAATAGGCTCATCCGACTATTTAATCCTAAAACATACAGCCTCACCTGGAAGTCAAAATTGCTTTACCGAAACTTTTCTCAGATACAAGGATCCCTGTTAATCAATTTAATCTTAAAACAAACTGCCCCATCTGGCTGCCAAAACTGCTTTACCAAAACTTGTCTTAGATACCAGGATCCCTGTTAATCTGGCATATGCCGTCTAGGGGATCAAGGCAAAGCCAAATAGCCTCACCTGACTATTAAGTATTAACACATTCAGCCTGACCTGGAACTCAAAATTGCGTTACCAAAACATGTCTCAGATACCAGGATCCCTGTTAATCCAGCATTTGCATCCTAGGGGCGCAAGACAAAGCCAAACAGACTCACCCGACTACTTAATCTGAAAACATACAGTCTTGCTTAGCTGTCAAAAGTGTTTTACCAAGCCTTGTCTCAGTTACCAGGAGCCCTGCCAATTTGGCGTGTGCAGCATAGGGGAGAAGTTCAAAGCCAAACAGGCTCATCCTACAATTTAATCTTAAAACAAACAGCCCCATCTGGCTGCCAAATCTGCTTTATCAAAACTTGCCATGGATACCAGGAGCCCTGTTAATCTAGCATTTGCAGCGTAGGGGAGCAAGTAAAAGCCAAATAGTCTCACCCGACTATTAAGTCTTAAAACATACAGCCCCATCTGGCCGCCAAAACTGCTTGAACAAAACTTGTCTCAGATACCAGGAACCCTGTTAATCCAGTATTTGCATCCTGGGGGCGCAAGTCAAAGCCAAACAGGCTCACCCGACTATTTAATCTTAAAACATACAGCCATACCTAGCTGTCAAAACTGTTTTACTTAAACTTTTTTTAGATTCCAGGAGCCCTGTTAATCTAGCATTTGCAGCCTAGGGTAGCAAGTCAAAGCCAAATAGTCTCACCCGACTATTAAATCAAAAATGGTTTACCAAAACTTGTCTCAGATACCAGGAGCCCTATTAATCCAGTATTTGCATCCTGAGGGCGCAAGTCAAAGTCATACAGGCTCACCCTACAATTTAATCTTAAAACAAACAGCCCTATCTGGCTGTCAAAACTGTTTTACTAAAACTTTTCTTAGATTCCAGGAGCCTTGCCAATCTGGCATGCGCCGCCTAGGGGAGCAAGTCAAAGCCAAATAGTCTCACCCGACTATTAAGACTTAACACATACAGCCTTACCTGGCCGCCAAAATTGCTTTACCGAAACTTGTCTCAGATGCCAGGAACCCTGCTATTGCAGCTTTTGCATCCTAGGGGAGCAAGTCAAAGCCAAACAGGCTCACCCGACTATTTAACCTTCAAACATGTAGCCTGACCTAGCTGTCAAAACTGTTTTAGCAAACCTTGTCTTAGAGGCCAGGAGCCCCGCCAATCTGGCATGTGGAGCCTAGAGGAGCAAGTCAAAGCCAAACAGGCTCATCCGACTATTTAATCCTATAACATACAGCCTCACCTGGAAGTCAAAATTGCTTTACCGAAACTTGTCTCAGATACAAGGATCTCTGTTAATCTAGCATTTGCAGCCTAGGGTAGCAAGTCAAAGCCAAATAGTCTCACCCGACTATTAAATCAAAAATGCTTTACCAAAACTTGTCTCAGATACCAGGAGCCCTGTTAATCCAGTATTTGCATCCTGAGGGCGCAAGTCACAGTCACACAGGCTCACCCTACAATTTAATCTTAAAACAAACAGCCCCATCTGGCTGACAAAACTGCTTTACCAAAACTTGTCTTAGATACCAGGATCCCTGTTAATCTGGCATTTGCAGCCTAGGGGAGCAAGTCAAAGCCAAACAGGCTCATCCGACTATATAATCCTAAAACATACAGCCTTACCTGGAAGTCAAAATTGCTTTACCGAAACTTGTCTCAGATACAAGGATCTCTGTTAATCTAGCACTTGCATCCTAGGGGCGCAGTTCAAAGCCAAACAGGCTCACCCGACAATTTAATCATAAAACATACAGCCCCATCTGGCTGCCAAAACTGCTTTACCAAAACTTTTCTTAGATTCCAGGAGCCTTGCCAATCTAGCATGCGCCGCCTAGGGGAGCAAGTCAAAGCCAAATAGACTCACCCGACTATTAAGACTTAAAACATACAGCCTCACCTGGCCGCCAAAATTGCTTTACCGAAACTTGTCTCAGATGCCAGGAACCCTGTTATTCCAGATTTTGCATCCGAGGGGGGCAAGTCAAAGCCAAACAGGCTCACCCGACTATTTAACCTTCAAACATGTAGCCTGACCTAGCTGTCAAAACTGTTTTACCAAACCTTGTCTCAGATACCAGGAGCCCTGCCAATCTGTCGTGTGCAGCTAAGGGGAGAAGTTTAAAGCTAAACAGGGCTCACCCTACAATTTAATCTTAAAACATACAGTCTTGCCTAGCTGTCAAAACTGTTTTACCAAACCTTGTCTTAGATGCCAGGAGCCCCGCCAATCTGGCATGTGGAGCCTAGAGGAGCAAGTCAAAGCCAAACAGGCTCATCCCACTATTTAATCCTAAAACATACAGCCTCACCTGGAAGTCAAAATTGCTTTACCGAAACTTGTCTCAGATACAGGGATCTCTGTTAATCTAGCATTTGCAGCCTAGGGCAGCAAGTCAAAGCCAAATAGTCTCACCCGACTATTAAATCAAAAATGGTTTACCAAAACTTGTCTCAGATACCAGGAGCCCTATTAATCCAGTATTTGCATCCTGAGGGCGCAAGTCACAGTCACACAGGCTCACCCTACAATTTAATCTTAAAACAAACAGCCCCATCTGGCTGACAAAACTGCTTTACCAAAACTTGTCTTAGATACCAGGATCCCTGTTAATCTGGCATTTGCAGCCTAGGGGAGCAAGTCAATGCCAAACAGGTTCAACCGACTATGTAATCTTAAAACATACAGTCTTGCCTAGCTGGCAAGACTGTTTTACCAAACCTTGTCTTAGATGCCTGGAGCCCCGCCAATCTGGCATGTGGAGCCTAGAGGAGCAAGTCAAAGCCAAACAGGCTCATCCGACTATATAATCCTAAAACATACAGCCTCACCTGGAAGTCAAAATTGCTTTACCGAAACTTGTCTCAGATACAAGGATCTCTGTTAATCTAGCACTTGCATCCTAGGGGCGCAGTTCAAAGCCAAACAGGCTCACCCGACAATTTAATCATAAAACATACAGCCCCATCTGGCTGCCAAAACTGCTTTACCAAAACTTGTCTTAGATACCAGGAGCCCTGTTAATCTAGCATTTGCAGCCTAGGGGAGCAAGTCAAAGCAAAATAGTCTCACCTGACTATTAAGTCTTAACACATTCAGCCTCACCTGTAACTCAAAATTGCCTTACCAAAACTTGTTTCAGATAACAGGAACCCTGTTATTTGCACCCAGTATTTGCATCCTGGGGCGCAAGTCAAAGTCAAACAGGCTCACCCGACTATTTAATCTTAAGACATACAGCCTTAGCTGTCAAAACTGTTTTACCAAAACTTTTTTTAGATTCCAGGAGCCCCACCAATCTGGCATGTGCCGTCTAGGGGAGCAAGGCAAAGCCAAATAGCCTCACCCGACTATTAAGTATTAACACATTCAGCCTGACCTGTAACTCAAAATTGCGTAACCAAAACTTGATCCAGATACCAGGATCCCTGGTTATCCAGCATTTGCATCCTAGGGGCGCAAGACAAAGCCAAACAGACTCAGCCGACTACTTAATCTGAAAACATACAGTCTTGCCTAGCTGTCAAAACTGTTTTACCAAATCTTGTCTCAGTTACCAGGAGCCCTGCCAATTTGGCGTGTGCAGCCTAGGGGAGAAGTTCAAAGCCAAACAGGCTCATCCTACAATTTAATCTTAAAACAAACAATAAAGCCCCATCTGGCTGCCAAATCTGCTTTATCAAAACTTGCCATGGATACCAGGAGCCCTGTTAATCTAGCATTTGCAGCGTAGGGGAGCAAGTAAAAGCCAAATAGTCTCACCCGACTATTAAGTCTTAAAATATACAGCCCCATCTGGCCGCCAAAACTGCTTGAACAAAACTTGTCTCAGATACCAGGAACCCTGTTAATCCAGTATTTGCATCCTGGGGGCGCAAGTCAAAGCCAAACAGGCTCACCCGACTATTTAATCTTAAAACATACAGCCATACCTAGCTGTCAAAACTGTTTTACTTAAACTTTTTTTAGATTCCAGGAGCCCTGTTAACCTAGAATTTGCAGCTTGGGGGAGCAAGTCAAAGCAAAATAGACTCACACGACTATTAAGTCTTAACACATTCAGCCTCACCTGGAACTCAAAATTGCCTTACCAAAACTTGTCTCAGATACCAGGAACCAATCCAGCACTTGCATCCTAGGGGCGCAAGTCAAAGCCAAACAGGCTCACCCGACTCTTTAATCTTAAAACATACGGTCTTGCCTAGCTCTCAAAACAGTTTTACCAAACCTTGTCTTAGATTCCAGGAGCCCCGCCAATCTAGCATTTGCAGCATAGTCAAAGCAAAATAGTCTCACCCGACTATTGAGTTGTAAAACATTCAGCCTGACCTGGAACTTAAAATTGCCTTACCAAAACTTGTCTCAGATACCAGTAACCCTGTTAATCCAGCATTTGCATCCTAGGGGCGCAAGTCAAAGCCAAACAGGCTCACCCTACTCTTTAATCTTAAAACATACGGTCTTGCCTAGCTGTCAAAACTGTTTTACCAAACCTTGTCTTAGATTCCAGGAGCCCCGCCAATCTGGAATGTGCCGCCTAGGGGAGCAAGTCAAAGCCAAATAGTCTCACCCGACTATTAAGTCTTAAAAAATTAAGCCTCGCCTGGAACTCAAAATTGCCTTAACAAAACTTGTCTCAGATACCAGGAACCCTGTTAATCCAGCATTTGCATCCTAGGGGCGCAAGTCAAAGCCAAATAGGCTCATCCGACTATTTAATCCTAAAACATACAGCCTCACCTGGAAGTCAAAATTGCTTTACCGAAACTTTTCTCAGATACAAGGATCCCTGTTAATCAATTTAATCTTAAAACAAACTGCCCCATCTGGCTGCCAAAACTGCTTTACCAAAACTTGTCTTAGATACCAGGATCCCTGTTAATCTGGCATATGCCGTCTAGGGGAACAAGGCAAAGCCAAATAGCCTCACCCGACTATTAAGTATTAACACATTCAGCCTGACCTGGAACTCAAAATTGCGTAACCAAAACATGTCTCAGATACCAGGATCCCTGTTAATCCAGCATTTGCATCCTAGGGGCGCAAGACAAAGCCAAACAGACTCACCCGACTACTTAATCTGAAAACATACAGTCTTGCTTAGCTGTCAAAAGTGTTTTACCAAGCCTTGTCTCAGTTACCAGGAGCCCTGCCAATTTGGCGTGTGCAGCATAGGGGAGAAGTTCAAAGCCAAACAGGCTCATCCTACAATTTAATCTTAAAACAAAAACAGCCCCATCTGGCTGCCAAATCTGCTTTATCAAAACTTGCCATGGATACCAGGAGCCCTGTTAATCTAGCATTTGCAGCGTAGGGGAGCAAGTAAAAGCCAAATAGTCTCACCCGACTATTAAGTCTTAAAACATACAGCCCCATCTGGCCGCCAAAACTGCTTGAACAAAACTTGTCTCAGATACCAGGAACCCTGTTAATCCAGTATTTGCATCCTGGGGGCGCAAGTCAAAGCCAAACAGGCTCACCCGACTATTCAATCTTAAAACATACAGCCATACCTAGCTGTCAAAACTGTTTTACTTAAACTTTTTTTAGATTCCAGGAGCCCTGTTAATCTAGCATTTGCAGCCTAGGGTAGCAAGTCAAAGCCAAATAGTCTCACCCGACTATTAAATCAAAAATGGTTTACCAAAACTTGTCTCAGATACCAGGAGCCCTATTAATCCAGTATTTGCATCCTGAGGGCGCAAGTCACAGTCACACAGGCTCACCCTACAATTTAATCTTAAAACAAACAGCCCCATCTGGCTGACAAAACTGCTTTACCAAAACTTGTCTTAGATACCAGGATCCCTGTTAATCTGACATTTGCAGCCTAGGGGAGCAAGTCAAAGCCAAACAGGCTCAACCGACTATTTAATCTTGAAACATACAGTCTTGCCTAGCTGTCAAGACTGTTTTACCAAACCTTGTCTTAGATGCCTGGAGCCCCGCCAATCTGGCATGTGGAGCCTAGAGGAGCCAGTCAAAGCCAAACAGGCTCATCCGACTATATAATCCTAAAACATACAGCCTCACCTGGAAGTCAAAATTGCTTTACCGAAACTTGTCTGAGATACAAGGTTGTCTGTTAATCTAGCACTTGCATCTTAGGGGCGCAGTTCAAAGCCAAACAGGCTCACCCGACAATATAATCATAAAACATACAGCCCCATCTGGCTGCCAAAACTGCTTTACCAAAACTTGTCTTAGATACCAGGAACCCTGTTAATCTAGCATTTGCAGCCTAGGGGAGCAAGTCAAAGCAAAATAGTCTCACCAGACTATTAAGTCTTAACACATTCAGCCTCACCTGTAACTCAAAATTGCCTTACCATAACTTGTTTCAGATACCAGGAACCCTGCTAATCCAGTATTTGCATCCTGGGGGCGCAAGCCAAAGTCAAACAGGCTCACCCGACTATTTAATCTTAAGACATACAGCCTTACCTAGCTGTCAAAACTGTTTTACCAAAACTTTTTTTAGATTCCAGGAGCCCCAGCAATCTGGCATGTGCCGTCTAGGGGAGCAAGGCAAAGCCAAATAGCCTCACCCGACTATTAAGTCTTAACACATTCAGCCTGACCTGTAACTCAAAATTGCGTAACCAAAACTTGATCCAGATACCAGGATCCCTGTTAATCCAGCATTTGCATCCTAGGGGCGCAAGACAAAGCCAAACAGACTCACCCGACTACTTAATCTGAAAACATACAGTCTTGCCTAGCTGTCAAAACTGTTTTACCAAATCTTGTCTCAGTTACCAGGAGCCCTGCCAATTTGGCGTGTGCAGCCTAGGGGAGAAGTTCAAAGCCAAACAGGCTCATCCTACAATTTAATCTTAAAACAAACAATAAAGCCCCATCTGGCTGCCAAATCTGCTTGAACAAAACTTGCCTCAGATACCAGGCACCCTGTTAATCCAGTATTTGCATCCTGGGGGCGCAAGTCAAAGCCAAACAGGCTCACCCGACTATTTAAACTTAAAACATACAGCCATACCTAGCTGTCAAAACTGTTTTACATAAACTTTTTTAGATTCCAGGAGCCCTGTTAACCTAGACTTTGCAGCTTGGGGGAGCAAGTCAAAGCAAAATAGACTCACACGACTATTACGTCTTAACACATTCAGCCTCACCTGGAACTCAAAATTGCCTTACCAAAACTTGTCTCAGATACCAGGAACCATTCCAGCACTTGCATCCTAGGGGCGCAAGTCAAAGCCAAACAGGCTCACCCGACTCTTTAATCTTAAAACATACAGTCTTGCCTAGCTCTCAAAACAGTTTTACCAAACCTTGTCTTAGATTCCAGGAGCCCCGCCAATCTAGCATTTGCAGCATAGGGGAGCAAGTCAAAGCAAAATAGTCTCACCCGACTATTAAGTCGTAAAACATTCAGCCTGACCTAGAACTCAAAATTGCCTTACCAAAACTTGTCTCAGATACCAGGAACCCTGTTAATCCAGCATTTGCATCCTAGGGGCGCAAGTCAAAACTGTTTTACCAAACCTTGTCTTAGATTCCAGGAGCCCCGCCAATCTGGCATGTGCCGCCTAGGGGAGCAAGTCAAAGCCAAATAGTCTCAGCCGACTATTAAGTCTTAAAAAATTAAGCCTCACCTGGAACTCAAAATTGCCTTAACAAAACTTGTCTCAGATACCAGGAACCCTGTTAATCCAGCATTTGCATCCTAGGGGCGCAAGTCAAAGCCAAATAGGCTCATCCGACTATTTAATCCTAAAACATACAGCCTCACCTGGAAGTCAAAATTGCTTTACCGAAACTTTTCTCAGATACAAGGATCCCTGTTAATCAATTTAATCTTAAAACAAACAGCCCCATCTGGCTGCCAAAACTGCTTTACCAAAACTTGTCTTAGATACCAGGATCCCTGTTAATCTGGCATTTGCTGCCTATGGGAGCAAGTCAAAGCCAAACAGGCTCAACCGACTATTTAATCTTAAAACATACAGTCTTGCCTAGCTGTCAAAACTGTTTTACCAAACCTTGTCTTAGATGCCTGGGGCCCCGCCAATCTGGCATGTGGAGCCTAGAGGAGCAAGTCAAAGCCAAACAGGCTCATCCGACTATATAATCCTAAAACATACAGCCTCACCTGGAAGTCAAAATTGCTTTACCGAAACTTGTCTCAGATACAAGGATCTCTGTTAATCTAGCACCTGCAGCCTAGGGTAGCAAGTCAAAGCCAAATAGTCTCACCCGACTATTAAGTCTTAACACATTCAGCCTCACCTGTAACTCAAAATTGCCTTACCAAAACTTGTTTCAGATACCAGGAACCCTGTTAATCCAGTTTTTGCATCATGGGGGCGCAAGTCAAAGTCAAACAGGCTCACCCGACTATTTAATCTTAAGACATACAGCCTTACCTAGCTGTCAAAACTGTTTTACTAAAACTTTTTTAGATTCCAGGAGCCCCACCAATCTGGCATGTGCCGTCTAGGGGAGCAAGGCAAAGCCAAATAGCCTCACCCGACTATTAAGTATTAACATATTCAGCCTGACCTGGAACTCAAAATTGCGTAACCAAAACATGTCTCAGATACCAGGATCCCTGTTAATCCAGCATTTGCATCCTAGGGGCGCAAAACAAAGCCAAACAGACTCACCCGACTACTTAATCTGAAAACATACAGTCTTGCCTAGCTGTCAAAAGTGTTTTACCAAGCCTTGTCTCAGTTACCAGGAGCCCTGCCAATTTGGCATGTGGAGCCTAGAGGAGCAAGTCAAAGCCAAACAGGCTCATCCGACTATATAATCCTAAAAAATACAGCCTCACCTGTAACTCAAAATTGCCTTAACAAAACTTGTCTCAGATACCAGGAACCCTGTTAATCCAGCATTTGCATCCTAGGGGCGCAAGTCAAAGCCAAACAGGCTCACCCGACTCTTTTATCTTTAAACATACTGTCTTGCCTAGCTGTCAAAACTGTTTTACCAAACCTTGTCTTAGATTCCAGGAGCCCCGCCAATCTGGCATGTGCCGCCTAGGGGAGCAAGTCAAAGCCAAATAGTCTCACCCGACTATTAAGTCTTAAAAAATTAAGCCTCACCTGGAACTCAAAATTGCCTTAACAAAACTTGTCTCAGATACCAGCAACCCTGTTAATCCAGTATTTGCATCCTGGGGGCGCAAGTCAAAGTCAAACAGGCTCACCCGACTATTTAATCTTAAGACATACAGCCTTACCTAGCTGTCAAAACTGTTTTACCAAAACTTTTTTTAGATTCCAGGAGCCCCAGCAATCTGGCATGTGCCGTCTAGGGGAGCAAGGCAAAGCCAAATAGCCTCACCCGACTATTAAGTCTTAACACATTCAGCCTGACCTGTAACTCAAAATTGCGTAACCAAAACTTGATCCAGATACAAGGATCCCTGTTAATCCAGTTTTTGCATCATGGGGGCGCAAGTCAAAGTCAAACAGGCTCACCCGACTATTTAATCTTAAGACATACAGCCTTACCTAGCTGTCAAAACTGTTTTACCAAAACTTTTTTTAGATTCCAGGAGCCCCACCAATCTGGCATGTGCCGTCTAGGGGAGCAAGGCAAAGCCAAATAGCCTCACCCGACTATTAAGTATTAACATATTCAGCCTGACCTGGAACTCAAAATTGCGTAACCAAAACATGTCTCAGATACCAGGATCCCTGTTAATCCAGCATTTGCATCCTAGGGGCGCAAAACAAAGCCAAACAGACTCACCCGACTACTTAATCTGAAAACATACAGTCTTGCCTAGCTGTCAAAAGTGTTTTACCAAGCCTTGTCTCAGTTACCAGGAGCCCTGCCAATTTGGCATGTGGAGCCTAGAGGAGCAAGTCAAAGCCAAACAGGCTCATCCGACTATATAATCCTAAAAAATACAGCCTCACCTGTAACTCAAAATTGCCTTAACAAAACTTGTCTCAGATACCAGGAACCCTGTTAATCCAGCATTTGCATCCTAGGGGCGCAAGTCAAAGCCAAACAGGCTCACCCGACTCTTTTATCTTTAAACATACTGTCTTGCCTAGCTGTCAAAACTGTTTTACCAAACCTTGTCTTAGATTCCAGGAGCCCCGCCAATCTGGCATGTGCCGCCTAGGGGAGCAAGTCAAAGCCAAATAGTCTCACCCGACTATTAAGTCTTAAAAAATTAAGCCTCACCTGGAACTCAAAATTGCCTTAACAAAACTTGTCTCAGATACCAGCAACCCTGTTAATCCAGTATTTGCATCCTGGGGGCGCAAGTCAAAGTCAAACAGGCTCACCCGACTATTTAATCTTAAGACATACAGCCTTACCTAGCTGTCAAAACTGTTTTACCAAAACTTTTTTAGATTCCAGGAGCCCCAGCAATCTGGAATGTGCCGTCTAGGGGAGCAAGGCAAAGCCAAATAGCCTCACCCGACTATTAAGTCTTAACACATTCAGCCTGACCTGTAACTCAAAATTGCGTAACCAAAACTTGATCCAGATACCAGGATCCCTGTTAATCCAGCATTTGCATCCTAGGGGCGCAAGACAAAGCCAAACAGACTCACCCGACTACTTAATCTGAAAACATACAGTCTTGCCTAGCTGTCAAAACTGTTTTACCAAATCTTGTCTCAGTTACCAGGAGCCCTGCCAATTTGGCGTGTGCAGCCTAGGGGAGAAGTTCAAAGCCAAACAGGCTCATCCTACACTTTAATCTTAAAACAAACAATAAAGCCCCATCTGGCTGCCAAATCTGCTTGAACAAAACTTGCCTCAGATACCAGGCACCCTGTTAATCCAGTATTTGCATCCTGGGGGCGCAAGTCAAAGCCAAACAGGCTCACCCGACTATTTAAACTTAAAACATACAGCCATACCTAGCTGTCAAAACTGTTTTACATAAACTTTTTTTAGATTCCAGGAGCCCTGTTAACCTAGACTTTGCAGCTTGGGGGAGCAAGTCAAAGCAAAATAGACTCACACGACTATTACGTCTTAACACATTCAGCCTCACCTGGAACTCAAAATTGCCTTACCAAAACTTGTCTCAGATACCAGGAACCATTCCAGCACTTGCATCCTAGGGGCGCAAGTCAAAGCCAAACAGGCTCACCCGACTCTTTAATCTTAAAACATACAGTCTTGCCTAGCTCTCAAAACAGTTTTACCAAACCTTGTCTTAGATTCCAGGAGCCCCGCCAATCTAGCATTTGCAGCATAGGGGAGCAAGTCAAAGCAAAATAGTCTCACCCGACTATTAAGTCGTAAAACATTCAGCCTGACCTAGAACTCAAAATTGCCTTACCAAAACTTGTCTCAGATACCAGGAACCCTGTTAATCCAGCATTTGCATCCTAGGGGCGCAAGTCAAAACCAAACAGGCTCACCCAACTCTTTAATCTTAAAACATACGGTCTTGCCTAGCTGTCAAAACTGTTTTACCAAACCTTGTCTTAGATTCCAGGAGCCCCGCCAATCTGGCATGTGCCGCCTAGGGGAGCAAGTCAAAGCCAAATAGTCTCAGCCGACTATTAAGTCTTAAAAAATTAAGCCTCACCTGGAACTCAAAATTGCCTTAACAAAACTTGTCTCAGATACCAGGAACCCTGTTAATCCAGCATTTGCATCCTAGGGGCGCAAGTCAAAGCCAAATAGGCTCATCCGACTATTTAATCCTAAAACATACAGCCTCACCTGGAAGTCAAAATTGCTTTACCGAAACTTTTCTCAGATACAAGGATCCCTGTTAATCAATTTAATCTTAAAACAAACAGCCCCATCTGGCTGCCAAAACTGCTTTACCAAAACTTGTCTTAGATACCAGGATCCCTGTTAATCTGGCATTTGCTGCCTATGGGAGCAAGTCAAAGCCAAACAGGCTCAACCGACTATTTAATCTTAAAACATACAGTCTTGCCTAGCTGTCAAAACTGTTTTACCAAACCTTGTCTTAGATGCCTGGGGCCCCGCCAATCTGGCATGTGGAGCCTAGAGGAGCAAGTCAAAGCCAAACAGGCTCATCCGACTATATAATCCTAAAACATACAGCCTCACCTGGAAGTCAAAATTGCTTTACCGAAACTTGTCTCAGATACAAGGATCTCTGTTAATCTAGCACCTGCAGCCTAGGGTAGCAAGTCAAAGCCAAATAGTCTCACCCGACTTTTAAGTCTTAACACATTCAGCCTCACCTGTAACTCAAAATTGCCTTACCAAAACTTGTTTCAGATACCAGGAACCCTGTTAATCCAGTTTTTGCATCATGGGGGCGCAAGTCAAAGTCAAACAGGCTCACCCGACTATTTAATCTTAAGACATACAGCCTTACCTAGCTGTCAAAACTGTTTTACCAAAACTTTTTTTAGATTCCAGGAGCCCCACCAATCTGGCATGTGCCGTCTAGGGGAGCAAGGCAAAGCCAAATAGCCTCACCCGACTATTAAGTATTAACATATTCAGCCTGACCTGGAACTCAAAATTGCGTAACCAAAACATGTCTCAGATACCAGGATCCCTGTTAATCCAGCATTTGCATCCTAGGGGCGCAAAACAAAGCCAAACAGACTCACCCGACTACTTAATCTGAAAATATACAGTCTTGCCTAGCTGTCAAAAGTGTTTTACCAAGCCTTGTCTCAGTTACCAGGAGCCCTGCCAATTTGGCATGTGGCGCCTAGAGGAGCAAGTCAAAGCCAAACAGGCTCATCCGACTATATAATCCTAAAAAATACAGCCTCACCTGTTACTCAAAATTGCCTTAACAAAACTTGTCTCAGATACCAGGAACCCTGTTAATCCAGCATTTGCATCCTAGGGGCGCAAGTCAAAGCAAAACAGGCTCACCCGACTCTTTTATCTTAAAACATACTGTCTTGCCTAGCTGTCAAAACTGTTTTACCAAACCTTGTCTTAGATTCCAGGAGCCCCGCCAATCTGGCATGTGCCGCCTAGGGGAGCAAGTCAAAGCCAAATAGTCTCACCCGACTATTAAGTCTTAAAAAATTAAGCCTCACCTGGAACTCAAAATTGCCTTAACAAAACTTGTCTCAGATACCAGCAACCCTGTTAATCCAGTATTTGCATCCTGGGGGCGCAAGTCAAAGTCAAACAGGCTCACCCGACTATTTAATCTTAAGACATACAGCCTTACCTAGCTGTCAAAACTGTTTTACCAAACCTTGTCTCAGTTACCAGGAGCCCTGCCAATTTGGCGTGTGCTGGCTAGGGGAGAAGTTCAAGCCAAACAGGCTCATCCTACAATTTAATCTTAAAACAAACAGCCCCATCTGGATGCCAAATCTGCTTTATCAAAACTTGCCATGGATACCAGGAGCCCTGTTAATCTAGCATTTGCAGCGTAGGGGAGCAAGTAAAAGCGAAAAAGTCTCATCCGACTATTAAGTCTTAAAACATACAGCCCCATCTGGCCGCCAAAACTGCTTGAACAAAACCTGTCTCAGATACCAGGAACCCTGTTAATCCAGTATTTGCATCCTGGGGGCGCAAGTGAAAGCCAATCAGGCTCACCCGACAATTTAATCATAAAACACACAGCCCCATCTGGCTGCGAAAACTGCTTTACCAAAACTTGTCATAGATACCAGGAGCCCTGTTAATCTAGCATTTGCAGCCTAGGGGAGAAAGTCAAAGCAAAATAGTCTCACCTGACTATTAAGTCTTAACACATTCAGCCTCACCTGTAACTCAAAATTGCCTTACCAAAACTTGTTTGAGATACCAGGAACCCTGTTCATCCAGTATTTGCATTCTGGGGGCGCAAGTCAAAGTCAAACAGGCTCACCCGACTATTTAATCTTAAGACATACAGCCTTACCTAGCTGTCAAAACTGTTTTACCAAAACTTTTTTTAGATTCCAGGAGCCCCACCTATATGGCATGTGCCGTCTAGGGGAGCAAGGCAAAGCCAAATAGCCTCACCCGCCTATTAAGTATTAACACATTCAGCCTGACCTGGAACTCAAAATTGCGTAACCAAAACTTGTCTCAGATACCAGGATCCCTGTTAATCCAGCATTTGCATCCTTGGGGCGCAAGACAAAGCCAAACAGACTCACCCGACTACTTAATCTGAAAACCTACAGTCTTGCCTAGCTGTCAAAACTGTTTTACCAAACCTTGTCTCAGTTACCAGGAGCCCTGCCAATATGGCGTGTGCAGCCTAGGGGAGAAGTTCTAAGCCAAACAGGCTCATCCTACAATTTAATCTTAAAACAAACAGCCCCATCTGGCTGCCAAATATGCTTTATCAAAACTTGCCATGGATACCAGGAGCCCTGTTAATCTAGCATTTGCAGCCTAGGGGAGAAAGTCAAAGCAAAATAGTCTCACCTGACTATTAAGTCTTAACACATTCAGCCTCACCTGGAACTCAAAATTGCCTTACCAAAACTTGTTTGAGATACCAGGAACCCTGTTCATCCAGTATTTGCATTCTGGGGGCGCAAGTCAAAGTCAAACACTCACCCGACTATTTAATCTTAAAACATACAGCCATACCTAGCTGTCAAAACTGTTTTACTTAAACTTTTTTTAGATTCCAGGAGCCCTGTTAATCTAGCATTTGCAGCATAGGGGAGCAAGTCAAAGCAAAATAGTCTCACCCGACTATTAAGTCTTAACACATTCAGCCTCACCTGGAACTAAAAATTGCCTTACCAAAACTTGTCTCAGATACCAGGAACCCTGTTAATCCAGCACTTGCATCCTAGGGGCGCAAGTCAAATTCAAACAGGCTCACCCGCCTCTTTAATCTTAAAACATACAGCCTTACCTAGCTGTCAAAACTGTTTTACTAAATTTTTTTTAGATTCCAGGAGCCCTGTTAATCTAGCATTTGCAGCATAGGGGAGCAAGTCAAAGCAAAATAGTCTCACCCGACTATTAAGTCTTAACACATTCTGCCTCACCTGGAACTCAAAATTGCCTTACCAAAACTTGTCTCAGATACCAGGAACCCTGTTAATCCGGCACTTGCATCCTAGGGGCGCAAGTCAAATTCAAACAGGCTCACCCGCCTATTTAATCTTAAAACATACAGCCTTACCTAGCTGTCAAAACTGTTTTACTAAAACTTTTTTTAGATTCCAGGAGCCCTGTTAATCTAGCATTTCCAGCATAGGGGAGCAAGTCAAAGCAAAATAGTCTCACCCGACTATTAAGTCTTAACACATTCTGCCTCACCTGGAACTCAAAATTGCCTTACCAAAACTTGTCTCAGATACCAGGAACCCTGTTAATCCAGCATTTGCATCCTAGGGGCGCAAGTCAAAGCCAAACACGCTCACCCGACTCTTTAATCTTAAAACATACGGTCTTGCCTAGCTGTCAAAACTGTTTTACCAAACCTTGTCTAAGATTCCAGGAGCCCCGCCAATCTGGCATTTGCATCCTAGGGGCGCAAGTCAAAGCCAAACAGGCTCATCCGACTATTTAAACCCAAGACATGCAGCCTCACCTGGAAGTCAAAATTGCTTTACCGAAACTTTTCTCAGATACAAGGATCCCTGTTAATCAATTTAATCTTAAACACACAGCCCCATATGGCAGCCAAAACTGCTTTATTAAAACATGTCTTAGATACCAGGTGGCCTGTTAATCTAGCATTTGCAGCCTAGGAGAGCATGTCAAAGCAAAATAGACTCACCCGACTATTAAGTCTTAACACAATCAGCCTCTCCTGGAACTCAAAATTGCCTTACCAAAAGTTGTCTCAGATACCAGGAACCTTATTAATCCAGCATTTGCATCCTAGGGACGCAAGTCAAAGCCAAACAGGCTCACCCGACTCTTTAATCTTAAAACATACAGTCTTGCCTAGCTCTCAAAACTGTTTTACGAAACCTTGTCTTAGATTCCAGGAGCCCCGCCAATCTGGCATGTGTAGCCTAGGGGAGCAAGTCAAAGCCAAATAGCCTCACCCGACTATTAAGTCTTAACACAATCAGCCTCTCCTGGAACTCAAAATTGCCTTACCAAAAGTTGTCTCAGATACCAGGAACCTTATTAATCCAGCATTTGCATCCTAGGGGCGCAAGTCAAAGCCAAACAGGCTCATACGACTATTTAATCCTAAAGCATACAGCCTCCCCTGGAAGTCAAAATTGCTTTCCCGAATATTTTCTCAGATACAAGGATCCCTGATAATTTAGCATTTGCAGCCTAATCTCACCCGACTATTAAATCATAAAACATACAACCCCATCTGGCCGCCAAAACTGCTTTACCAAAACTTGTCTGAGATACAAGGATCCCTGATAATCTAGCATTTGCAGCCTAGTCTCACCCGACTATTAAATCTTAAAACATACAACCCCATCTGGCCGCCAAAACTTGTCTCAGATTCCAGGAGCCCCGCCAATCTGGCATGTGGAGGCTAGGGGAGAAATTCAAAGCCAAAAAGGCTCATCCGACTATTTAATACTAAAACATACAGCCCCATCTGGCCGCCAAAACTGCTCTACCAAAACACTGCCAATCTGGCATTTGCAGCCTAGGGGATCAAGCCAAAGCCAATTAGTCAGACCTCATTATCCAATCTGAAAACACAGAGTCCCATCTGGTTGCCGAAACTTCTTTACCAAAACATATATCAGATTCCAGGAGCCCCGCCAATCTGGCATATGCCGCCTAGGGGAGCAAGTCAAAGCAAAATAGTCTCACCCGAATATTAGGTCTTAACACATTCAGCCTCACCTGGAACTCAAAATTGCCTTACCAAAACTTGTCTCAGATACCAGAAATCCTGTAAATCCAGTATTTGCGTCCTGGAACGCAAGTCAAATTCAAACAGGCTCACCCGACTCTTTAATCTTAAAACATACAGTCTTGCCTAGCTGTCAAAACTGTTTTACCAAACCTTGTCTTAGATTCCTGGAGCCCCGCCAATCTGGCATGTGTATCCTAGGGGAGTAAGTCAAAGCCAAACAAGCTCATCCGACTATTGAATCCTAAAACATACAGCCTCACCTGGAACTCAAAATTGCCTTACCAAAACTTGTCTCAGATACCAGGAACCCTGTTAATCCAGCATTTGCATCCTGGGGCGCAAGTCAAATTCAAACAGGCTCACCCGACTCTTTAATCTTAAAACATACAGTCTTGCCTAGCTGTCAAAACTGTTTTACCAAACCTTGTCTTAGATGTCTGGAGCCCCGCCAATCTGGCATGTGTAGCCTAGGGGAGCAAGTCAAAGCCAAACAAGCTCATCCGACTATTGAATCCTAAATCATACAGCCTCACCTGGAACTCAAAATTGCCTTACCAAAACTTGTCTCAGATACCAGGAACCCTGTAAATCCAGTATTTGCATCCTGGGGCGCAAGTCAAAGCCATACAGGCTCACCCGACTCTTTAATCTTAAAACATGCGGTCTTGCGTAGCTGTCAAAACGGTTTTACCAAACCTTGTCTTAGATTCCCGGAGCCCCGCCAATCTGGCATGTGGAGCCTAGGGGAGCAAGTCAAAGCCAAATAGTCTCACCCGACTATTAAGTCTTGAAAAATTAAGCCTCACCTGGAACTCAAAATTGCTTTAACAAAACTTGTCTTAGATACCAGGAACCCTGTTAATCCAGCATTTGCATCCTAGGGGCGCAAGTCAAAGCCAAACAGGCTCATCCGACAATTTAATCCTAAAACATACAGCCTCACCAGGAAGTCAAATTTGCTTTATCGAATATTTTCTCAGATACAAGAATCCCTGATAATTTAGCATTTGCAGCCTAGTCTCACCCGACTATTAAATCATTAAACATACAACCCCATCTGGCGGCCAAAACTGCTTTACCAAAACTTGTCTCAGATACAAGGATCCCTGATAATCTAGCATTTGCAGCCTAGTCTCACCCGACTATTAAATCTTAAAACATACAACCCCATCTGGCCGCCAAAACTTGTCTCAGATTTCAGGAGCCCCGCCAATCTGGCATGTGGAGCCTAGGGGAGAAATTCAAAGCCAAACTGGCTCATCCTACTATTTAATACTAAAACATACAGCCCCATCTGGCCGCCAAAACTGCTCTACCAAAAACCTGCCAATCTGGCATTTGCAGCCTCGGGGATCAAGCCAAGGCAATTAGTCTGACCTCATTATCCAATCTGAAAACACACAGTCCCATCTGGTTGCCAAAACTTCTTTACCAAAACTTGTCTTAGATACCTGGAGCCCCGCCAATCTGGCATGTGCCGCCTAGGGGAGCAAGTCAAAGCAAAATAGTCTCACCCGACTATTAAGTCTTAACACATTCAGCCTCACCTGGAACTCAAAATTGCCTTAACAAAACTTGTCTCAGATACCAGGAACCCTGTAAATCCAGTATTTGCATCCTGGGGCGCAAGTCAAAGCCAAACAGTCTCACCCGACTCTTTAATCTTAAAACATACAGTCTTGCCAAGCTCTCAAAACTGTTTTACCAAACCTTGTCTTAGGTTCTAGGAGCCCCGCCAACCTGGCATGTGGAGCCTAGGGGAGCAAGTCAAAGCCAAATAGCCTCACCCGACTATTAAGTCGTAAAACATTCAGACTGACCTGGAACTCAAAATTGCCTTACCAAAACTTGTCTCAGATACCAGGAACCCTGTTAATCCAGCATTTGCATCCTAGGGGCGCAAGACAAAGCCAAACAGGCTCACCCGACTATTTAATTTTAAAACATACAGCCTTACCTAGCTGTCAAAACTGTTTTACTAAAACTTTTTTTAGATTCCAGGAGCCCTGTAAATCTAGCATTTGCAGCATAGGGGAGCAAGTCAAAGCAAAATAGTCTCACCTGACTATTAAGTCTTAACACATTCTGAATCACCTGGAACTCAAAATTGCCTTACCAAAACTTGTCTCAGATACCAGGAACCCTGTTAATCCAGCATTTGCATCCTAGGGGCGCAAGTCAAAGCCAAACAGGATCACCCGACTCTTTAATCTTAAAACATACGGTCTTGCCTAGCTGTCAAAACGGTTTTACCAAACCTTGTCTTAGATTCCAGGAGCCCCGCCAATCTGGCATGTGGAGCCTAGGGGAGAAATTCAAAGCCAAACAGGCTCATCCGACTATTTAATCCCAAAACATACAGCCTCACCTGGAAGTCAAAATTGCTTTACCGAAACTTGTCTCAGATACAAGGATCCCTGATAATCTAGCATTTGCAGCCTAGTCTCACATGACTATTAAATCTTAAAACACACAACCCCATCTGGCCGCCAAAACTGCTTTACCAAAACTTGTCTCAGATACAAGGATCCCTGATAATCTAGCATTTGCAGCCTAGTCTCACCCGACTATTAAATCTTAAAACATACAACCTCATCTGGCCGCCAAAACTGCTTTTCCAAAACTTGTGTCAGATTCCAGGAGCCCCGCCAATGTGGCATGTGGAGCCTAGGGGAGAAATTCAACGCCAAACAGGCTCATCCGACTATTTAATACTAAAACATAAAGCCCCATCTGGCCGCCAAAACTGCTTTACCAAAACCCTGCCAATCTGGCATTTGCAGCCTAGGGGATCAAGCCAAAGCCAATTAGTCTGACCTCATTATCCAATCTGAAAACACACAGTCCCATCTGGTTGCCAAAACTTCTTTACCAAAACATATATCAGATTTTAGTAGCCCCGCCAATCTGGCATGTGCCGCCTAGGGGAGCAAGTCAAAGGAAAATAGTCTCACCCGACTATTAAGTCTTAACACATTCAGCCTCACCTGGAACTCAAAACTGCCTTACCAAAACTTGTCTCAGATACCAGGAACCCTGTTAATCCAGCATTTGCATCCTAGGGGCGCAAGTCAAATTCAAACAGGCTCACCCGACTCTTTAATCTTAAAACATACAGTCTTGCTAGCTCTCAAAACTGTTTTACCAAACCTTGTCTTAGGTTCCAGGAGCCCCGCCAACCTGGCATGTGGAGCCTAGGGGAGCAAGTCAAAGCCAAATAGCTTCACCCGACTATTAAGTCGTAAAACATTCAGACTGACCTGGAACTCAAAATTGCCTTACCAAAACTTGTCTCAGATACCAGGAACCCTGTTAATCCAGCATTTGCATCCTAGGGTCGCAAGACAAAGCCAAACAGGCTCAACCGACTATTTAATCTTAAGACATACAGCCTTACCTAGCTGTCAAAACTGTTTTACTAAAACTTTATTTAGATTCCAGGAGCCCTGTAAATCTAGCATTTGCAGCATAGGGGAGCAAGTCAAAGCAAAATAGTCTCACCCGACTATTAAGTCTTAACACATTCAGCCTCACCTGGAACTTAAAATTGCCTTACCAAAACTTGTCTCAGATACCAGGAACCCTGTTAATCCAGCATTTGCATCCTGGGGCGCAAGTCAAATTCAAACAGGCTCACCCGACTCTTTAATCTTAAAACATACAGTCTTGCCTAGCTGTCAAAACTGTTTTACCAAACCTTGTCTTAGATCCCTGGAGCCCCGCCAATCTGGCATGTGTAGCCTAGGGGAGCAAGTCAAAGCCAAACAAGCTCATCCGACTATTGAATCCTAAAACATACAGCCTCACCTGGAACTCAAAATTGCCTTACCAAAACTTATCTCAGATACCAGGAACCCTGTAAATCCAGTATTTGCATCCTGGGGCGCAAGTCAAAGCCAAACAGGCTCACCCGACTCTTTAATCTTAAAACATGCGGTCTTGGCTAGCTGTCAAAACGGTTTTACCAAACCTTGTCTTAGATTCCCGGAGCCCCGCCAATCTGGCATGTGGAGCCTAGGGGAGCAAGTCAAAGCCAAATAGTCTCACCCGACTATTAAGTCTTGAAAAATTAAGCCTCACCTGGAACTCAAAATTGCTTTAACTAAACTTGTCTTAGATACCAGGAACCCTGTTAATCCAGCATTTGCATCCTAGGGGCGCAAGTCAAAGCCAAACAGGCTCAGGTGGCCTGTTAATCAAGCATTTGCAGCCTTGGGGAGCCAGTCAAAGCAAAATTGACTCCCCCGACTATTAAGTCGTAAAACATTCAGACTGACCTGGAACTCAAAATTGCCTTACCAAAACTTGTCTCAGATACCAGGAACCCTGTTAATCCAGCATTTGCATCCTAGGGTCGCAAGACAAAGCCAAACAGGCTCACCCGACTATTTAATCTTAAAACATACAGCCTTACCTAGCTGTCAAAACTGTTTTACTAAAACTTTATTTAGATTCCAGGAGCCCTGTAAATCTAGCATTTGCAGCATAGGGGAGCAAGTCAAAGCAAAATAGTTTCACCCGACTATTAAGTCTTAACACATTCAGCCTCACCTGGAACTTAAAATTGCCTTACCAAAACTTGTCTCAGATACCAGGAACCCTGTTAATCCAGCATTTGCATCCTGGGGCGCAAGTCAAATTCAAACAGGCTCACCCGACTCTTTAATCTTAAAACATACAGTCTTGCCTAGCTGTCAAAACTGTTTTACCAAACCTTGTCTTAGATCCCTGGAGCCCCGCCAATCTGGCATGTGTAGCCTAGGGGAGCAAGTCAAAGCCAAACAAGCTCATCCGACTATTGAATCCTAAAACATACAGCCTCACCTGGAACTCAAAATTGCCTTACCAAAACTTGTCTCAGATACCAGGAACCCTGTAAATCCAGTATTTGCATCCTGGGGCGCAAGTCAAAGCCAAACAGGCTCACCCGACTCTTTAATCTTAAAACATGCGGTCTTGGCTAGCTGTCAAAACGGTTTTACCAAACCTTGTCTTAGATTCCCGGAGCCCCGCCAATCTGGCATGTGGAACCTAGGGGAGCAAGTCAAAGCCAAATAGTCTCACCCGACTATTAAGTCTTGAAAAATTAAGCCTCACCTGGAACTCAAAATTGCTTTAACTAAACTTGTCTTAGATACCAGGAACCCTGTTAATCCAGCATTTGCATCCTAGGGGCGCAAGTCAAAGCCAAACAGGCTCATCCGACAACTTAATCCTAAAACATACAGCCTCACCTGGAAGTCAAAATTGCTTTACCGAATATTTTCTCAGATACAAGGATCCCTGTTAACCGATTTAATCTTACACACACAGCCCCATATGGCTGCCAAAACTGCTTTACCAAAACATGTCTTAGATACCAGGTGGCCTGTTAATCAAGCATTTGCAGCCTTGGGGAGCAAGTCAAAGCAAAATTGACTCACCCGACTATTAAGTCTTAACACATTCAGCCTCACCTGGAACTCAAAATTGCCTTACAAAAACTTGTCTCAGATACCAGGAACCTTATTAATCCAGCATTTGCATCCTAGGGACGCAAGTCAAAGCCAAACAGGCTCACCCGACTCTTTACTCTTAAAACATACAGTCTTGCCTAGCTCTCAAAACTGTTTTACCAAACCTTGTCTTAGATTCCAGGAGCCCCGCCAATCTGGCATGTGGAGAGTAGGGGAGAAATTCAAAGCCAAACAGGCTCATCCGACTATTTAATCCCAAAACATACAGCCTCACCTGGAAGTCAAAATTGCTTTACCGAAACTTGTCTCAGATACAAGGATCCCTGATAATCTAGCATTTGCAGCCTAGTCTCACATGACTATTAAATCTTAAAACATACAGCCCCATCTGGCCGCCAAAACTGCTTTACCAAAACTTGTCTCAGATACAAGGATCCCTGATAATCTAGCATTTGCAGCCTAGTCTCACCCGACTATTAAATCTTAAAACATACAACCTCATCGGGCCGCCAAAACTGCTCTACCAAAACCCTGCTAATCTGGCATTTGCAGCCTAGGGGATCAAGCCAAGGCAATTAGTCTGACCTCATTATCCAATCTGAAAACACACAGTCCTATCTGGTTGCCAAAACTTCTTTACCAAAACTTGTCTTAGATACCTGGAGCCCCGCCAATCTGGCATGTGCCGCCTAGGGGAGCAAGTCAAAGCAAAATAGTCTCACCCGACTATTAAGTCGTAACACATTCAGCCTCACCTGGAACTCAAAATTGCCTTACCAAAACTTGTCTCAGATACCAGGAACCCTGTAAATCCAGTATTTGCATCCTGGGGCGCAAGTCAAAGCCAAACAGGCTCACCCGACTCTTTAATCTTAAAACATACAGTCTTGCCAAGCTCTCAAAACTGTTTTACCAAACCTTGTCTTAGGTTCTAGGAGCCCCGCCAACCTGGCATGTGCCGCCTAGGGGAGCAAGTCAAAGCAAAATAGTCTCACCCGACTATTAAGTCTTAACACATTCAGCCTCACCTGGAACTCAAAATTGCCTTACCAAAACTTGTCTCAGATACCAGGAACCCTGTAAATCCAGTATTTGCATCCTGGGGCGCAAGTCAAAGCCAAACAGGCTCACCCGACTCTTTAATCTTAAAACATACAGTCTTGCCTAGCTGTCAAAACTGTTTAACCAAACCTTGTCTTAGATCCCTGGAGCCCCGCCAATCTGGCATGTGTAGCCTAGGGGAGCAAGTCAAAGCCAAACAAGCTCATCCGACTATTGAATCCTAAAACATACAGCCTCACCTGGAAGTCAAAATTGCTTTACCGAAACTTGTCTCAGATACAAGGATCCCTGATAATCCAGTATTTGCATCCTGGGGCGCAAGTCAAAGCCAAACAGGCTCACTCGACTCTTTAATCTTAAAACATGCGGTCTTGGCTAGCTGTCAAAACGGTTTTACCAAACCTTGTCTTAGATTCCCGGAGCCCCGCCAATCTGGCATGTGGAGCCTAGGGGAGCAAGTCAAAGCCAAATAGTCTCACCCGACTATTAAGTCTTGAAAAATTAAGCCTCACCTGGAACTCATTTGCATCCTAGGGGCGCAAGTCAAAGCCAAACAGGCTCATCCGACAACTTAATCCTAAAACATACAGCCTCACCTGGAAGTCAAAATTGCTTTACCGAATATTTTCTCAGATACAAGGATCCCTGTTAACCAATTTAATCTTACACACACAGCCCCATATGGCCGCCAAAACTGCTTTACCAAAACATGTCTTAGATACCAGGTGGCCTGTTAATCAAGCATTTGCAGCCTTGGGAAGCAAGTCAAAGCAAAATTGACTCACCCGACTATTAAGTCTTAACACATTCAGCCTCACCTGGAACTCAAAATTGCCTTACAAAAACTTGTCTCAGATACCAGGAACCTTATTAATCCAGCATTTGCATCCTAGGGACGCAAGTCAAAGCCAAACAGGCTCACCCGACTCTTTAATCTTAAAACATACAGTCTTGCCTAGCTCTCAAAACTGTTTTACCAAACCTTGTCTTAGATTCCAGGAGCCCCGCCAATCTGGCATGTGGAGCCTAGGGGAGAAATTCAAAGCCAAACAGGCTCATCCGACTATTTAATCCCAAAACATACAGCCTCACCTGGAAGTCAAAATTGCTTTACCGAAACTTGTCTCAGATACAAGGATCCCTGATAATCTAGCATTTGCAGCCTAGTCTCACATGACTATTAAATCTTAAAACATACAACCCCATCTGGCCGCCAAAACTGCTTTACCAAAACTTGTCTCAGATACAAGGATCCCTGATAATCTAGCATTTGCAGCCTAGCCTCACCCGACTATTAAATCTTAAAACATACAACCTCATCGGGCCGCCAAAACTGCTTTTCCAAAACCCTGCCAATCTGGCATTTGCAGCCTAGGGGATCAAGCCAAGGCAATTAGTCTGACCTCATTATCCAATCTGAAAACACACAGTCCCATCTGGTTGCCAAAACTTCTTTACCAAAACTTGTCTTAGATACCTGGAGCCCCGCCAATCTGGCATGTGCCGCCTAGGGGAGCAAGTCAAAGCAAAATAGTCTCACCCGACTATTAAGTCTTAACACATTCAGCCTCACCTGGAACTCAAAATTGCCTTACCAAAACTTGTCTCAGATACCAGGAACCCTGTAAATCCAGTATTTGCATCCTGGGGCGCAAGTCAAAGCCAAACAGGCTCACCCGACTCTTTAATCTTAAAACATACAGTCTTGCCAAGCTCTCAAAACTGTTTTACCAAACCTTGCCTTAGGTTCTAGGAGCCCCGCCAACCTGGCATGTGGAGCCTAGGGGAGCAAGTCAAAGCCAAATAGCCTCACCCGACTATTAAGTCGTAAAACATTCAGACTGACCTGGAACTCAAAATTGCCTTACCAAAACTTGTCTCAGATACCAGGAACCCTGTTAATCCAGCATTTGCATCCTAGGGGCGCAAGACAAAGCCAAACAGGCTCACCCGACTATTTAATCTTAAAACATACAGCCTTACCTAGCTGTCAAAACTGTTTTACTAAAACTTTATTAAGATTCCAGGAGCCCTGTAAATCTAGCATTTGCAGCATAGGGGAGCAAGTCAAAGCAAAATAGTCTCACCCGACTATTAAGTCTTAACATATTCAGCCTCACCTGGAACTCAAAATTGCCTTACCAAAACTTGTCTCAGATACCAGGAACCTTATTAATCCAGCATTTGCATCCTAGGGACGCAAGTCAAAGCCAAACAGGCTCACCCGACTCTTTACTCTTAAAACATACAGTCTTGCCTAGCTCTCAAAACTGTTTTACCAAACCTTGTCTTAGATTCCAGGAGCCCCGCCAATCTGGCATGTGGAGCCTAGGGGAGAAATTCAAAGCCAAACAGGCTCATCCGACTATTTAATCCCAAAACATACAGCCTCACCTGGAAGTCAAAATTGCTTTACCGAAACTTGTCTCAGATACAAGGATCCCTGATAATCTAGCATTTGCAGCCTAGTCTCACATGACTATTAAATCTTAAAACATACAACCCCATCTGGCCGCCAAAACTGCTTTACCAAAACTTGTCTCAGATACAAGGATCCCTGATAATCTAGCATTTGCAGCCTAGTCTCACCCGACTATTAAATCTTAAAACATACACCCTCATCTGGCCGCCAAAACTGCTTTTCCAAAACTTGTCTCAGATTCCAGGAGCTCCGCCAATGTGGCATGTGGAGCCTAGGGGAGAAATTCAAAGCCAAACAGGCTCATCCGACTATTTAATACTAAAACATACAGCCCCATCTGGCCGCCAAAACTGCTCTACCAAAACCCTGCCAATCTGGCATTTGCAGCCTAGGGGATCAAGCCAAAGCCAATTAATCTGACCTCATTATCCAATCTGAAAACACACAGTCCCATCTGGTTGGCAAAACTTCTTTACCAAAACATATATCAGATTCCAGGAGCCCCGCCAATCTGGCATGTGCCGCCTAGGGGAGCAAGTCAAAGCAAAATAGTCTCACCCGACTATTAAGTCTTAACACATTCAGCCTCACCTGGAACTCAAAATTGCCTTACCAAAACTTGTCTCAGATACCAGGAACCCTGTTAATCCAGCATTTGCATCCTAGGGGCGCAAGTCAAATCCAAACAGGCTCACCCGACTCTTTAATCTTAAAACATACAGCCTTACCTAGCTGTCAAAACTGTTTTACTAAAACTTTATTTAGATTCCAGGAGCCCTGTTAAGCAAGCATTTCCAGCATAGGGGAGCAAGTCAAAGCAAAATAGTCTCACCCGACTATTAAGTCTTAACACATTCAGCCTCACCTGGAACTCAAAATTGCCTTACCAAAACTTGTCTCAGATACCAGGAACCCTGTTAATCCAGCATTTGCATCCTAGGGGCGCATTTCAAAGCCAAACAGTCTCACCCGACTCTTTAATCTTAAAACATACACTCTTACCTAGCTGTCAAAACTGTTTTACTAAAACTTTTTTTAGATTCCAGGAGCCCTGTTAATCTAGCATTTGCAGCCTAGGGGAGCAAGTCAAAGCAAAATAGACTCACCCGACTATTAAGTCTTAACACATTCAGCCTCACCTGGAACTCAAGATTGCCTTACCAAAACTTGTCTCAGATACCAGGAACCCTGTTAATCCAGCATTTGCATCCTGGGGGCGCAAGACAAAGCCAAACAGGCTCACCCGACTATTTAATCTTAAAACATACAGTCTTACCTAGCTGTCAAAACTGTTTTACTAAAACTTTTTTTAGATTCCAGGAGCCCTGTTAATCTAGCATTTGCAGCATAGGGGAGCAAGTCAAAGCAAAATAGTCTCACCCGACTATTAAGTCTTAACACATTCAGCCTCACCTGGAACTCAAAATTGCCTTACCAAAACTTGTCTCAGATACCAGGAAGCCAGTTAATCCAGCATTTGCATCCTAGGGGCGCAAGTCAAAGCCAAACAGGCTCACCGGACTCGTTAATCTTAAAACATACGGTCTGGCCTAGCTCTCAAAACGGTTTTACCAAACCTTGTCTTAGATTCCCGGAGCCCCGCCAATCTGGCATGTGGAGCCCAGGGGAGCAAGTCAAAGCCAAATAGTCTCACCCGACTATTAAGTCTTAAAAAATTCAGCCTCACCTGGAACTCAAAATTGCTTTAACAAAACTTGTCTTAGATACCAGGAACCCTGTTAATCCAGCATTTGCATCTTAGGGGCGCAAGTCAAAGCCAAACAGGCTCATCCGACTATTGAATCCTAAAACATACAGCCTCACCTGGAAGTCAAAATTGCTTTACCGAATATTTTCTCAGATACAAGGGTCCCTGTTAACCAATTTAATCTTAAACACACAGCCCCATATGGCTGCCAAAACTGCTTTACCAAAACATGTCTTAGATACTAGGAGGCCTGTTAATCTAGCATTTACAGCCTTGGGGAGCAAGTCAAAGCAAAATAGACTCACCCGACTATTAAGTCTTAACACATTCAGCCACACCTGGAACTCAAAATTGTCTTACCAAAACTTGTCTCAGATACCAGGAACCCTGTTAATCCAGCATTTGCATCCTAGGGGCGCAAGTCAAAGCCAAACAGGCTCACCCGACTCTTTAATCTTAAAACATACGGTCTTGCCTAGCTGTCAAAACTGTTTTACCAAACCTTGTCTTAGATTCCAGGAGCCCCGCCAATCTGGCATGTGCCGCCTAGGGAAGCAAATCAAAGCCAAATAGTCTCACCCGACTATTAAGTCTTAAAAAATTCAGCCTCACCTGGAACTCAAAATTGCCTTAACAAAACTTGTCTCAGATACCAAGAACCCTGTTAATCCAGCATTTGCATCCTAGGGGCGCAAGTCAAAGCCAAACAGGCTCATCCGACTATTTAATCCTAAAACATACAGCCTCGCCTGGAAGTCAAAATTGCTTTACCGAAACTTTTCTCAGATACAAGGATCCCTGTTAATCAATTTAATCTTAAAACACACAGCCCCATATGGCTGCCAAAACTGCTTTACCAAAACATGTCTTAGATACCAGGAAGCCTGTTAATCTAGCATTTGCAGCCTAGGGGAGCAAGTCAAAGCAAAATAGACTCACCCGACTATTAAGTCTTAACACATTCAGCCTCACCTGGAACTCAAGATTGCCTTACCAAAACTTGTCTCAGATACCAGGAACCTTATTAATCCAGCGTTTGCATCCTAGGGACGGAAGTCAAAGCCAAACAGGCTCACCCGACTCTTTAATCTTTAAACATACAGTCTTGCCTAGCTCTCAAAACTGTTTTACCAAACCTTGTCTTAGATTCCAGGAGCCCCGCCAATCTGGCATGTGGAGCCTAGGGGAGAAGTTCAAAGCAAAACAGGCTCATCCGACTATTTAATCCAAAAAACATTCAGCCTCACCTGGAAGTCAAAATTGCTTTACCGAAACTTGTCTCAGATACAAGGATCCCTGATAATCTAGCATTTGCAGCCTAGTGTCACCCGACTATTAAATCTTAAAACATACAATCCCATCTGGCCGCCAAAACTGCTTTACCAAAACTTGTCTCAGATTCCAGGAGCCCCGCCAATCTGGCATGTGGAGCCTAGGGGAGAAATTCAAAGCCAAACAGGCTCATCCGACTATTTAATACTAAAACATACAGCCCCATCTGGCCGCCAAAACTGCTCCACCAAAACCCTGCTAATCTGGCATTTGCAGCCTAGGGGATCAAGCCAAAGCCAATTAGTCTGACCTCATTATCCAATCTGAAAACACACAGTCCCATCTGGTTGGCAAAACTTCTTTACCAAAACATATATCAGATTCCAGGAGCCCCGCCAATCTGGCATGTGCCGCCTAGGGGAGCAAGTCAAACCAAAATAGTCTCACCCGTCTTTTAAGTCTTAACACATTCAGTCTCACCTGGAACTCAAAATTGCCTTACCAAAATTTGTCTCAGATACCAGGAACCCTGTTAATCCAGCATTTGCATCCTAGGGGCGCAAGTCAAAGCCAAACAGGCTCACCCGACTCTTTAATCTTAAAACATACGGTCTGGCCTAGCTGTCAAAACTGTTTTACCAAACCTTGTCTTAGATTCCAGGAGCCCCGCCAATCTGGCATGTGCCGCCTAGGGAAGCAAATCAAAGCCAAATAGTCTCACCCGACTATTAAGTCTTAAAAAATTCAGCCTCACCTGGAACTCAAAATTGCTTTAACAAAACTTGTCTCAGATACCAGGAACCCTGTTAATCCAGCATTTGCATCCTAGGGGCGCAAGTCAAAGCCAAACAGGCTCATCCGACTATTTAATCCTAAAACATACAGCCTCGCCTGGAAGTCAAAATTGCTTTACCGAAACTTTTCTCAGATACAAGGATCCCTGTTAATCAATTTAATCTTATACACACAGCCCCATATGGCTGCCAAAACTGCTTTACCAAAACATGTCTTAGATACCAGGAAGCCTGTTAATCTAGCATTTGCAGCCTAGGGGAGCAAGTCAAAGCAAAATAGACTCACCCGACTATTAAGTCTTAACACATTCAGCCTCACCTGGAACTCAAGATTGCCTTACCAAAACTTGTCTCAGATACCAGGAACCTTATTAATCCAGCGTTTGCATCCTAGGGACGCAAGTCAAAGCCAAACAGGCTCACCCGACTCTTTAATCTTAAAACATACAGTCTTGCCTAGCTCTCAAAACTGTTTCACCAAAGCTTGTCTTAGATTCCAGGAGCCCCGCCAATCTGGCATGTGGAGCCTAGGGGAGAAGTTCAAAGCCAAACAGGCTCATCCGACTATTTAATCCAAAAAACATACAGCCTCACCTGGAAGTCAAAATTGCTTTACCGAAACTTGTCTCAGATACAAGGATCCCTGATAATCTAGCATTTGCAGCCTAGTGTCACCCGACTATTAAATCTAAAAACATACAACCCCATCTGGCCGCCAAAACTGCTTTACCAAAACTTGTCTTAGATTCAAGGAGCCCCGCCAATCTGGCATGTGGAGCCTAGGGGAGAAATTCAAAGCCAAACAGGCTCATCCGACTATTTAATACTAAAACATACAGCCCCATCTGGCCGCCAAAACTGCTCTACCAAAACCCTGCCAATCTGGCATTTAATGCCTAGGGGATCAAGCCAAAGCCAATTAGTCTGACCTCATTATCCAATCTGAAAACACACAGTAACATCTGGTTGGCAAAACTTCTTTACCAAAACATATATCAGATTCCAGGAGCCCCGCCAATCTGGCATGTGCCGCCTAGGGGAGCAAGTCAAAGCAAAATAGTCTCAGCCGACTATTAAGTCTTAACACATTCAGTCTCACCTGGAACTCAAAATTGCCTTACCAAAATTTGTCTCAGATACCAGGAACCCTGCTAATCCAGCATTTGCATCCTAGGGGCGCAAGTCAAATTCAAACAGGCTCAAGCGACTCTTTAATCTTAAAACATACAGTCTTGCCTAGCTGTCAAAACTGTTTTACCAAACCTTGTCTTAGATTCCTGGAGCCCCGCAAATCTGGCATGTGTAGCCTAGGGGAGCAAGTCAAAGCCAAACAATCTCATCCGACTATTGAATCCTAAAACATTCAGCCTCACCTGGAAGTCAAAATTGCTTTACCGAAACCCTGCCAATCTAGCATTTGCAGACTAGTCTCACCCGACTTTTAAATCTTAAAACATACAACCCCATGCTTTACCAAAATTTATCTCAGATACCAGGAACCCTGTTAATCCAGCATTTGCATCCTAGGGGCGCAAGTCAAATTCAAACAGGCTCAAGCGACTCTTTAATCTTAAAACATACAGTCTTGCCTAGCTCTCAAAACTGTTTCACCAAACCTTGTCTTAGATTCCAGGAGCCCCGCCAATCTGGCATGTGGAGCCTAGGGGAGAAAGTCAAAGCCAAACAAGCTCATCCGACTATTTAATCCTAAAACATACAGCCTCGCCTGGAAGTCAAAATTGCTTTACCGAAACTTTTCTCAGATACAAGGATCCCTGTTAATCAATTTAATCTTATACACACAGCCCCATATGGCTGCCAAAACTGCTTTACCAAAACATGTCTTAGATACCAGGAAGCCTGTTAATCTAGCATTTGCAGCCTAGGAGAGCAAGTCAAAGCAAAATAGACTCACCCGACTATTAAGTCTTAACACATTCAGCCTCACCTGGAACTCAAGATTGCCTTACCAAAACTTGTTTTAGATACCAGGAACCTTATTAATCCAGCGTTTGCATCCTAGGGACGCAAGTCAAAGCCAAACAGGCTCACCCGACTCTTTAATCTTAAAACATACAGTCTTGCCTAGCTCTCAAAACTGTTTCACCAAACCTTGTCTTAGATTCCAGGAGCCCCGCCAATCTGGCATGTGGAGCCTAGGGGAGAAGTTCAAAGCCAAACAGGCTCATCCGACTATTTAATCCAAAAAACATACAGCCTCACCTGGAAGTCAAAATTGCTTTAACGAAACTTGTCTCAGATACAAGGATCCCTGATAATCTAGCATTTGCAGCCTAGTGTCACCCGACTATTAAATCTTAAAACATACAACCCCATCTGGCCGCCAAAACTGCTTTACCAAAACTTGTCTCAGATTCCAGGAGCCCCGCCAATCTGGCATGTGGAGCCTAGTGGAGAAATTCAAAGCCAAACAGGCTCATCCGACTATTTAATACTAAAACATACAGGCCCATCTGGCCGCCAAAACTGCTCTACCAAAACCCTGCCAATCTGGCATTTGCAGCCTAGGGGATCAAGCCAAAGCCAATTAGTCTGACCTCATTATCCAATCTGAAAACACACAGTAACATCTGGTTGGCAAAACTTCTTTACCAAAAAATATATCAGATTCTAGGAGCCCCGCCAATCTGGCATGTGCCGCCTAGGGGAGCAAGTCAAAGCAAAATAGTCTCACCCGACTATTAAGTCTTAACACATTCAGTCTCACCTGGAACTCAAAATTGCCTTACCAAAATTTGTCTCAGATACCAGGAACCCTGCTAATCCAGCATTTGCATCCTAGGGGCGCAAGTCAAATCCAAACAGGCTCAAGCGACTCTTTAATCTTAAAACATACAGTCTTGCCTAGCTCTCAAAACTGTTTTACCAAACCTTGTCTTAGATTCCAGGAGCCCCGCCAATCTGGCACGTGGAGCCTAGGGGAGAAGTTCAAAGCCAAACAGGCTCATCCGACTATTTAATACTAAAACATACAGCCCCATCTGGCCGCCAAAACTGCTCTACCAAAACCCTGCCAATCTGGCATTTGCAGCCTAGGGGATCAAGCCAAAGCCAATTAGTCTGACCTCATTATCCAATCTGAAAACACACAGTAACATCTGGTTGGCAAAACTTCTTTACCAAAAAATATATCAGATTCTAGGAGCCCCGCCAATCTGGCATGTGCCGCCTAGGGGAGCAAGTCAAAGCAAAATAGTCTCACCCGACTATTAAGTCTTAACACATTCAGCCTCACCTGGAACTCAAAATTGCCTTACCAAAACTTGTCTCAGATACCAGGAACCTTATTAATCCAGCATTTGCATCCTAGGGGCGCAAGTCAAAGACAAACAGGCTCACCCGACTCTTTAATCTTAAAACATACAGTCTTGCCTAGCTGTCAAAACTGTTTTACCAAACCTTGTCTTAGATTCCAGGAGCCCCGCCAATCTGGCATGTGGAGCCTAGGGGAGAAAGTCAAAGCCAAACAAGCTCATCCGACTATTTAATCCTAAAACATACAGCCTCACCAGGAAGTCAAAATTGCTTTAACGAAACTAGTCTCAGATACAAGGATCCCCGATAATCTAGCATTTGCAGCCTAGTCTCACCCGACTTTTAAATCTTAAAACATACAACCCCATTTGGCCGACAAAACTGCTTTACCAAAACTTGTCTCAGATATCAGGAGCCCTGTTACTCCAGCATTTGCATCCTAGGGGCTCAAGTCAAAGCCAAACACGCTCACCCGACTATTTAATCTTAAAACATACAGCCTTACGTAGCTGTCAAAACTGTTTTACTAAAACTTTTTTTAGATTCCAGGAGCCCTGTTAATCTAGCATTTGCAGCCTAGGGGAGCAAGTCAAAGCAAAATAGACTCACCCGACTATTAAGTCTTAACACATTCAGCCTCACCTGGAACTCAAGATTGCCTTACCAAAACTTGTGTCAGATACCAGGAACCTTATTAATCCAGCGTTTGCATCCTAGGGACGCAAGTCAAAGCCAAACAGGCTCACCCGACTCTTTAATCTTAAAACATACAGTCTTGCCTAGCTCTCAAAACTGTTTTACCAAACCTTGTCTTAGATTCCAGGAGCCCCGCCAATCTGGCATGTGGAGCCTAGGGGAGAAGTTCAAAGCCAAACAGGCTCATCCGACTATTTAATCCAAAAGACATACAGCCTCACCTGGAAGTCAAAATTGCTTTACCGAAACTTGTCTCAGATACAAGGATCCCTGATAATCTAGCATTTGCAGCCTAGTGTCACCCGACTATTAAATCTTAAAACATACAACCCCATCTGGCCGCCAAAACTGCTTTACCAAAACTTGTCTCAGATTCCAGGAGCCCCGCCAATCTGGCATGTGGAGCCTAGGGGAGAAATTCAAAGCCAAACAGGCTCATCCGACTATTTAATACTAAAACATACAGGCCCATCTGGCCGCCAAAACTGCTCTACCAAAACCCTGCCAATCTGGCATTTGCAGCCTAGGGGATCAAGCCAAAGCCAATTAGTCTGACCTCATTATCCAATCTGAAAACACACAGTAACATCTGGTTGGCAAAACTTCTTTACCAAAACATATTTCAGATTTCAGGAGCCCCGCCAATCTGGCATGTGCCGCCTAGGGGAGCAAGTCAAAGCAAAATAGTCTCACCCGACTTTTAAGTCTTAACACATTCAGTCTCACCTGGAACTCAAAATTGCCTTACCAAAATTTGTCTCAGATACCAGGAACCCTGTTAATCCAGCATTTGCATCCTAGGGGCGCAAGTCAAAGCCAAACAGGCTCACCCGACTCTTTAATCTTAAAACATACGGTCTTGCCTAGCTGTCAAAACTGTTTTACCAAACCTTGTCTTAGATTCCAGGAGCCCCGCCAATCTGGCATGTGCCGCCTAGGGAAGCAAATCAAAGCCAAATAGTCTCACCCGACTATTAAGTCTTAAAAAATTCAGCCTCACCTGGAACTCAAAATTGCCTTAACAAAACTTGTCTCAGATACCAGGAACCCTGTTAATCCAGCATTTGCATCCTAGGGGCGCAAGTCAAAGCCAAACAGGCTCATCCGACTATTTAATCCTAAAACATACAGCCTCGCCTGGAAGTCAAAATTGCTTTACCGGAACTTTTCTCAGATACAAGGATCCCTGTTAATCAATTTAATCTTATACACACAGCCCCATATGGCTGCCAAAACTGCTTTACCAAAACATGTCTTAGATACCAGGAAGCCTGTTAATCTAGCATTTGCAGCCTAGGGGAGCAAGTCAAAGCAAAATAGACTCACCCGACTATTAAGTCTTAACACATTCAGCCTCACCTGGAACTCAAGATTGCCTTACCAAAACTTGTTTTAGATACCAGGAACCTTATTAATCCAGCGTTTGCATCCTAGGGACGCAAGTCAAAGCCAAACAGGCTCACCCGACTCTTTAATCTTAAAACATACAGTCTTGCCTAGCTCTCAAAACTGTTTCACCAAACCTTGTCTTAGATTCCAGGAGCCCCGCCAATCTGGCATGTGGAGCCTAGGGGAGAAGTTCAAAGCCAAACAGGCTCATCCGACTATTTAATCCAAAAAACATACAGCCTCACCTGGAAGTCAAAATTGCTTTACCGAAACTTGTCTCAGATACAAGGATCCCTGATAATCTAGCATTTGCAGCCTAGTGTCACCCGACTATTAAATCTTAAAACATACAACCCCATCTGGCCGCCAAAACTGCTTTACCAAAACTTGTCTCAGATTCCAGGAGCCCCGCCAATCTGGCATGTGGAGCCTAGGGGAGAAATTCAAAGCCAAACAGGCTCATCCGACTATTTAATACTAAAACATACAGCACCATCTGGCCGCCAAAACTGCTCTACCAAAACCCTGCCAATCTGGCATTTGCAGCCTAGGGGATCAAGCCAAAGCCAATTAGTCTGACCTCATTATCCAATCTGAAAACACACAGTAACATCTGGTTGGCAAAACTTCTTTACCAAAAAATATATCAGATTATAGGAGCCCCGCCAATCTGGCATGTGCCGCCTAGGGGAGCAAGTCAAAGCAAAATAGTCTCACCCGACTATTAAGTCTTAACACATTCAGTCTCACCTGGAACTAAAAATTGCCTTACCAAAATTTGTCTCAGATACCAGGAACCCTGCTAATCCAGCATTTGCATCCTAGGGGCGCAAGTCAAATTCAAACAGGCTCAAGCGACTCTTTAATCTTAAAACATACAGTCTTGCCTAGCTCTCAAAACTGTTTTACCAAACCTTGTCTTAGATTCCAGGAGCCCCGCCAATCTGGCATGTGGAGCCTAGGGGAGAAGTTCAAAGCCAAACAGGGCTCACCCTACAATTTAATCTTAAAACAAACAGCCCCGTCTGGCTGTCAAAACTGTTTTAATAAAACTTTTATTAGATTCCAGGAACCTTGCCAATCTGGCATGTGCGGCTAGGGGAGCAAGTCAAAGCCAAATAGTCTCACCCGACTATTAAGTCTTAAAACATACAGCCTCACCTGGTAGTCAAAATTGCCTTACCGAAACTTGTCTCAGATGCCAGGAACCCTGTTATTCCAGCATTTGCATCCTAGGGGAGCAAGTCAAAACCAAACAGGATCACCCGACCATTTATCCTTCAAACATGTAGCCTGACCTAGCTGTCAAAACTGTTTTACCAAGCCTTGTGTCAGATACCAGGAGACCTGCCAATCTGGCGTGTGCAGCCTATGGGAGCAAGTCATAGCCAAACAGGCTCATCCGACCATTTAATCCTAAAACATTTAGCGCCATCTGGCTGCCAAAACTGCTTTACCAAAACTTGTCTTAGATACCAGGAGCGCTGTTAATCTGGCATTTGTAGCCTAGGGGAGCAAGTCATAGCCAAATAGCCTCACCCGACTATTAAATCTTAAAACATACAACCACATCTGGCCGCCAAAACTGCTTTACCAAAACTTGTCTTAGATACCAGGAGCCCTGTTAATCTAGCATTTGCAGCCTAGGGGAGCAAGTCAAAGCAAAATAGTCTCACCTGCCTATTAAGTCTTAACACATTCAGCCTCACCTGGAACTCAAAATTGCCTTACCAAAACTTGTCTCAGATACCAGGAACCTGTTAATCCAGCATTTGTATCCTAGGGGCGCAAGTCAAAGCCAAACAGGCTCAGCCGACTATTAAATCTTTAAACAGATAGCCCCATCTGGCCGCCAAAACTTATTTACCAAAACTTGTCTCAGATACCAGGAACCCTGTTATTCCAGCATTTGCATCCTAGGGGCGCAAGTCAAAGCCAAACACACTCACTTGACTATTTTATCTTAAGACATATAGCCTTAAATAGCTGTCAAAACTGTTTTACCCAAACTTGTCTTAGATTCCACGAGCCCCGCCAATCTGGCACGTGCAGCCTAGGGAAGCAAGTCAAAGCCAAACAGGCTCACATGACTATTAAGTCTTAAAACATTCAGCCTCACCTGGAACTCAAAATTGCCTTACCAAAACTTGTCTCAGATACCAGGAACCCTGTTTATCCAGCATTTGCATCCTAGGGGCGCAAGTCAAAGCCAAACAGGCTCATCCGACTATTTAATCCTAAAACATACAGCCTCACCTGGAAGTCAAAATTGCTTTAACGAAACTTGTCTCAGATACAAGGCTCTCTGTTAATCTAGCATTTGCAGCCTAGGGTAGCAAGTCAAAGCCAAATAGTCTCACCCGACTATTAAATTTTAAAACATACAACCCCATCTGGCCGCCAAAACTGCTTTACCAAAACTTGTGTTAGATACCGGGAACCCTGTTATTCCAGCATTTGCATCCTAGGGGCGCAGTTCATAGCCAAACAGGCTCACCCGACAATTTAATCTTAAAACATACAGCTCCATCTGGCTGCCAAAACTGCTTTACCAAAACTTGTCTTAGATACCAGGAGCCCTGTTAATCTAGCATTTGCCGCCTAGGGGAGCAAACCAAAGCAAAATAGTCTCACCTGACTATTAAGTCTTAACACATTCAGCCTCACCTGTAAATCAAAATTGCCTTACCAAAACTTGTCTCAGATACCAGGAACCCTGTTAATCCAGTATTTGCAACCTGGGGGCGCAAGTCAAAGTCAAACAGGCTCACCCGACTATTTAATCTTCAAACATGTAGCCTGAACTAGCTGTCAAAACTGTTTTACCAAAACTTTTTTTAGATTCCAGGAGCCCTGTTAATCTAGCATTTGCAGCCTAGGGGAGCAAGTCAAAGCAAAATTGTCTCACCTGACTTTTAAGTCCTAACACATTCAGCCTCACCTGTAACTCAAAATTGCCTTACCAAAACTTGTCTCAGATACCAGGACAATTTACAATTTAACCTTAAAGCAATCAGCCCCATCTGGCTGCCAAAACTGATTTACCAAAACTTGTCTTAGATTCTAGGAGACCTTTTAAACTGGCATTTGCAGCCTAGGGGAGCAAGTCAAAGCCAAACAGGTTCAACCGACTATTTAATCTTAAAACATACAGTCTTGCCTAGCTGTCAAAACTGTTTTACCAAACCTTGTCTTAGATGCCAGGAGCCCCGACAATCTGGCATGTGGAGCCTAGAGGAGCAAGTCAAAGCCAAACAGGCTCATCCAACTATTTAATCTTAAAACATACAGCCTCACCTGGAAGTCAAAATTACTTTACCGAAACTTGTCTCAGATACAAGGATCTCGGTTAATGTAGCATTTGCAGCCTAGGGGAGCAAGTCAAAGCAAAATAGTCTCACCCGACTATTAAATCTTAAAACATACAACCCCATCTGGCCGCCAAACTGCTTTACGAAAACTTGTGTCAGATACCAGGAACCCTGTTAATCCAGCATTTGCATCCTAGGGGCGCAGTTCAAAGCCAAACAGGCTCACCCGACAATTTAATCTTAAAACATATAGCCCCATCTGGCTGCCAAAGCCACCTGAAGGTCGAAATTGCTTTACCGAAACTTGTCTCAGATACAAGGATCTCTGTTAATCTAACATTTGCAGCCTAGGGTAGCAAGTCAAAGCCAAATAGTCTCACCCGACTATTAAATCTTAAAACATACAACCCCATCTGGCCGCCAAACTGCTTTACGAAAACTTGTGTCAGATACCAGGAACCCTGTTAATCCAGCATTTGCATCCTAGGGGCGCAGTTCAAAGCCAAACAGGCTCACCCGACAATTAAATCTTAAAACATACAGCCCCATCTGGCTGCCAAAACTGCTTTACCAAAACTTGTCTTAGATACCAGGAGCCCTGTTAATCTAGCATTTGCAGCCTAGGGGAGCAAGTCAAAGCCAAATAGTCTCTCCTGACTTTTAAGTCTTAACACATTCAGCCTCACCTGTAACTCAAAATTGCCTTACCAAAACTTGTCTCAGATACCAGGAACCTTATGAATCCAGCATTTGCATCCTAGGGGCGCAAGTCAAAGACAAACAGGCTCACCCGACTCTTTAATCTTAAAACATACAGTCTTGCCTAGCTGTCAAAACTGTTTTACCAAACCTTGTCTTAGATTCCAGGAGCCCCGCCAATCTGGCATGTGGAGCCTAGGGGAGAAAGTCAAAGCCAAACAAGCTCATCCGACTATTTAATCCTAAAACATACAGCCTCACCAGGAAGTCAAAATTGCTTTAACGAAACTAGTCTCAGATACAAGGATCCCCGATAATCTAGCATTTGCAGCCTAGTCTCACCCGACTTTTAAATCTTAAAACATACAACCCCATTTGGCCGACAAAATTGCCTTTCCAAAACTTGTCTCAGATATCAGGAGCCCTGTTTATCCAGCATTTGCATCCTGGGGGCGCAAGTCAAAGTCATACAAATTTAATTCACCCTACAATTTAATCTTAAAACAAACATCCCCGTCTGGCTGTCAAAACTGTTTTAATAAAACTTTTATTAGATTCCAGGAACCTTGCCAATCTGGCATGTGCGGCTAGGGGAGCAAATCAAAGCCAAACAGGCTCATCCGACTATTAAGTCTTAACACATTTAGGCTCACCTGGAACTCAAAATTGCCTTACCAAAACTTGTCTCAGATACCAGGAACCCTGTTAATCTAGCATTTGCATCCTGGGGGCGCAAGTCAAAGTCATACAGGCTCACCCTACAATTTAATCTTAAAACAAACAGCCCCGTCTGGCTGTCAAAACCGTTTTAATAAAACTTTTATTAGATTCCAGGAACCTTGCCAATCTGGCATGTGCGGCTAGGGGAGCAAGTCAAAGCCAAATAGTCTCACCCGACTATTGAGTCTTAAAACATACAGCCTCACCTGGAAGTCAAAATTGTCTTACCGAAACTTGTCTCAGATGCCAGGAACCCTGTTATTCCAGCATTTGCATCCTAGGGGAGCAAGTCAAAACCAAACAGGATCACCCGACCATTTAACCTTCAAACATGTAGCCTGACCTAGCTGTCAAAACTGTTTTACCAAGCCTTGTCTCAGATACCAGGAGACCTGCCAATCTGGCGTGTGCAGCCTAGGGGAGCAAGTCAATGCCAAACAGGCTCATCCGACCATTTAATCCTAAAACATTTAGCGCCATCTGGCTGCCAAAACTGCTTTACCAAAACTTGTCTTAGATACCAGGAGCCCTGTTAATCTAGCATTTGCAGCCTAGGGGAGCAAGTCAAAGCAAAATAGTCTCACCCGACTATTAAATCTTAAAACATACAACCCCATCTGGCCGCCAAACTGCTTTACGAAAACTTGTGTCAGATACCAGGAACCCTGTTAATCCAGCATTTGCATCCTAGGGGCGCAGTTCAAAGCCAAACAGGCTCACCCGACAATTTAATCTTAAAACATATAGCCCCATCTGGCTGCCAAAGCCACCTGAAGGTCGAAATTGCTTTACCGAAACTTGTCTCAGATACAAGGATCTCTGTTAATCTAACATTTGCAGCCTAGGGTAGCAAGTCAAAGCCAAATAGTCTCACCCGACTATTAAATCTTAAAACATACAACCCCATCTGGCCGCCAAACTGCTTTACGAAAACTTGTGTCAGATACCAGGAACCCTGTTAATCCAGCATTTGCATCCTAGGGGCGCAGTTCAAAGCCAAACAGGCTCACCCGACAATTAAATCTTAAAACATACAGCCCCATCTGGCTGCCAAAACTGCTTTACCAAAACTTGTCTTAGATACCAGGAGCCCTGTTAATCTAGCATTTGCAGCCTAGGGGAGCAAGTCAAAGCCAAATAGTCTCTCCTGACTTTTAAGTCTTAACACATTCAGCCTCACCTGTAACTCAAAATTGCCTTACCAAAACTTGTCTCAGATACCAGGAACCTTATGAATCCAGCATTTGCATCCTAGGGGCGCAAGTCAAAGACAAACAGGCTCACCCGACTCTTTAATCTTAAAACATACAGTCTTGCCTAGCTGTCAAAACTGTTTTACCAAACCTTGTCTTAGATTCCAGGAGCCCCGCCAATCTGGCATGTGGAGCCTAGGGGAGAAAGTCAAAGCCAAACAAGCTCATCCGACTATTTAATCCTAAAACATACAGCCTCACCAGGAAGTCAAAATTGCTTTAACGAAACTAGTCTCAGATACAAGGATCCCCGATAATCTAGCATTTGCAGCCTAGTCTCACCCGACTTTTAAATCTTAAAACATACAACCCCATTTGGCCGACAAAATTGCCTTTCCAAAACTTGTCTCAGATATCAGGAGCCCTGTTTATCCAGCATTTGCATCCTGGGGGCGCAAGTCAAAGTCATACAAATTTAATTCACCCTACAATTTAATCTTAAAACAAACATCCCCGTCTGGCTGTCAAAACTGTTTTAATAAAACTTTTATTAGATTCCAGGAACCTTGCCAATCTGGCATGTGCGGCTAGGGGAGCAAATCAAAGCCAAACAGGCTCATCCGACTATTAAGTCTTAACACATTTAGGCTCACCTGGAACTCAAAATTGCCTTACCAAAACTTGTCTCAGATACCAGGAACCCTGTTAATCTAGCATTTGCATCCTGGGGGCGCAAGTCAAAGTCATACAGGCTCACCCTACAATTTAATCTTAAAACAAACAGCCCCGTCTGGCTGTCAAAACTGTTTTAATAAAACTTTTATTAGATTCCAGGAACCTTGCCAATCTGGCATGTGCGGCTAGGGGAGCAAGTCAAAGCCAAATAGTCTCACCCGACTATTGAGTCTTAAAACATACAGCCTCACCTGGAAGTCAAAATTGTCTTACCGAAACTTGTCTCAGATGCCAGGAACCCTGTTATTCCAGCATTTGCATCCTAGGGGAGCAAGTCAAAACCAAACAGGATCACCCGACCATTTAACCTTCAAACATGTAGCCTGACCTAGCTGTCAAAACTGTTTTACCAAGCCTTGTCTCAGATACCAGGAGACCTGCCAATCTGGCGTGTGCAGCCTAGGGGAGCAAGTCAATGCCAAACAGGCTCATCCGACCATTTAATCCTAAAACATTTAGCGCCATCTGGCTGCCAAAACTGCTTTACCAAAACTTGTCTTAGATACCAGGAGCGCTGTTAATCTGGCATTTGTAGCCTAGGGGAGCAAGTCATAGCCAAATAGCCTCACCCGACTATTAAATCTTAAAACATACAACCACATCTGGCCGCCAAAACTGCTTTACCAAAACTTGTCTCAGATACCAGGAGCCCTGTTAATCTAGCATTTGCAGCCTAGGGGAGCAAGTCAAAGCAAAATAGTCTCACCTGCCTATTAAGTCTTAACACATTCAGCCTCACCTGGAACTCAAAATTGCCTTACCAAAACTTGACTCAGATACCAGGAACCTGTTAATCCAGCATTTGTATCCTAGGGGCGCAAGTCAAAGCCAAACAGGCTCATCCGACTATTAAATCTTTAAACATATAGCCCCATCTGGCCGCCAAAACTTATTTACCAAAACTTGTCTCAGATACCAGGAACCCTGTTAGGGGCGCAAGTCAAAGCCAAACACACTCACTTGACTATTTAATCTTAAGACATACAGCCTTAAATAGCTGTCAAAACTGTTTTACCCAAACTTGTCTTAGATTCCACGAGCCCCGCCAATCTGGCACGTGCAGCCTAGGGAAGCAAGTCAAAGCCAAACAGGCTCACACGACTATTAAGGCTTAAAACATTCAGTCTCACCTGGAACTCAAAATTGCCTTACCAAAACTTGTCTCAGATACCAGGAACCCTGTTTATCCAGCATTTGCATCCTAGGGGCGCAAGTCAAAGCCAAACAGGCTCATCCGACTATTTAATCTTAAAACATACAGTCTTGCCTAGCAGTCAAAACTGTTTTACCAAACCTTGTCTTAGATGCCAGGAGCCCCGCCAATCTGGCATGTGGAGCCTAGAGGACCAAGTCAAAGCCAAACAGGCTCATCCAACTATTTAATCTTAAAACATACAGCCTCACCTGGAAGTCAAAATTACTTTACCGAAACTTGTCTCAGATACAAGGATCTCTGTTAATGTAGCATTTGCAGCCTAGGCTAGCATGTCAAAGCCAAGTAGTTACACCCGACTATTAAATCTTAAAACATACAACCCCAACTGGCCGCCAAACTGCTTTACCAAAACTTGTGTTGATACCAGGACAATTTACAATTTAACCTTAAAGCAATCAGCCCCATCTGGCTGCCAAAACTGATTTACCAAAACTTGTCTTAGATACCAGGAGACCTTTTAAACTGGCATTTGCAGCCTAGGGGAGCAAGTCAAAGCCAAACAGGTTCAACCGACTATTTAATCTTAAAACATACAGTCTTGCCTAGCTGTCAAAACTGTTTTACCAAACCTTGTCTTAGATGCCAGGAGCCCCGCCAATCTGGCATGTGGAGCCTAGAGGAGCAAGTCAAAGCCAAACAGGCTCATCCAACTATTTAATCTTAAAACATACAGCCTCACCTGGAAGTCAAAATTACTTTACCGAAACTTGTCTCAGATACAAGGATCTCTGTTAATGTAGCATTTGCAGCCTAGGCTAGCATGTCAAAGCCAAGTAGTTACACCCGACTATTAAATCTTAAAACATACAACCCCAACTGGCCGCCAAACTGCTTTACAAAAACTTGTGTCAGATACCAGGAACCCTGTTAATCCAGCATTTGCATCCTAGGGGCGCAGTTCAAAGCCAAACAGGCTCATCCTACAATTTAATCTTAAAACATACAGCCCCATCTGGCTGCCAAAACTGCTTTATCAAAACTTGTCTTATATACCAGGAGCCCTGTTAATCTAGCATTTGCAGCCTAGGGGAGCAAGTCAAAGCAAAATAGTCTCACCTGACTATTAAGTCTCAACACATTCAGCCTCACCTGTAACTCAAAATTGCCTTACCAAAAATTGTCTCAGATACCAGGAACTCTGTTAATCCAGTATTTGCATCCTGGGGGCGCAAGTCAAAGTCAAACAGGCTCACCCGACTATTTAATCTTCAAACATGTAGCCTGACCTAGTTGTCAAAACTGATTTACCAATACTTTTTTTAGATTTCAGGAGCCCTGTTAATCTAGCATTTGCAGCCTAGGGGAGCAAGTCAAAGCCAAATATTCTCACCAGACTTTTAAGTCTTAACACATTCAGCCTCACCTGTAACTCAAAATTGCCTTACCAAAACTTGTCTCAGATACCAGGAACCCTGTAAATCCAGTATTTGCATCCTGGGGCGCAAGTCAAAGCCAAACAGGCTCACCCGACTCTTTAATCTTAAAACATGCGGTCTTGCCTAGCTGTCAAAACGGTTTTACCAAACCTTGTCTTAGATTCCCGGAGCCCCGCCAATCTGGCATGTGGAGCCTAGGGGAGCAAGTCAAAGCCAAATAGTCTCACCCGACTATTAAGTCTTGAAAAATTAAGCCTCACCTGGAACTCAAAATTGCTTTAACTAAACTTGTCTTAGATACCAGGAACCCTGTTAATCCAGCATTTGCATCCTAGGGGCGCAAGTCAAAGCCATACAGGCTCATCCGACAATTTAATCCTAAAACATACAGCCTCACCTGGAAGTCAAAATTGCTTTACCGAATATTTTCTCAGATACAAGGATCCCTGTTAACCAATTTAATCTTAAACACACAGCCCCATATGGCTGCCAAAACTGCTTTACCAAAACATGTCTTAGATACCAGGTGACCTGTTAATCAAGCATTTGCAGCCTTGGGGAGCAAGTCAAAGCAAAATTGACTCACCCGACTATTAAGTCTTAACACATTCAGCCTCACCTGGAACTCAAAATTGCCTTAACAAAACTTGTCTCAGATACCAGGAACCTTATTAATCCAGCATTTGCATCCTAGGGACGCAAGTCAAAGCCAAACAGGCTCACCCGACTCTTTAATCTTAAAACATACAGTCTTGCCTAGCTCTCAAAACTGTTTTACCAAACTTTGTCTTAGATTCCAGGAGCCCCGCCAATCTGGCATGTGGAGCCTAGGGGAGAAATTCAAAGCCAAACAGGCTCATCCGACTATTTAATCCCAAAACATACAGCCTCACCTGGAAGTCAAAATTGCTTTACCGAAACTTGTCTCAGATACAAGGATCCCTGATAATCTACCATTTGCAGCCTAGTCTCACATGACTATTAAATCTTAAAACATACAACCCCATCTGGCCGCAAAAACTGCTTTACCAAAACTTGTCTCAGATACAAGGATCCCTGATAAACTACCATTTGCAGCCTAGTCTCACCCGACTATTAAATCTTAAAACATACAACCTCATCTGGCCGCCAAAACTGCTTTTCCAAAACTTGTGTCAGATTCCAGGAGCCCCGCCAATGTGGCATGTGGAGCCTAGGGGAGAAATTCAAAGGCAAACAGGCTCATCCGACTATTTAATACTAAAACATACAGCCCCATCTGGCCGCCAAAACTGCTCTACCAAAACCCTGCCAATCTGGCATTTGCAGCCTAGGGGATCAAGCCAAAGCCAATTAGTCTGACCTCATTATCCAATCTGAAAACACACAGTCCCATCTGGTTGCCAAAACTTCTTTACCAAAACATATATCAGATTTTAGGAGCCCAGCCAATCTGGCATGTGCCGCCTTGGGGAGCAAGTCAAAAGAAAATAGTCTCACCCGACTATTAAGTCTTAACACATTCAGCCTCACCTGGAACTCAAAATTGCCTTACCAAAACTTGTCTCAGATACCAGGAACCCTGTTAATCCAGCATTTGCATCCTAGGGGCGCAAGTCAAATTCAAACAGGCTCACCCGACTCTTTAATCTTAAAACATACAGTCTTGCCTAGCTCTCAAAACTGTTTTACCAAACCTTGTCTTAGGTTCCAGGAGCCCCGCCAACCTGGCATGTGGAGCCTAGGGGAGCAAGTCAAAGCCAAATAGCCTCACCCGACTATTAAGTCGTAAAACATTCAGACTGACCTGGAACTCAAAATTGCTCTACCGAAACTTGTCTCAGATACAAGGATCCCTGATAATCTAGCATTTGCAGCCTAGTCTCACATGACTATTAAATCTTAAAACATACAACCCCATCTGGCCGCAAAAACTGCTTTACCAAAACTTGTCTCAGATACAAGGATCCCTGATAATCTACCATTTGCAGCCTAGTCTCACCCGACTATTAAATCTTAAAACATACAACCTCATCTGGCCGCCAAAACTGCTTTTCCAAAACTTGTGTCAGATTCCAGGAGCCCCGCCAATGTGGCATGTGGAGCCTAGGGGAGAAATTCAAAGGCAAACAGGCTCATCCGACTATTTAATACTAAAACATACAGCCCCATCTGGCCGCCAAAACTGCTCTACCAAAACCCTGCCAATCTGGCATTTGCAGCCTAGGGGATCAAGCCAAATCCAATTAGTCTGACCTCATTATCCAATCTGAAAACACACAGTCCCATCTGGTTGCCAAAACTTCTTTACCAAAACATATATCAGATTTTAGGAGCCCAGCCAATCTGGCATGTGCCGCCTAGGGGAGCAAGTCAAAAGAAAATAGTCTCACCCGACTATTAAGTCTTAACACATTCAGCCTCACCTGGAACTCAAAATTGCCTTACCAAAACTTGTCTCAGATACCAGGAACCCTGTTAATCCAGCATTTGCATCCTAGGGGCGCAAGTCAAATTCAAACAGGCTCACCCGACTCTTTAATCTTAAAACATACAGTCTTGCCTAGCTCTCAAAACTGTTTTACCAAACCTTGTCTTAGGTTCCAGGAGCCTCGCCAACCTGGCATGTGGAGCCTAGGGGAGCAAGTCAAAGCCAAATAGCCTCACCCGACTATTAAGTCGTAAAACATTCTGACTGACCTGGAACTCAAAATTGCCTTACCGAAACTTGTGTCAGATACCAGGAACCCTGTTAATCCAGCATTTGCATCCTAGGGGCGCAAGTCAAAGCCAAACAGGCTCATCCGACTATTTAATCCCAAAACATACAGCCTCACCTGGAAGTCAAAATTGCTTTACCGAAACTTGTCTCAGATACAAGGATCCCTGATAATCTAGCATTTGCAGCCTAGTCTCACCCGACTGTTAAATCTTAAAACATACAACCTCATCTGGCCGCCAAAACTGCTTTTCCAAAACTTGTCTCAGATACCAGGAGCCCTGTTAATCTAGCATTTGCAGCCTAGGGGAGCAAGTCAAAGCAAAATAGTCTCACCTGCCTATTAAGTCTTAACACATTCAGCCTCACCTGGAACTCAAAATTGCCTTACCAAAACTTGTCTCAGATACCAGGAACCCTGTTAATCCAGCATTTGCATCCTGGGGCGCAAGTCAAATTCAAACAGGCTCACCCGACTCTTTAATCTTAAAACATACAGTCTTGCCTAGCTGTCAAAACTGTTTTACCAAACCTTGACTTAGATTCCTGGAGCCCCGCCAATCTGGCATGTGTAGCCTAGGGGAGCAAGTCAAAGCCAAACAAGCTCATCCGACTATTGAATCCTAAAACACACAGCCTCACCTGGAACTCAAAATTGCCTTACCAAAACTTATCTCAGATACCAGGAACCCTGTAAATCCAGTATTTGCTTCCTGGGGCGCAAGTCAAAGCCAAACAGGCTCACCCGACTCTTTAATCTTAAAACATGCGGTCTTGCCTAGCTGTCAAAACGGTTTTACCAAACCTTGTCTTAGATTCCCGGAGCCCCGCCAATCTGGCATGTGGAGCCTAGGGGAGCAAGTCAAAGCCAAATAGTCTCACCCGACTATTAAGTCTTGAAAAATTAAGCCTCACCTGGAACTCAAAATTGCTTTAACTAAACTTGTCTTAGATACCAGGAACCCTGTTAATATAGCATTTGCATCCTAGGGGCGCAAGTCAAAGCCAAACAGGCTCATCCGACAATTTAATCCTAAAACATACAGCCTCACCTGGAAGTCAAAATTGCTTTACCGAATATTTTCTCAGATACAAGGATCCCTGTTAACCAATTTAATCTTAAACACACAGCCCCATATGGCTGCCAAAACTGCTTTACCAAAACATGTCTTAGATACCAGGTGGCCTGTTAATCAAGCATTTGCAGCCTTGGGGAGCAAGTCAAAGCAAAATTGACTCACCCGACTATTAAGTCTTAACACATTCAGCCTCACCTGGAACTCAAAATTGCCTTACGAAAACTTGTCTCAGATACCAGGAACCTTATTAATCCAGCATTTGCATCCTAGGGACGCAAGTCAAAGCCAAACAGGCTCACCCGACTCTTTAATCTTAAAACATACAGTCTTGCCTAGCTCTCAAAACTGTTTTACCAAACCTTGTCTTAGATTCCAGGAGCCCCGCCAATCTGGCATGTGGAGCCTAGGGGAGAAATTCAAAGCCAAACAGGCTCATCCGACTATTTAATCCCAAAACATACAGCCTCACCTGGAAGTCAAAATTGCTTTACCGAAACTTGTCTCAGATACAAGGATCCCTGATAATCTAGCATTTGCAGCCTAGTCTCACATGACTATTAAATCTTAAAACATACAACCCCATCTGTCAGCCAAAACTGCTTTACCAAAACTTGTCTCAGATACAAGGATCCCTGATAATCTAGCATTTGCAGCCTAGTCTCACCCGACTATTAAATCTTAAAACATACAACCTCATCTGGCCGCCAAAACTGCTCTACCAAAACCCTGCCAATCTGGCATTTGCAGCCTAGGGGATCAAGCCAAGGCAATTAGTCTGACCCCATTATCCAATCTGAAAACACACAGTCCCATCTGGTTGCCAAAACTTCTTTACCAAAACTTGTCTCAGATACCAGGAACCCTGTAAATCCAGTATTTGCATCCTGGGGCGCAAGTCAAAGCCAAACAGGCTCACCCGACTCTTTAATCTTAAAACATACAGTCTTGCCAAGCTCTCAAAACTGTTTTACCAAACCTTGTCTTAGGTTCTAGGAGCCCCGCCAACCTGGCATGTGGAGCCTAGGGGAGCAAGTCAAAGCCAAATAGCCTCACCCGACTATTAAGTCGTAAAACATTCAGACTGACCTGGAACTCAAAATTGCCTTACCAAAACTTGTCTCAGATACCAGGAACCCTGTTAATCCAGCATTTGCATCCTAGGGGCGCAAGTCAAAGCCAAACAGGATCACTCGACTCTTTAATCTTAAAACATACGGTCTTGCCTAGCTGTCAAAACGGTTTTACCAAACCTTGTCTTAGATTCCCGGAGCCCCGCCAATCTGGCATGTGGAGCCTAGGGGAGCAAGTCAAAGCCAAATAGTCTCACCCAACTATTAAGTCTTGAAAAATTAAGCCTCACCTGGAACTCAAAATTGCTTTAACAAAACTTGTCTTAGATACCAGGAACCCTGTTAATCCAGCATTTGCATCCTAGGGGCGCAAGTCAAAGCCAAACAGGCTCATCCGACTATTTAATCCTAAAACATACAGCCTCACCTGGAAGTCAAAATTGCTTTACCGATTATTTTCTCAGATACAAGGATCCCTGTTAACCAATTAATTCTTAAGCACACAGCCCCATATGGCTGCAAAAACTGCTTTACCAAAACATGTCTTAGATACCAGGAGGCCTGTTAATCTAGCATTTGCAGCCTAGGGGAGCAAGTCAAAGCAAAATAGACTCACCCGACTATTAAGTCTTAACATATTCAGCCTCACCTGGAACTCAAAATTGCCTTACCAAAACTTGTCTCAGATACCAGGAACCTTATTAATCCAGCATTTGCATCCTAGGGACGCAAGTCAAAGCCAAACAGGCTCACCCGACTCTTTACTCTTAAAACATACAGTCTTGCCTAGCTCTCAAAACTGTTTTACCAAACCTTGTCTTAGATTCCAGGAGCCCCGCCAATCTGGCATGTGGAGCCTAGGGGAGAAATTCGAAGCCAAAAAGGCTCATCCGACTATTTAATCCCAAAACATACAGCCTCACCTGGAAGTCAAAATTGCTTTACCGAAACTTGTCTCAGATACAAGGATCCCTGATAACCTAGCATTTGCAGCCTAGTCTCACATGCCTATTAAATCTTAAAACATACAACCCCATCTGGCCGCCAAAACTGCTTTACCGAAACTTGTCTCAGATACAAGGATCCCTGATAATCTAGCATTTGCAGCCTAGTCTCACCCGACTATTAAATCTTAAAACATACAACCTCATCTGGCCGCCAAAACTGCTCTACCAAAACCCTGCCAATCTGGCATTTGCAGCCTAGGGGATCAAGCCAAAGCCAATTAATCTGACCTCATTATCCAATCTGAAAACACACAGTCCCATCTGGTTGCCAAAACTTCTTTACCAAAACATATATCAGATTTTAGAAGCCCCGCCAATCTGGCATGTGCCGCCTAGGGGAGCAAGTCAAAGCAAAATAGTCTCACCCGACTATTAAGTCTTAACACATTCAGCCTCACCTGGAACTCAAAATTGCCTTACCAAAACTTGTCTCAGATACCAGGAACCCTGTTAATCCAGCATTTGCATCCTAGGGGCGCAAGTCAAATCCAAACAGGCTCACCCGACTCTTTAATCTTAAAACATACAGCCTTACCTAGCTGTCAAAACTGTTTTACTAAGACTTTATTTAGATTCCAGGAGCCCTGTTAATCTAGCATTTCCAGCATAGGGGAGCAAGTCAAAGCAAAATAGTCTCACCCGACTATTAAGTCTTAACACATTCAGCCTCACCTGGAACTCAAAATTGCCTTACCAAAACTTGTCTCAGATACCAGGAACCCTGTTAGTCCAGCATATGCATCCTAGGGGCGCAATTCAAAGCCAAACAGGCTCACCCGACTCTTTAATCTTAAAACATACAGTCTTGCCTAGCTCTCAAAACTGTTTTTCCAAACCCTGTCTTAGATTCCAGGAGCCCCGCCAACCTGGCATGTGGAGCCTAGGGGAGCAAGTCAAAGCCAAATAGCCTCACCGGACTATTAAGTCGTAAAACATTCAGACTGACCTGGAACTCAAAATTGTCTTACCAAAACTTGTCTCAGATACCAGGAACCCTGTTAATCCAGCATTTGCATCCTAGGGGCGCAAGTCAAATCCAAACAGGCTCACCCGACTCTTTAATCTTAAAACATACAGCCTTACCTAGCTGTCAAAACTGTTTTACTAAAACTTTTTTTAGATTCCAGGAGCTCTGTTAATCTAGCATTTGCAGCATAGGGGAGCAAGTCAAAGCAAAATAGTCTCACCCGACTATTAAGTCTTAACACATTCAGCCTCACCTGGAACTCAAAATTGCCTTACCAAAACTTGTCTCAGATACCAGGAAGCCAGTTAATCCAGCATTTGCATCCTAGGGGCGTAAGTCAAAGCCAAACAGGCTCACCCGACTCTTTAATCTTAAAACATACGGTCTTGCCTAGCTGTCAAAACGGTTTTACCAAACCTTGTCTTAGATTCCCGGAGCCCCGCCAATCTGGCATGTGGAGCCCAGGGGAGCAAGTCAAAGCCAAATAGTCTCACCCGACTATTAAGTCTTAAAAAATTCAGCCTCACCTGGAACTCAAAATTGCTTTAACAAAACTTGTCTTAGATACCAGGAACCCTGTTAATCCAGCATTTGCATCCTAGGGGCGCAAGTCAAAGCCAAACAGGCTCATCCGACTATTGAATCCTAAAACATACAGCCTCACCTGGAAGTCAAAATTGCTTTACCGAATATTTTCTCAGATACAAGGATCCCTGTTAACCAATTTAATCTTAAACACACAGCCCCATATGGCTGCCAAAACTGCTTTACCAAAACATGTCTTAGATACTAGGAGGCCTGTTAATCTAGCATTTGCAGCCTAGGGGAGCAAGTCAAAGCAAAATAGACTCACCCGACTATTAAGTCTTAACACATTCAGCCTCACCTGGAACTCAAAATTGTCTTACCAAAACTTGTCTCAGATACCAGGAACCCTGTTAATCCAGCATTTGCATCCTAGGGGCGCAAGTCAAAGCCAAACAGGCTCACCCGACTCTTTAATCTTAAAACATACGGTCTTGCCTAGCTGTCAAAACTGTTTTACCAAACCTTGTCTTAGATTCTAGGAGCCCCGCCAATCTGGCATGTGCCGCCTAGGGAAGCAAATCAAAGCCAAATAGTCTCACCCGACTATTAAGTCTTAAAAAATTCAGCCTCACCTGGAACTCAAATTGCCTTAACAAAACTTGTCTCAGATACCAGGAACCCTGTTAATCCAGCATTTGCATCCTAGGGGCGCAAGTCAAAGCCAAACAGGCTCATCCGACTATTTAATCCCAAAACATACAGCCTCGCCTGGAAGTCAAAATTGCTTTACCGAAACTTTTCTCAGATACAAGGATCCCTGTTAATCAATTTAATCTTATACACACAGCCCCATATGGCTGCCAAAACTGCTTTACCAAAACATGTCTTAGATACCAGGAAGCCTGTTAATCTAGCATTTGCAGCCTAGGGGAGCAAGTCAAAGCCAAACAGGCTCATCCGACTATTTAATCCTAAAACATACAGCCTCGCCTGGAAGTCAAAATTGCTTTACCGAAACTTTTCTCAGATACAAGGATCCCTGTTAATCAATTTAATCTTATACACACAGCCCCATATGGCTGCCAAAACTGCTTTACCAAAACATGTCTTAGATACCAGGAAGCCTGTTAATCTAGCATTTGCAGCCTAGGGGAGCAAGTCAAAGCAAAATAGACTCACCCGACTATTAAGTCTTAACACATTCAGCCTCACCTGGAACTCAAGATTGCCTTACCAAAACTTGTCTCAGATACCAGGAACCTTATTAATCCAGCGTTTGCATCCTAGGGACGCAAGTCAAAGCCAAACAGGCTCACCCGAGTCTTTAATCTTAAAACATACAGTCTTGCCTAGCTCTCAAAACTGTTTTACCAAACCTTGTCTTAGATTCCAGGAGCCCCGCCAATCTGGCATGTGGAGCCAAGGGGAGAAGTTCAAAGCCAAACAGGCTCATCCGACTATTTAATCGAAAAAACATACAGCCTCACCTGGAAGTCAAAATTGCTTTACCGAAACTTGTCTCAGATACAAGGATCCCTGATAATCTAGCATTTGCAGCCTAGTGTCACCCGACTATTAAATCTTAAAACATACAACCCCATCTGGCCGCCAAAACTGCTTTACCAAAACTTGTCTCAGATTCCAGGAGCCCCGCCAATCTGGCATGTGGAGCCTAGGGGAGAAATTCAAAGCCAAACAGGCTCATCCGACTATTTAATACTAAAACATACAGCCCCATCTGGCCGCCAAAACTGCTCTACCAAAACCCTGCCAATCTGGCATTTGCAGCCTAGGGGATCAAGCCAAAGCCAATTAGTCTGACCTCATTATCCAATCTGAAAACACCCAGTCCCATCTGGTTGGCAAAATTTCCTTACCAAAACATATATCAGATTCCAGGAGCCCCGCCAATCTGGCATGTGCCGCCTAGGGGAGCAAGTCAAAGCAAAATAGTCTCACCCGACTTTTAAGTCTTAACACATTCAGTCTCACCTGGAACTCAAAATTGCCTTACCAAAATTTGTCTCAGATACCAGGAACCCTGTTAATCCAGCATTTGCATCCTAGGGGCGCAAGTCAAAGCCAAACAGGCTCACCCGACTCTTTAATCTTAAAACATACGGTCTTGCCTAGCTGTCAAAAGTGTTTTACCAAACCTTGTCTTAGATTCCAGGAGCCCCGCCAATCTGGCATGTGCCGCCTAGGGAAGCAAATCAAAGCCAAATAGTCTCACCCGACTATTAAGTCTTAAAAAATTCAGCCTCACCTGGAACTCAAAATTGCCTTAACAAAACTTGTCTCAGATACCAGGAACCCTGTTAATCCAGCATTTGCATCCTAGGGGCGCAAGTCAAAGCCAAACAGGCTCATCCGACTATTTAATCCTAAAATATACAGCCTCGCCTGGAAGTCAAAATTGCTTTACCGAAACTTTTCTCAGATACAAGGATCCCTGTTAATCAATTTAATCTTATACACACAGCCCCATATGGCTGCCAAAACTGCTTTACCAAAACATGTCTTAGATACCGGGAAGCCTGTTAATCTAGCATTTGCAGCCTAGGGGAGCAAGTCAAAGCAAAATAGACTCACCCGACTATTAAGTCTTAACACATTCAGCCTCACCTGGAACTCAAGATTGCCTTACCAAAACTTGTCTCAGATACCAGGAACCTTATTAATCCAGCGTTTGCATCCTAGGGACGCAAGTCAAAGCCAAACAGGCTCACCCGACTCTTTAATCTTAAAACATACAGTCTTGCCTAGCTCTCAAAACTGTTTTACCAAACCTTGTCTTAGATTCCAGGAGCCCCGCCAATCTGGCATGTGGAGCCTAGGGGAGAAGTTCAAAGCCAAACAGGCTCATCCGACTATTTAATCCAAAAAACATACAGCCTCACCTGGAAGTCAAAATTGCTTTAACGAAACTTGTCTCAGATACACGGATCCCTGATAATCTAGCATTTGCAGCCTAGTGTCACCCGACTATTAAATCTTAAAACATACAACCCCATCTGGCCGCCAAAACTGCTTTACCAAAACTTGTCTCAGATTCCAGGAGCCCCGCCAATCTGGCATGTGGAGCCTAGGGGAGAAATTCAAAGCCAAACAGGCTCATTCGACTATTTAATACTAAAACATACAGCCCCATCTGGCCGCCAAAACTGCTCTACCAATACCCTGCCAATGTGGCATTTGCAGCCTAGGGGATCAAGCCAAAGCCAATTAGTCTGACCTCATTATCCAATCTGAAAACACACAGTCCCATCTGGTTGGCAAAACTTCTTTACCAAAACATATATCAGATTCCAGGAGCCACGCCAATCTGGCATGTGCCGCCTAGGGGAGCAAGTCAAAGCAAAATAGTCTCACCCGACTTTTAAGTCTTAACACATTCAGTCTCACCTGGAACTCAAAATTGCCTTACCAAAATTTGTCTCAGATACCAGGAACCCTGTTAATCCAGCATTTGCATCCTAGGGGCGCAAGTCAAAGCCAAACAGGCTCACCCGACTCTTTAATCTTAAAACATACGGTCTTGCCTAGCTGTCAAAACTGTTTTACCAAACCTTGTCTTAGATTCCAGGAGCCCCGCCAATCTGGCATGTGCCGCCTAGGGAAGCAAATCAAAGCCAAATAGTCTCACCCGACTATTAAGTCTTAAAAAATTCAGCCTCACCTGGAACTCAAAATTGCCTTAACAAAACTTGTCTCAGATACCAGGAACCCTGTTAATCCAGCATTTGCATCCTAGGGGCGCAAGTCAAAGCCAAACAGGCTCATCCGACTATTTCATCCTAAAACATACAGCCTCGCCTGGAAGTCAAAATTGCTTTACCGAAACTTTTCTCAGATACAAGGATCCCTGAAAATCAATTTAATCTTATACACACAGCCCCATATGGCTGCCAAAACTGATTTACCAAAACATGTCTTAGATACCAGGAAGCCTGTTAATCTAGCATTTGCAGCCTAGGGGAGCAAGTCAAAGCAAAATAGACTCACCCGACTATTAAGTCTTAACACATTCAGCCTCACCTGGAACTCAAGATTGCCTTACCAAAACTTGTCTCAGATACCAGGAACCTTATTAATCCAGCGTTTGCATCCTAGGGACGCAAGTCAAAGCCAAACAGGCTCACCCCACTCTTTAATCTTAAAACATACAGTCTTGCCTAGCTCTCAAAACTGTTTCACCAAACCTTGTCTTAGATTCCAGGAGCCCCGCCAATCTGGCATGTGGAGCCTAGGGAAGAAGTTCAAAGCCAAACAGGCTCATCCGACTATTTAATCCAAAAAACATACAGCCTCACCTGGAAGTCAAAGTTGCTTTACCGAAACTTGTCTCAGATACAAGGATCCCTGATAATCTAGCATTTGCAGCCTAGTGTCACCCGACTATTAAATCTAAAAACATACAACCCCATCTGGCCGCCAAAACTGCTTTACCAAAACTTGTCTCAGATTCCAGGAGCCCCGCCAATCTGGCATGTGGAGCCTAGGGGAGAAATTCAAAGCCAAACAGGCTCATCCGACTATTTAATACTAAAACATACAGCCCCATCTGGCCGCCAAAACTGCTCTACCAAAACCCTGCCAATCTGGCATTTGCAGCCTAGGGGATCAAGCCAAAGCCAATTAATCTGACCTCATTATCCAATCTGAAAACACACAGTAACATCTGGTTGGCAAAACTTCTTTACCAAAACATATATCAGATTCCAGGAGCCCCGCCAATCTGGCATGTGCCGCCTAGGGGAGCAAGTCAAAGCAAAATAGTCTCACCCGACTATTAAGTCTTAACACATTCAGCCTCACCTGGAACTCAAAATTGCCTTACCAAAACTTGTCTCAGATACCAGGAAGCCAGTTAATCCAGCATTTGCATCCTAGGGGCGCAAGTCAAAGCCAAACTGGCTCACCCGACTCTTTAATCTTAAAACATACGGTCTTGCCTAGCTGTCAAAACGGTTTTACCAAACCTTGTCTTAGATTCCCGGAGCCCCGCCAATCTGGCATGTGGAGCCCAGGGGAGCAAGTCAAAGCCAAATAGTCTCACCCGACTATTAAGTCTTAAAAAATTCAGCCTCACCTGGAACTCAAAATTGCTTTAACAAAACTTGTCTTAGATACCAGGAACCCTGTTAATCCAGCATTTGCATCCTAGGGGCGCAAGTCAAAGCCAAACAGGCTCATCCGACTATTGAGTCCTAAAACATACAGCCTCACCTGGAAGTCAAAATTGCTTTACCGAATATTTTCTCAGATACAAGGATCCCTGTTAACCAATTTAATCTTAAACACACAGCCCCATATGGCTGCCAAAACTGCTTTACCAAAACATGTCTTAGATACTAGGAGGCCTGTTAATCTAGCATTCGCAGCCTAGGGGAGCAAGTCAAAGCAAAATAGACTCACCCGACTATTAAGTCTTAACACATTCAGCCTCACCTGGAACTCAAAATTGTCTTACCAAAACTTGTCTCAGATACCAGGAACCCTGTTAATCCAGCATTTGCATCCTAGGGGCGCAAGTCAAAGCAAAACAGGCTCACCCGACTCTTTAATCTTTAAACATACGGTCTTGCCTAGCTGTCAAAACTGTTTTACCAAACCTTGTCTTAGATTCTAGGAGCCCCGCCAATCTGGGATGTGCCGCCTAGGGAAGCAAATCAAAGCCAAATAGTCTCACCCGACTATTAAGTTTTAAAAAATTCAGCCTCAACTGGAATTCAAAATTGCCTTAACAAAACTTGTCTCAGATACCAGGAACCCTGTTAATCCAGCATTTGCATCCTAGGGGCGCAAGTCAAAGCCAAACAGGCTCATCCGACTATTTAATCCTAAAACATACAGCCTCGCCTGGAAGTCAAAATTGCTTTACCGAAACTTTTCTCAGATACAAGGATCCCTGTTAATCAATTTAATCTTATACACACAGCCCCATATGGCTGCCAAAACTGCTTTACCAAAACATGTCTTAGATACCAGGAAGCCTGTTAATCTAGCATTTGCAGCCTAGGGGAGGAAGTCAAAGCAAAATAGACTCACCCGACTATTAAGTCTTAACACATTCAGCCTCACCTGGAACTCAAGATTGCCTTACCAAAACTTGTCTCAGATACCAGGAACCTTATTAATCCAGCGTTTGCATCCTAGGGACGCAAGTCAAAGCCAAACAGGCTCACCCGACTCTTTAATCTTAAAACATACAGTCTTGCCTAGCTCTCAAAACTGTTTTACCAAACCTTGTCTTAGATTCCAGGAGCCCCGCCAATCTGGCATGTGGAGCCAAGGGGAGAAGTTCAAAGCCAAACAGGCTCATCCGACTATTTAATCCAAAAAACATACAGCCTCACCTGGAAGTCAAAATTGCTTTACCGAAACTTGTCTCAGATACAAGGATCCCTGATAATCTAGCATTTGCAGCCTAGTGTCACCCGACTATTAAATCTTAAAACATACAACCCCATCTGGCCGCCAAAACTGCTTTACCAAAACTTGTCTCAGATTCCAGGAGCCCCGCCAATCTGGCATGTGGAGCCTAGGGGAGAAATTCAAAGCCAAACAGGCTCATCCGACTATTTAATACTAAAACATACAGCCCCATCTGGCCGCCAAAACTGCTCTACCAAAACCCTGCCAATCTGGCATTTGCAGCCTAGGGGATCAAGCCAAAGCCAATTAGTCTGACCTCATTATCCAATCTGAAAACACACAGTCCCATCTGGTTGGCAAAACTTCTTTACCAAAACATATATCAGATTCCAGGAGCCCCGCCAATCTGGCATGTGCCGCCTAGGGGAGCAAGTCAAAGCAAAATAGTCTCACCCGACTTTTAAGTCTTAACACATTCAGTCTCACCTGGAAGTCAAAATTGCTTTACCGAAACTTTTCTCAGATACAAGGATCCCTGTTAATCAATTTAATCTTATACACACAGCCCCATATGGCTGCCAAAACTGCTTTACCAAAACATGTCTTAGATACCAGGAAGCCTGTTAATCTAGCATTTGCAGCCTAGGGGAGCAAGTCAAAGCAAAATAGACTCACCCGACTATTAAGTCTTAACACATTCAGCCTCACCTGGAACTCAAGATTGCCTTACCAAAACTTGTCTCAGATACCAGGAACCTTATTAATCCAGCGTTTGCATCCTAGGGACGCAAGTCAAAGCCAAACAGGCTCACCCGACTCTTTAATCTTAAAACATACAGTCTTGCCTAGCTCTCAAAACTGTTTTACTAAACCTTGTCTTAGATTCCAGGAGCCCCGCCAATCTGGCATGTGGAGCCTAGGGGAGAAGTTCAAAGCCAAACAGGCTCATCCGACTATTTAATCCAAAAAACATACAGCCTCACCTGGAAGTCAAAATTGCTTTAACGAAACTTGTCTCAGATACAAGGATCCCTTTTAATCTAGCATTTGCAGCCTAGTGTCACCCGACTATTAAATCTTAAAACATACAACCCCATCTGGCCGCCAAAACTGCTTTACCAAAACTTGTCTCAGATTCCAGGAGCCCCGCCAATCTGGCATGTGGAGCCTAGGGGAGAAATTCAAAGCCAAACAGGCTCATCCGACTATTTAATACTAAAACATACAGCCCCATCTGGCCGCCAAAACTGCTCTACCAATACCCTGCCAATCTGGCATTTGCAGCCTAGGGGATCAAGCCAAAGCCAATTAGTCTGACCTCATTATCCAATCTAAAAACACACAGTCCCATCTGGTTGGCAAAACTTCTTTACCAAAACATATATCAGATTCCAGGAGCCCCGCCAATCTGGCATGTGCCGCCTAGGGGAGCAAGTCAAAGCAAAATAGTCTCACCCGACTTTTAAGTCTTAACACATTCAGTCTCACCTGGAACTCAAAATTGCCTTACCAAAATTTGTCTCAGATACCAGGAACCCTGTTAATCCAGCATTTGCATCCTAGGGGCGCAAGTCAAAGCCAAACAGGCTCACCCGACTCTTTAATCTTAAAACATACGGTCTTGCCTAGCTGTCAAAAGTGTTTTACCAAACCTTGTCTTAGATTCCAGGAGCCCCGCCAATCTGGCATGTGCCGCCTAGGGAAGCAAATCAAAGCCAAATAGTCTCACCCGACTATTAAGTCTTAAAAAATTCAGCCTCACCTGGAACTCAAAATTGCCTTAACAAAACTTGTCTCAGATACCAGGAACCCTGTTAATCCAGCATTTGCATCCTAGGGGCGCAAGTCAAAGCCAAACAGGCTCATCCGACTATTTCATCCTAAAACATACAGCCTCGCCTGGAAGTCAAAATTGCCTTACCGAAACTTTTCTCAGATACAAGGATCCCTGATAATCAATTTAATCTTATACACACAGCCCCATATGGCTGCCAAAACTGCTTTACCAAAACATGTCTTAGATACCAGGAAGCCTGTTAATCTAGCATTTGCAGCCTAGGGGAGCAAGTCAAAGCAAAATAGACTCACCCGACTATTAAGTCTTAACACATTCAGCCTCACCTGGAACTCAAGATTGCCTTACCAAAACTTGTCTCAGATACCAGGAACCTTATTAATCCAGCGTTTGCATCCTAGGGACGCAAGTCAAAGCCAAACAGGCTCACCCCACTCTTTAATCTTAAAACATACAGTCTTGCCTAGCTCTCAAAACTGTTTCACCAAACCTTGTCTTAGATTCCAGGAGCCCCGCCAATCTGGCATGTGGAGCCTAGGGGAGAAGTTCAAAGCCAAACAGGCTCATCCGACTATTTAATCCAAAAAACATACAGCCTCACCTGGAAGTCAAAGTTGCTTTACCGAAACTTGTCTCAGATACAAGGATCCCTGATAATCTAGCATTTGCAGCCTAGTGTCACCCGACTATTAAATCTAAAAACATACAACCCCATCTGGCCGCCAAAACTGCTTTACCAAAACTTGTCTCAGATTCCAGGAGCCCCGCCAATCTGGCATGTGGAGCCTAGGGGAGAAATTCAAAGCCAAACAGGCTCATCCGACTATTTAATACTAAAACATACAGCCCCATCTGGCCGCCAAAACTGCTCTACCAAAACCCTGCCAATCTGGCATTTGCAGCCTAGGGGATCAAGCCAAAGCCAATTAATCTGACCTCATTATCCAATCTGAAAACACACAGTAACATCTGGTTGGCAAAACTTCTTTACCAAAACATATATCAGATTCCAGGAGCCCCGCCAATCTGGCATGTGCCGCCTAGGGGAGCAAGTCAAAGTCAAATAGTCTCACCCGACTATTAAGTCCTAAAACATACAGCCTCACCTGGAAGTCAAAATTGCCTCACCGAAAATTGTCTCAGATACAAGGATCCCTGATAATCTAGCATTTGCAGACTAGTCTCACCCGACTTTTAAATCTTAAAACATACAACCCCATTTGGCCGCCAAAACTGCTTTACCAAAACTTGTCTCATATACCAGGAACCCTGTGATTCCAGTATTTGCATCCTGGGGCGCAAGTCAAAGCCAAACAGGCTCACCCGAATATTTAATCTTAAAACATACAGCCTTACGTAGCTGTCAAAACTGTTTTACTAAAACTTTTTTTAGATTCCAGGAGCCCTGTTAATCTAGCATTTGCAGCCTAGGGGAGCAAGTCAAAGCAAAATAGACTCACCCGACTATTAAGTCTTAACACATTCAGCCTCACCTGGAACTCAAGATTGCCTTACCAAAACTTGTCTCAGATACCAGGAACCTTATTAATCCAGCGTTTGTATCCTAGGGACGCAAGTCAAAGCCAAACAGGCTCACCCGACTCTTTAATCTTAAAACATACAGTCTTGCCTAGCTCTCAAAACTGTTTTACCAAACCTTGTCTTAGATTCCAGGAGCCCCGCCAATCTGGCATGTGGAGCCTAGGGGAGAAGTTCAAAGCCAAACAGGCTCATCCGACTATTTAATCCAAAAAACATACAGCCTCACCTGGAAGTCAAAATTGCTTTAACGAAACTTGTCTCAGATACAAGGATCCCTGATAATCTAGCATTTGCAGCCTAGTGTCACCCGACTATTAAATCTAAAAACATACAACCCCATCTGGCCGCCAAAACTGCTTTACCAAAACTTGTCTCAGATTCCAGGAGCCCCGCCAATCTGGCATGTGGAGCCTAGGGGAGAAATTCAAAGCCAAACAGGCTCATCCGACTATTTAATACTAAAACATACAGCCCCATCTGGCCGCCAAAACTGCTCTACCAAAACCCTGCCAATCTGGCATTTGCAGCCTAGGGGATCAAGCCAAAGCCAATTAATCTGACCTCATTATCCAATCTGAAAACACACAGTAACATCTGGTTGGCAAAACTTCTTTACCAAAACATATATCAGATTCCAGGAGCCCCGCCAATCTGGCATGTGCCGCCTAGGGGAGCAAGTCAAAGCCAAATAGTCTCACCCGACTATTAAGTCCTAAAACATACAGCCTCACCTGGAAGTCAAAATTGCCTCACCGAAAATTGTCTCAGATACAAGGATCCCTGATAATCTAGCATTTGCAGACTAGTCTCACCCGACTTTTAAATCTTAAAACATACAACCCCATTTGGCCGCCAAAACTGCTTTACCAAAACTTGTCTCATATACCAGGAACCCTGTGATTCCAGTATTTGCATCCTGGGGCGCAAGTCAAAGCCAAACAGGCTCACCCGAATATTTAATCTTAAAACATACAGCCTTACGTAGCTGTCAAAACTGTTTTACTAAAACTTTTTTTAGATTCCAGGAGCCCTGTTAATCTAGCATTTGCAGCCTAGGGGAGCAAGTCAAAGCAAAATAGACTCACCCGACTATTAAGTCTTAACACATTCAGCCTCACCTGGAACTCAAGATTGCCTTACCAAAACTTGTCTCAGATACCAGGAACCTTATTAATCCAGCGTTTGCATCCTAGGGACGCAAGTCAAAGCCAAACAGGCTCACCCGACTCTTTAATCTTAAAACATACAGTCTTGCCTAGCTCTCAAAACTGTTTTACCAAACCTTGTCTTAGATTCCAGGAGCCCCGCCAATCTGGCATGTGGAGCCTAGGGGAGAAGTTCAAAGCCAAACAGGCTCATCCGACTATTTAATCCAAAAAACATACAGCCTCACCTGGAAGTCAAAATTGCTTTAACGAAACTTGTCTCAGATACAAGGATCCCTGATAATCTAGCATTTGCAGCCTAGTGTCACCCGACTATTAAATCTTAAAACATACAACCCCATCTGGCCGCCAAAACTGCTTTACCAAAACTTGTCTCAGATTCCAGGAGCCCCGCCAATCTGGCATGTGGAGCCTAGGGGAGAAATTCAAAGCCAAACAGGCTCATCCGACTATTTAATACTAAAACATACAGCCCCATCTGGCCGCCAAAACTGCTCTACCAATACCCTGCCAATCTGGCATTTGCAGCCTAGGGGATCAAGCCAAAGCCAATTAGTCTGACCTCATTATCCAATCTGAAAACACACAGTCCCATCTGGTTGGCAAAACTTCTTTACCAAAACATATATCAGATTCCAGGAGCCCCGCCAATCTGGCATGTGCCGCCTAGGGGAGCAAGTCAAAGCAAAATAGTCTCACCCGACTTTTAAGTCTTAACACATTCAGTCTCACCTGGAACTCAAAATTGCCTTACCAAAATTTGTCTCAGATACCAGGAACCCTGTTAATCCAGCATTTGCATCCTAGGGGCGCAAGTCAAAGCCAAACAGGCTCACCCGACTCTTTAATCTTAAAACATACGGTCTTGCCTAGCTGTCAAAACTGTTTTACCAAACCTTGTCTTAGATTCCAGGAGCCCCGCCAATCTGGCATGTGGAGCCTTGGGGAGAAGTTCAAAGCCAAACAGGCTCATCCGACTATTTAATCCAAAAAACATACAGCCTCACCTGGAAGTCAAAGTTGCTTTACCGAAACTTGTCTCAGATACAAGGATCCCTGATAATCTAGCATTTGCAGCCTAGTGTCACCCGACTATTAAATCTAAAAACATACAACCCCATCTGGCCGCCAAAACTGCTTTACCAAAACTTGTCTCAGATTCCAGGAGCCCCGCCAATCTGGCATGTGGAGCCTAGGGGAGAAATTCAAAGCCAAACAGGCTCATCCGACTATTTAATACTAAAACATACAGCCCCATCTGGCCGCCAAAACTGCTCTACCAAAACCCTGCCAATCTGGCATTTGCAGCCTAGGGGATCAAGCCAAAGCCAATTAATCTGACCTCATTATCCAATCTGAAAACACACAGTAACATCTGGTTGGCAAAACTTCTTTACCAAAACATATATCAGATTCCAGGAGCCCCGCCAATCTGGCATGTGCCGCCTAGGGGAGCAAGTCAAAGCCAAATAGTCTCACCCGACTATTAAGTCCTAAAACATACAGCCTCACCAGGAAGTCAAAATTGCCTCACCGAAACTTGTCTCAGATACAAGGATCCCTGATAATCTAGCATTTGCAGACTAGTCTCACCCGACTTTTAAATCTTAAAACATACAACCCCATTTGGCCGCCAAAACTGCTTTACCAAAACTTGTCTCATATATCAGGAACCCTGTGATTCCAGTATTTGCATCCTGGGGCGCAAGTCAAAGCCAAACAGGCTCACCCGAATATTTAATCTTAAAACATACAGCCTTACGTAGCTGTCAAAACTGTTTTACTAAAACTTTTTTTAGATTCCAGGAGCCCTGTTAATCTAGCATTTGCAGCCTAGGGGAGCAAGTCAAAGCAAAATAGACTCACCCGACTATTAAGTCTTAACACAATCAGCCTCACCTGGAACTCAAAATTGCCTTACCAAAACTTGTCTCAGATACCAGGAACCTTATTAATCCAGCATTTGCATCCTAGGGGCGCAAGTCAAAGACAAACAGGCTCACCCGACTCTTTAATCTTAAAACATACAGTCTTGCCTAGCTCTCAAAACTGTTTTACCAAACCTTGTCTTAGATTCCAGGAGCCCCGCCAATCTGGCATGTGGAGCCTAGGGGAGAAGTTCAAAGCCAAACAGGCTCATCCGACTATTTAATCCAAAAAACATACAGCCTCACCTGGAAGTCAAAATTGCTTTAACGAAACTTGTCTCAGATACAAGGATCCCTGATAATCCAGCATTTGCAGCCTAGTGTCACCCGACTATTAAATCTTAAAACATACAACCCCATCTGGCCGCCAAAACTGCTTTACCAAAACTTGTCTCAGATTCCAGGAGCCCCGCCAATCTGGCATGTGGAGCCTAGGGGAGAAATTCAAAGCCAAACAGGCTCATCCGACTATTTAATACTAAAACATACAGCCCCATCTGGCCGCCAAAACTGCTCTACCAATACCCTGCCAATCTGGCATTTGCAGCCTAGGGGATCAAGCCAAAGCCAATTAGTCTGACCTCATTATCCAATCTGAAAACACACAGTCCCATCTGGTTGGCAAAACTTCTTTACCAAAACATATATCAGATTCCAGGAGCCCCGCCAATCTGGCATGTGCCGCCTAGGGAAGCAAATCAAAGCCAAATAGTCTCACCCGACTATTAAGTCTTAAAAAATTCAGCCTCACCTGGAACTCAAAATCGCCTTAACAAAACTTGTCTCAGATACCAGGAACCCTGTTAATCCAGCATTTGCATCCTAGGGGCGCAAGTCAAAGCCAAACAGGCTCATCCGACTATTTCATCCTAAAACATACAGCCTCGCCTGGAAGTCAAAATTGCTTTACCGAAACTTTTCTCAGATACAAGGATCCCTGATAATCAATTTAATCTTATACACACAGCCCCATATGGCTGCCAAAACTGCTTTACCAAAACATGTCTTAGATACCAGGAAGCCTGTTAATCTAGCATTTGCAGCCTAGGGGAGCAAGTCAAAGCAAAATAGACTCACCCGACTATTAAGTCTTAACACATTCAGCCTCACCTGGAACTCAAGATTGCCTTACCAAAACTTGTCTCAGATACCAGGAACCTTATTAATCCAGCGTTTGCATCCTAGGGACGCAAGTCAAAGCCAAACAGGCTCACCCCACTCTTTAATCTTAAAACATACAGTCTTGCCTAGCTCTCAAAACTGTTTCACCAAACCTTGTCTTAGATTCCAGGAGCCCCGCCAATCTGGCATGTGGAGCCTAGGGGAGAAGTTCAAAGCCAAACAGGCTCATCCGACTATTTAATCCAAAAAACATACAGCCTCACCTGGAAGTCAAAGTTGCTTTACCGAAACTTGTCTCAGATACAAGGATCCCTGATAATCTAGCATTTGCAGCCTAGTGTCACCCGACTATTAAATCTAAAAACATACAACCCCATCTGGCCGCCAAAACTGCTTTACCAAAACTTGTCTCAGATTCCAGGAGCCCCGCCAATCTGGCATGTGGAGCCTAGGGGAGAAATTCAAAGCCAAACAGGCTCATCCGACTATTTAATACTAAAACATACAGCCCCATCTGGCCGCCAAAACTGCTCTACCAAAACCCTGCCAATCTGGCATTTGCAGCCTAGGGGATCAAGCCAAAGCCAATTAATCTGACCTCATTATCCAATCTGAAAACACACAGTAACATCTGGTTGGCAAAACTTCTTTACCAAAACATATATCAGATTCCAGGAGCCCCGCCAATCTGGCATGTGCCGCCTAGGGAGCAAGTCAAAGCCAAATAGTCTCATCCGACTATTAAGTCCTAAAACATACAGCCTCACCTGGAAGTCAAAATTGCCTCACCGAAACTTGTCTCAGATACAAGGATCCCTGATAATCTAGCATTTGCAGACTAGTCTCACCCGACTTTTAAATCTTAAAACATACAACCCCATTTGGCCGCCAAAACTGCTTTACCAAAACTTGTCTTATATACCAGGAACCCTGTGATTCCAGTATTTGCATCCTGGGGCGCAAGTCAAAGCCAAACAGGCTCACCCGAATATTTAATCTTAAAACATACAGCCTTACGTAGCTGTCAAAACTGTTTTACTAAAACTTTTTTTAGATTCCAGGAGCCCTGTTAATCTAGCATTTGCAGCCTAGGGGAGCAAGTCAAAGCAAAATAGACTCACCCGACTATTAAGTCTTAACACATTCAGCCTCACCTGGAACTCAAAATTGCCTTACCAAAACTTGTCTCAGATACCAGGAACCTTATTAATCCAGCATTTGCATCCTAGGGGCGCAAGTCAAAGACAAACAGGCTCACCCGACTCTTTAATCTTAAAACATACAGTCTTGCCTAGCTGTCAAAACTGTTTTACCAAACCTTGTCTTAGATTCCAGGAGCCCCGCCAATCTGGCATGTGGAGCCTAGGGGAGAAAGTCAAAGCCAAACAAGCTCATCCGACTATTTAATCCTAAAACATACAGCCTCACCAGGAAGTCAAAATTGCTTTAACGAAACTAGTCTCAGATACAAGGATCCCCGATAATCTAGCATTTGCAGACTAGTCTCACCCGACTTTTAAATCTTAAAACATACAACCCCATTTGGCCGACAAAACTGCTTTACCAAAACTTGTCTCAGATTCCAGGAGCCCCGCCAATCTGGCATGTGAAGCCTAGGGGAGAAATTCAAAGCCAAACAGGCTCATCCGACTATTTAATACTAAAACATACAGCCCCATCTGGCCGCCAAAACTGCTCTACCAAAACCCTGCCAATCTGGCATTTGCAGCTTAGGGGATCAAGCCAAAGCCAATTAGTCTGACCTCATTATCCAATCTGAAAACACACAGTCCCATCTGGTTGGCAAAACTTCTTTACCAAAACATATATCAGATTCCAGGAGCCCCGCCAATCTGGCATGTGCCGCCTAGGGGAGCAAGTCAAAGCAAAATAGTCTCACCCGACTTTTAAGTCTTAACACATTCAGTCTCACCTGGAACTCAAAATTGCCTTGCCAAAATTTGTCTCAGATACCAGGAACCCTGTTAATCCAGCATTTGCATCCTAGGGGCGCAAGTCAAAGCCAAACAGGCTCACCCGACTCTTTAATCTTAAAACATACGGTCTTGCCTAGCTGTCAAAACTGTTTTACCAAACCTTGTCTTAGATTCCAGGAGCCCCGCCAATCTGGCATGTGCCGCCTAGGGAAGCAAATCAAAGCCAAATAGTCTCACCCGACTATTAAGTCTTAAAAAATTCAGCCTCACCTGGAACTCAAAATTGCCTTAACAAAACTTGTCTCAGATACCAGGAACCCTGTTAATCCAGCATTTGCATCCTAGGGGCGCAAGTCAAAGCCAAACAGGCTCATCCGACTATTTCATCCTAAAACATACAGCCTCGCCTGGAAGTCAAAATTGCTTTACCGAAACTTTTCTCAGATACAAGGATCCCTGTTAATCAATTTAATCTTATACACACAGCCCCATATGGCTGCCAAAACTGCTTTACCAAAACATGTCTTAGATACCAGGAAGCCTGTTAATCTAGCATTTGCAGCCTAGGGGAGCAAGTCAAAGCAAAATAGACTCACCCGACTATTAAGTCTTAACACATTCAGCCTCACCTGGAACTCAAGATTGCCTTACCAAAACTTGTTTTAGATACCAGGAACCTTATTAATCCAGCGTTTGCATCCTAGGGACGCAAGTCAAAGCCAAACAGTCTCACCCCACTCTTTAATCTTAAAACATACAGTCTTGCCTAGCTCTCAAAACTGTTTCACCAAACCTTGTCTTAGATTCCAGGAGCCCCGCCAATCTGGCATGTGGAGCCTAGGGGAGAAGTTCAAAGCCAAACAGGCTCATCCGACTATTTAATCCAAAAAACATACAGCCTCACCTGGAAGTCAAAATTGCTTTACCGAAACTTGTCTCAGATACAAGGATCCCTGATAATCTAGCATTTGCAGCCTAGTGACACCCGACTATTAAATCTTAAAACATACAACCCCATCTGGCCGCCAAAACTGCTTTACCAAAACTTGTCTCAGATTCCAGGAGCCCCGCTAATCTGGCATGTGAAGCCTAGGGGAGAAATTCAAAGCCAAACAGGCTCATCCGACTATTTAATACTAAAACATACAGCCCCATCTGGCCGCCAAAACTGCTCTACCAAAACCCTGCCAATCTGGCATTTGCAGCCTAGGGGATCAAGCCAAAGCCAATTAGTCTGACCTCATTATCCAATCTGAAAACACACAGTCCCATCTGGTTGGCAAAACTTCTTTACCAAAACATATATCAGATTCCAGGAGCCCCGCCAATCTGGCATGTGCCGCCTAGGAGAGCAAGTCAAAGCAAAATAGTCTCACCCGACTTTTAAGTCTTAACACATTCAGTCTCACCTGGAACTCAAAATTGCCTTACCAAAATTTGTCTCAGATACCAGGAACCCTGTTAATCCAGCATTTGCATCCTAGGGGCGCAAGTCAAAGCCAAACAGGCTCACCCGACTCTTTAATCTTAAAACATACAGTCTTGCCTAGCTCTCAAAACTGTTTTTCCAAACCCTGTCTTAGATTCCAGGAGCCCCGCCAACCTGGCATGTGGAGCCTAGGGGAGCAAGTCAAAGCCAAATAGCCTCACCCGACTATTAAGTCGTAAAACATTCAGACTGACCTGGAACTCAGTCCCATCTGGTTGCCAAAACTGCTTTACCAAAACATCTATCAGATTCCAGGAGCCCCGCCAATCTGGCATGTGCCGCCTAGGGGCGCAAGTCAAAGCCAAACATGCTCAACCGACTTTTAAATCTTTAAACATATAGTCTTGCCTAGCTCTCAAAACTGTTTTACCAAACCTTGTCTTAGATTCCAGGAGCCCCGCCTATCTGTCATGTGGAGCCTAGGGGAGCAAGCACCTGGAAGTCAAAATTGCTTTACCGAAACTTGTCTCAGATACAAGGATCCCAGATAATCTAGCATTTGCATCCTGGGGGCGCAAGTCAAAGCCAAATAGTCTCACCCGACTATTTTATCTTAAAACATACAGCCTTACCTAGCTGTCAAAACTGTTTTACTAAAAATTTTTTTAGATTCCAGGACCCCTGTTAATCTAGCATTTGCAGCCTACTGCTGTACCAAAACATCTATCAGATTCCAGGAGCCCCGCCAATCTGGCATGTGCCGCCTAGGGGAGCAAGTCAAAGCAAAATAGTCTCACCCGACTTTTAAGTCTTAACACATTCAGTCTCACCTGGAACTCAAAATTGCCTTACCAAAATTTGTCTCAGATACCAGGAACCCTGTTAATCCAGCATTTGCATCCTAGGGGCGCAAGTCAAAGCCAATCAGGCTCACCCGACTCTTTTATCTTAAAACATACGGTCTTGCCTAGCTGTCAAAACTGTTTTACCAAACCTTGTCTTAGATTCCAGGAGCCCCGCCAATCTGGCATGTGCCGCCTAGGGAAGCAAATCAAAGCCAAATAGTCTCACCCGAGTATTAAGTCTTAAAAAATTCAGCCTCACCTGGAACTCAAAATTGCCTTAACAAAACTTGTCTCAGATACCAGGAACCCTGTTAATCCAGCATTTGCATCCTAGGGGCGCAAGTCAAAGCCAAATAGGCTCATCCGACTATTAAATCCTAAAACATACAGCCTCGCCTGGAAGTCAAAATTGCTTTACCGAAACTTTTCTCAGATACAAGGATCCCTGTTAATCAGTTTAATCTTATACACACAGCCCCATATGGCTGCCAAAACTGCTTTACCAAAACATGTCTTAGATACCAGGAAGCCTGTTAATCTAGCATTTGCAGCCTAGGGGAGCAAGTCAAAGCAAAATAGACTCACCCGACTATTAAGTCTTAACACATTCACCCTCACCTGGATCTCAAGATTGCCTTACCAAAACTTGTTTTAGATACGAGGAACCTTATTAATCCAGCGTTTGCATCCTAGGGACGCAAGTCAAAGCCAAACAGGCTCACCCGACTCTTTAATCTTAAAACATACAGTCTTGCCTAGCTCTCAAAACTGTTTCACCAAACCTTGTCTTAGATTCCAGGAGCCCCGCCAATCTGGCATGTGGAGCCTAGGGGAGAAGTTCAAAGCCAAACAGGCTCATCCGACTATTTAATCCAAAAAACATACAGCCTCACCTGGAAGTCAAAATTGCTTTACCGAAACTTGTCTCAGATACAAGGATCCCTGATAATCTAGCATTTGCAGCCTAGTGTCACCCGACTATTAAATCTTAAAACATACAACCCCATCTGGCCGCCAAAACTGCTTTTCCAAAACTTGTCTCAGATTCCAGGCGGCCCGCCAATCTGGCATGTGGAGCCTAGGGGAGAAATTCAAAGCCAAACAGGCTCATCCGACTATTTAATACTAAAACATACAGCCCCATCTGGCCGCCAAAACTGCTCTACCAAAACCCTGCCAATCTGGCATTTGCAGCTTAGGGGATCAAGCCAAAGCCAATTAGTCTGACCTCATTATCCAATCTGAACACACGCAGTAACATCTGGTTGGCAAAACTTCTTTACCAAAACATATATCAGATTCCAGGAGCCCCGCCAATCTGGCATGTGCCGCCTAGGGGAGCAAGTCAAAGCAAAATAGTCTCACCCGACTATTAAGTCTTAACACATTCAGTCTCACCTGGAACTCAAAATTGCCTTACCAAAATTTGTCTCAGATACCAGGAACCCTGCTAATCCAGCATTTGCATCCTAGGGGCGCAAGTCAAATTCAAACAGTCTCAAGCGACTCTTTCATCTTAAAACATACAGTCTTGCCTAGCTGTCAAAACTATTTTACCAAACCTTGTCTTAGATTCCTGGAGCCCCGCAAATCTGGCATGTGTAGCATAGGGGAGCAAGTCAAAGCCAAACAAGCTCATCCGACTATTGAATCCTAAAACATTCAGCCTCACCTGGAAGTCAAAATTGCTTTACCGAAACCCTGCCAATCTAGCATTTGCAGACTAGTCTCACCCGACTTTTAAATCTTAAGACATACAACCCCATTTGGCCGCCAAATCTGCTTTACCAAAACTTGTCTCATATACCAGGAACCCTGTGATTCCAGTATTTGCATCCTGGGGCGCAAGTCAAATCCAAACAGGCTCACCCGAATATTTAATCTTAAAACATACAGCCTTACGTAGCTGTCAAAACTGTTTTACTAAAACTTTTTTTAGATTCCAGGAGCTCTGTTAATCTAGCATTTGCAGCCTAGGGGAGCAAGTCAAAGCAAAATAGACTCACCCGACTATTAAGTCTTAACACATTCAGCCTCACCTGGAACTCAAAATTGCCTTACCAAAACTTGTCTCAGATACCAGGAACCTTATTAATCCAGCATTTGCATCCTAGGGGCGCAAGTCAAAGACAAACAGGCTCACCCGACTCTTTAATCTTAAAACATACAGTCTTGCCTAGCTGTCAAAACTGTTTTACCAAACCTTGTCTTAGATTCCAGGAGCCCCGCCAATCTGGCATGTGGAGCCTAGGGGAGAAAGTCAAAGCCAAACAAGCTCATCCGACTATTTAATCCTAAAACATACAGCCTCACCAGGAAGTCAAAATTGCTTTAACGAAACTAGTCTCAGATACAAGGATCCCCGATAATCTAGCATTTGCAGACTAGTCTCACCCGACTTTTAAATCTTAAAACATACAACCCCATTTGGCCGACAAAACTGCTTTACCAAAACTTGTCTCAGATATCAGGAGCCCTGTTTATCCAGCATTTGCATCCTAGGGGCGCAAGTCAAAGCCAAACACGCTCACCCGACTATTTAATCTTAAAACATACAGCCTTACGTAGCTGTCAAAACTGTTTTACTAAAACTTTTTTTAGATTCCAGGAGCCCTGTTAATCTAGCATTTGCAGCCTAGGGGAGCAAGTCAAAGCAAAATAGACTCACCCGACTATTAAGTCTTAACACATTCAGCCTCACCTGGAACTCAAGATTGCCTTACCAAAACTTGTTTTAGATACCAGGAACCTTATTAATCCAGCGTTTGCATCCTAGGGACGCAAGTCAAAGCCAAACAGGCTCACCCGACTCTTTAATCTTAAAACATACAGTCTTGCCTAGCTCTCAAAACTGTTTTACCAAACCTTGTCTTAGATTCCAGGAGCCCCGCCAATCTGGCATGTGGAGCCTAGGGAGAAGTTCAAAGCCAAACAGGCTCATCCGACTATTTAATCCAAAAAACATACAGCCTCACCTGGAAGTCAAAATTGCTTTACCGAAACTTGTCTCAGATACAAGGATCCCTGATAATCTAGAATTTGCAGCCTAGTGTCACCCGACTATTAAATCTTAAAACATACAACCCCATCTGGCTGCCAAAACTGCTTTATCAAAACTTGTCTCAGATTCCAGGAGCCCCGCCAATCTGGCATGTGGAGCCTAGGGGAGAAATTCAAAGCCAAACAGGCTCATCCGACTATTTAATACTAAAACATACAGCCCCATCTGGCCGCCAAAACTGCTCTACCAAAACCCTGCCAATCTGGCATTTGCAGCCTAGGGGATCAAGCCAAAGCCAATTAGTCTGACCTCATTATCCAATCTGAAAACACACAGTCCCATCTGGTTGGCAAAACTTCTTTACCAAAACATATATCAGATTCCAGGAGCCCCGCCAATCTGGCATGTGCCGCCTAGGGGAGCAAGTCAAAGCAAAATAGTCTCACCCGACTTTTAAGTCTTAACACATTCAGTCTCACCTGGAACTCAAAATGGCCTTACCAAAATTTGTCTCAGATACCAGGAACCCTGTTAATCCAGCATTTGCATCCTAGGGGCGCAAGTCAAAGCCAAACAGGCTCACCCGACTCTTTAATCTTAAAACATACGGTCTTGCCTAGCTGTCAAAACTGTTTTACCAAACCTTGTCTTAGATTCCAGGAGCCCCGCCAATCTGGCATGTGCCGAATAGGGAAGCAAATCAAAGCCAAATAGTCTCACCCTACTATTAAGTCGTAAAAAATTCAGCCTCACCTGGAACTCAAAATTGCCTTAACAAAACTTGTCTCAGATACCAGGAACCCTGTTAATCCAGCATTCGCATCCTAGGGGCGCAAGTCAAAGCCAAACAGGCTCATCCGACTATTTAATCCTAAAACATACAGCCTCGCCTGGAAGTCAAAATTGCTTTACCGATACTTTTCTCAGATACAAGGATCCCTGTTAATCAATTTAATCTTATACACACAGCCCCATATGGCTGCCAAAACTGCTTTACCAAAACATGTCTTAGATACCAGGAAGCCTGTTAATCTAGCATTTGCAGCCTAGGGGAGCAAGTCAAAGCAAAATAGACTCACCCGACTATTAAGTCTTAACACATTCAGCCTCACCTGGAACTCAAGATTGCCTTACCAAAACTTGTTTTAGATACCAGGAACCTTATTAATCCAGCGTTTGCATCCTAGGGACGCAAGTCAAAGCCAAACAGGCTCACCCCACTCTTTAATCTTAAAACATACAGTCTTGCCTAGCTCTCAAAACTGTTTCACCAAACCTTGTCTTAGATTCCAGGAGCCCCGCCAATCTGGCATGTGGAGCCTAGGGGAGAAGTTCAAAGCCAAACAGGCTCATCCGACTATTTAATCCAAAAAACATACAGCCTCACCTGGAAGTCAAAATTGCTTTACCGAAACTTGTCTCAGATACAAGGATCCCTGATAATCTAGCATTTGCAGCCTAGTGTCACCCGACTATTAAATCTTAAAACATACAACCCCATCTGGCCGCCAAAACTGCTTTACCAAAACTTGTCTCAGATTCCAGGAGCCCCGCCAATCTGGCATGTGGAGCCTAGGGGAGAAATTCAAAGCCAAACAGGCTCATCCGACTATTTAATACTAAAACATACAGCCCCATCTGGCCGCCAAAACTGCTCTACCAAAACCCTGCCAATCTGGCATTTGCAGCCTAGGGGATCAAGCCAAAGCCAATTAGTCTGACCTCATTATCCAATCTGAAAACACACAGTCCCATCTGGTTGGCAAAACTTCTTTACCAAAACATATATCAGATTCCAGGAGCCCCGCCAATCTGGCATGTGCCGCCTAGGGGAGCAAGTCAAAGCAAAATAGTCTCACCCGACTTTTAAGTCTTAACACATTCAGTCTCACCTGGAACTCAAAATTGCCTTACCAAAATTTGTCTCAGATACCAGGAACCCTGTTAATCCAGCATTTGCATCCTAGGGGCGCAAGTCAAAGCCAAACAGGCTCACCCGACTCTTTAATCTTAAAACATACAGTCTTGCCTAGCTCTCAAAACCGTTTTTCCAAACCCTGTCTTAGATTCCAGGAGCCCCGCCAACCTGGCATGTGGAGCCTAGGGGAGCAAGTCAAAGCCAAATAGCCTCACCCGACTATTAAGTCGTAAAACATTCAGACTGACCTGGAACTCAGTCCCATCTGGTTGCCAAAACTGCTTTACCAAAACATCTATCAGATTCCAGGAGCCCCGCCAATCTGGCATGTGCCGCCTAGGGGCGCAAGTCAAAGCCAAACATGCTCAACCGACTTTTAAATCTTTAAACATATAGTCTTGCCTAGCTGTCAAAACTGTTTTACCAAACCTTGTCTTAGATTCCAGGAGCCCCGCCTATCTGACATGTGGAGCCTAGGGGAGCAAGCACCTGGAAGTCAAAATTGCTTTACCGAAACTTGTCTCAGATACAAGGATCCCAGATAATCTAGCATTTGCATCCTGGGGGCGCAAGTCAAAGCCAAATAGTCTCACCCGACTATTTAATCTTAAAACATACAGCCTTACCTAGCTGTCAAAACTGTTTTACTAAAACTTTTTTAGATTCCAGGACCCCTGTTAATCTAGCATTTGCAGCCTACTGCTTTACCAAAACATCTATCAGATTCCAGGAGCCCCGCCAATCTGGCATGTGCCGCCTAGGGGAGCAAGTCAAAGCAAAATAGTCTCACCCGACTTTTAAGTCTTAACACATTCAGTCTCACCTGGAACTCAAAATTGCCTTACCAAAATTTGTCTCAGATACCAGGAACCCTGTTAATCCAGCATTTGCATCCTAGGGGCGCAAGTCAAAGCCAAACAGGCTCACCCGACTCTTTAATCTTAAAACATACGGTCTTGCCTAGCTGTCAAAACTGTTTTACCAAACCTTGTCTTAGATTCCAGGAGCCCCGCCAATCTGGCATGTGCCGCCTAGGGAAGCAAATCAAAGCCAAATAGTCTCACCCTACTATTAAGTCTTAAAAAATTCAGCCTCACCTGGAACTCAAAATTGCCTTAACAAAACTTGTCTCAGATACCAGGAACCCTGTTAATCCAGCATTTGCATCCTAGGGGCGCAAGTCAAAGCCAAACAGGCTCATCCGACTATTAAATCCTAAAACATACAGCCTCGCCTGGAAGTCAAAATTGCTTTACCGAAACTTTTCTCAGATACAAGGATCCCTGTTAATCAATTTAATCTTATACACACAGCCCCATATGGCTGCCAAAACTGCTTTACCAAAACATGTCTTAGATACCAGGAAGCCTGTTAATCTAGCATTTGCAGCCTAGGGGAGCAAGTCAAAGCAAAATAGACTCACCCGACTATTAATTCTTAACACATTCAGCCTCACCTGGAACTCAAGATTGCCTTACCAAAACTTGTTTTAGATACCAGGAACCTTATTAATCCAGCGTTTGCATCCTAGGGACGCAAGTCAAAGCCAAACAGGCTCACCCGACTCTTTAATCTTAAAACATACAGTCTTGCCTAGCTCTCAAAACTGTTTCACCAAACCTTGTCTTAGATTCCAGGAGCCCCGCCAATCTGGCATGTGGAGCCTAGGGGAGAAGTTCAAAGCCAAACAGGCTCATCCGACTATTTAATCCAAAAAACATACAGCCTCACCTGGAAGTCAAAATTGCTTTACCGAAACTTGTCTCAGATACAAGGATCCCTGATAATCTAGCATTTGCAGCCTAGTGTCACCCGACTATTAAATCTTAAAACATACAGCCCCATCTGGCCGCCAAAACTGCTTTTCCAAAACTTGTCTCAGATTCCAGGAGGCCCGCCAATCTGGCATGTGGAGCCTAGGGGAGAAATTCAAAGCCAAACAGGCTCATCCGACTATTTAATACTAAAACATACAGCCCCATCTGGCCGCCAAAACTGCTCTACCAAAACCCTGCCAATCTGGCATTTGCAGCCTAGGGGATCAAGCCAAAGCCAATTAGTCTGACCTCATTATCCAATCTGAAAACACACAGTAACATCTGGTTGGCAAAACTTCTTTACCAAAACATATATCAGATTCCAGGAGCCCCGCCAATCTGGCATGTGCCGCCTAGGGGAGCAAGTCAAAGCAAAATAGTCTCACCCGACTATTAAGTCTTAACACATTCAGTCTCACCTGGAACTCAAAATTGCCTTACCAAAATTTGTCTCAGATACCAGGAACCCTGCTAATCCAGCATTTGCATCCTAGGGGCGCAAGTCAAATTCAAACAGGCTCAAGCGACTCTTTAATCTTAAAACATACAGTCTTGTCTAGCTGTCAAAACTATTTTACCAAACCTTGTCTTAGATTCCTGGAGCCCCGCAAATCTGGCATGTGTAGCCTAGGGGAGCAAGTCAAAGCCAAACAAGCTCATCCGACTATTTAATCCTAAAACATTCAGCCTCACCTGGAAGTCAAAATTGCTTTACCAAAACCCTGCCAATCTAGCATTTGCAGACTAGTCTCAAGCGACTTTTAAATCTTAAAACATACAACCCCATTTGGCCGACAAAACTGCTTTACCAAAATTTGTCTCAGATACCAGGAACCCTGTTAATCCAGCATTTGCATCCTAGGGGCGCAAGTCAAATTCAAACAGGCTCAAGCGACTCTTTAATCTTAAAACATACAGTCTTGCCTAGCTGTCAAAACTATTTTACCAAACCTTGTCTTAGATTCCTGGAGCCCCGCCAATCTGGCATGTGGAGCCTAGGGGAGAAATTCAAAGCCAAACAGGCTCATCCGTCTATTTAATACTAAAACATACAGCCCCATCTGGCCGCCAAAACTGCTCTACCAAAACCCTGCCAATCTAGCATTTGCAGACTAGTCTCACCCGACTTTTAAATCTTAAAACATACAACCCTATTTGGCCGACAAAACTGCTTTACCAAAACTTGTCTCAGATACCAGGAGCCCTGTTAAATCAGTATTTGCATCCTGGGGGCGCAAGTCAAAGTCATACAGGCTCATCCTACAATTTAATCTTAAAACAAACAGCCCCGTCTGGCTGTCAAAACTGTTTTACTAAAACTTTTATTAGATTCCAGGTGCCTTGCCAATCTGGCATGTGCCGCCTAGGGGAGCAAGTCAAAGCCAAATAGTCTCACCCGACTATTAAGTCTTAACACATTCAGCCTCACCTGGAACTCAAGATTGCCTTACCAAAACTTGTCTCAGATACCAGGAACCTTATTAATCCAGCGTTTGCATCCTAGGGACGCAAGTCAAAGCCAAACAGGCTCACCCGAGTCTTTAATCTTAAAACATACAGTCTTGCCTAGCTCTCAAAACTGTTTTACCAAACCTTGTCTTAGATTCCAGGAGCCCCGCCAATCTGGCATGTGGAGCCAAGGGGAGAAGTTCAAAGCCAAACAGGCTCATCCGACTATTTAATCCAAAAAACATACAGCCTCACCTGGAAGTCAAAATTGCTTTAACGAAACTTGTCTCAGATACAAGGATCCCTGATAATCTAGCATTTGCAGCCTAGTGTCACCCGACTATTAAATCTTAAAACATACAACCCCATCTGGCCGCCAAAACTGCTTTACCAAAACTTGTCTCAGATTCCAGGAGCCCCGCCAATCTGGCATGTGGAGCCTAGGGGAGAAATTCAAAGCCAAACAGGCTCATCCGACTATTTAATACTAAAACATACAGCCCCATCTGGCCGCCAAAACTGCTCTACCAAAACCCTGCCAATCTGGCATTTGCAGCCTAGGGGATCAAGCCAAAGCCAATTAGTCTGACCTCATTACCCAATCTGAAAACACACAGTCCCATCTGGTTGGCAAAACTTCCTTACCAAAACATATATCAGATTCCAGGAGCCCCGCCAATCTGGCATGTGCCGCCTAGGGGAGCAAGTCAAAGCAAAATAGTCTCACCCGACTTTTAAGTCTTAACACATTCAGTCTCACCTGGAACTCAAAATTGCCTTACCAAAATTTGTCTCAGATACCAGGAACCCTGTTAATCCAGCATTTGCATCCTAGGGGCGCAAGTCAAAGCCAAACAGGCTCACCCGACTCTTTAATCTTAAAACATACGGTCTTGCCTAGCTGTCAAAACTGTTTTACCAAACCTTGTCTTAGATTCCAGGAGCCCCGCCAATCTGGCATGTGCCGCCTAGGGAAGCAAATCAAAGCCAAATAGTCTCACCCGACTATTAAGTCTTAAAAAATTCAGCCTCACCTGGAACTCAAAATTGCCTTAACAAAACTTGTCTCAGATACCAGGAACCCTGTTAATCCAGCATTTGCATCCTAGGGGCGCAAGTCAAAGCCAAACAGGCTCATCCGACTATTTCATCCTAAAACATACAGCCTCGCCTGGAAGTCAAAATTGCTTTACCGAAACTTTTCTCAGATACAAGGATCCCTGATAATCAATTTAATCTTATACACACAGCCCCATATGGCTGCCAAAACTGCTTTACCAAAACATGTCTTAGATACCAGGAAGCCTGTTAATCTAGCATTTGCAGCCTAGGGGAGCAAGTCAAAGCAAAATAGACTCACCCGACTATTAAGTCTTAACACATTCAGCCTCACCTGGAACTCAAGATTGCCTTACCAAAACTTGTCTCAGATACCAGGAACCTTATTAATCCAGCGTTTGCATCCTAGGGACGCAAGTCAAAGCCAAACAGGCTCACCCCACTCTTTAATCTTAAAACATACAGTCTTGCCTAGCTCTCAAAACTGTTTCACCAAACCTTGTCTTAGATTCCAGGAGCCCCGCCAATCTGGCATGTGGAGCCTAGGGGAGAAGTTCAAAGCCAAACAGGCTCATCCGACTATTTAATCCAAAAAACATACAGCCTCACCTGGAAGTCAAAGTTGCTTTACCGAAACTTGTCTCAGATACAAGGATCCCTGATAATCTAGCATTTGCAGCCTAGTGTCACCCGACTATTAAATCTAAAAACATACAACCCCATCTGGCCGCCAAAACTGCTTTACCAAAACTTGTCTCAGATTCCAGGAGCCCCGCCAATCTGGCATGTGGAGCCTAGGGGAGAAATTCAAAGCCAAACAGGCTCATCCGACTATTTAATACTAAAACATACAGCCCCATCTGGCCGCCAAAACTGCTCTACCAAAACCCTGCCAATCTGGCATTTGCAGCCTAGGGGATCAAGCCAAAGCCAATTAATCTGACCTCATTATCCAATCTGAAAACACACAGTAACATCTGGTTGGCAAAACTTCTTTACCAAAACATATATCAGATTCCAGGAGCCCCGCCAATCTGGCATGTGCCGCCTAGGGGAGCAAGTCAAAGCAAAATAGTCTCACCCGACTATTAAGTCTTAACACATTCAGCCTCACCTGGAACTCAAAATTGCCTTACCAAAACTTGTCTCAGATACCAGGAAGCCAGTTAATCCAGCATTTGCATCCTAGGGGCGCAAGTCAAAGCCAAACAGGCTCACCCGACTCTTTAATCTTAAAACATACGGTCTTGCCTAGCTGTCAAAACGGTTTTACCAAACCTTGTCTTAGATTCCCGGAGCCCCGCCAATCTGGCATGTGGAGCCCAGGGGAGCAAGTCAAAGCCAAATAGTCTCACCCGACTATTAAGTCTTAAAAAATTCAGCCTCACCTGGAACTCAAAATTGCTTTAACAAAACTTGTCTTAGATACCAGGAACCCTGTTAATCCAGCATTTGCATCCTAGGGGCGCAAGTCAAAGCCAAACAGGCTCATCCGACTATTGAATCCTAAAACATACAGCCTCACCTGGAAGTCAAAATTGCTTTACCGAATATTTTCTCAGATACAAGGATCCCTGTTAACCAATTTAATCTTAAACACACAACCCCATCTGGCCGCCAAAACTGCTTTACCAAAACTTGTCTCAGATTCCAGGAGCCCCGCCAATCTGGCATGTGGAGCCTAGGGGAGAAATTCAAAGCCAAACAGGCTCATCCGACTATTTAATACTAAAACATACAGCCCCATCTGGCCGCCAAAACTGCTCTACCAAAACCCTGCCAATCTGGCATTTGCAGCCTAGGGGATCAAGCCAAAGCCAATTAATCTGACCTCATTATCCAATCTGAAAACACACAGTAACATCTGGTTGGCAAAACTTCTTTACCAAAACATATATCAGATTCCAGGAGCCCCGCCAATCTGGCATGTGCCGCCTAGGGGAGCAAGTCAAAGCAAAATAGACTCACCCGACTATTAATTCTTAACACATTCAGCCTCACCTGGAACTCAAGATTGCCTTACCAAAACTTGTTTTAGATACCAGGAACCTTATTAATCCAGCGTTTGCATCCTAGGGACGCAAGTCAAAGCCAAACAGGCTCACCCGACTCTTTAATCTTAAAACATACAGTCTTGCCTAGCTCTCAAAACTGTTTCACCAAACCTTGTCTTAGATTCCAGGAGCCCCGCCAATCTGGCATGTGGAGCCTAGGGGAGAAGTTCAAAGCCAAACAGGCTCATCCGACTATTTAATCCAAAAAACATACAGCCTCACCTGGAAGTCAAAATTGCTTTACCGAAACTTGTCTCAGATACAAGGATCCCTGATAATCTAGCATTTGCAGCCTAGTGTCACCCGACTATTAAATCTTAAAACATACAACCCCATCTGGCCGCCAAAACTGCTTTTCCAAAACTTGTCTCAGATTCCAGGAGGCCCGCCAATCTGGCATGTGGAGCCTAGGGGAGAAATTCAAAGCCAAACAGGCTCATCCGACTATTTAATACTAAAACATACAGCCCCATCTGGCCGCCAAAACTGCTCTACCAAAACCCTGCCAATCTGGCATTTGCAGCCTAGGGGATCAAGCCAAAGCCAATTAGTCTGACCTCATTATCCAATCTGAAAACACACAGTAACATCTGGTTGGCAAAACTTCTCTACCAAAACATATATCAGATTCCAGGAGCCCCGCCAATCTGGCATGTGCCGCCTAGGGGAGCAAGTCAAAGCAAAATAGTCTCACCCGACTATTAAGTCTTAACACATTCAGTCTCACCTGGAACTCAAAATTGCCTTACCAAAATTTGTCTCAGATACCAGGAACCCTGCTAATCCAGCATTTGCATCCTAGGGGCGCAAGTCAAATTCAAACAGGCTCAAGCGACTCTTTAATCTTAAAACATACAGCTCTCAAAACTGTTTTACCAAACCTTGTCTTAGATTCCAGGAGCCCCGCCAATCTGGCATGTGGAGCCTAGGGGAGAAATTCAAAGCCAAACAGGCTCATCCGACTATTTAATCCAAAAAACATACAGCCTCACCTGGAAGTCAAAATTGCTTTACCGAAACTTGTCTCAGATACAAGGATCCCTGATAATCTAGCATTTGCAGCCTAGTGTCACCCGACTATTAAATCTTAAAACATACAACCCCATCTGGCCGCCAAAACTGCTCTACCAAAACCCTGCCAATCTAGCATTTGCAGACTAGTCTCACCCGACTTTTAAATCTTAAAACATACAACCCTATTTGGCCGACAAAACTGCTTTACCAAAACTTGTCTCAGATACCAGGAGCCCTGTTAAATCAGTATTTGCATCCTGGGGGCGCAAGTCAAAGTCATACAGGCTCATCCTACAATTTAATCTTAAAACAAACAGCCCCGTCTGGCTGTCAAAACTCCAGGTGCCTTCCAGGTGCCTTGCCAATCTGGCATGTGCCGCCTAGGGGAGCAAGTCAAAGCCAAATAGTCTCACCCGACTATTAAGTCTTAACACATTCAGCCTCACCTGGAACTCAAGATTGCCTTACCAAAACTTGTCTCAGATACCAGGAACCTTATTAATCCAGCGTTTGCATCCTAGGGACGCAAGTCAAAGCCAAACAGGCTCACCCGAGTCTTTAATCTTAAAACATACAGTCTTGCCTAGCTCTCAAAACTGTTTTACCAAACCTTGTCTTAGATTCCAGGAGCCCCGCCAATCTGGCATGTGGAGCCAAGGGGAGAAGTTCAAAGCCAAACAGGCTCATCCGACTATTTAATCCAAAAAACATACAGCCTCACCTGGAAGTCAAAATTGCTTTACCGAAACTTGTCTCAGATACAAGGATCCCTGATAATCTAGCATTTGCAGCCTAGTGTCACCCGACTATTAAATCTTAAAACATACAACCCCATCTGGCCGCCAAAACTGCTCTACCAAAACCCTGCCAATCTGGCATTTGCAGCCTAGGGGATCAAGCCAAAGCCAATTAGTCTGACCTCATTATCCAATCTGAAAACACCCAGTCCCATCTGGTTGGCAAAACTTCCTTACCAAAACATATATCAGATTCCAGGAGCCCCGCCAATCTGGCATGTGCCGCCTAGGGGAGCAAGTCAAAGCAAAATAGTCTCACCCGACTTTTAAGTCTTAACACATTCAGTCTCACCTGGAACTCAAAATGGCCTTACCAAAATTTGTCTCAGATACCAGGAACCCTGTTAATCCAGCATTTGCATCCTAGGGGCGCAAGTCAAAGCCAAACAGGCTCACCCGACTCTTTAATCTTAAAATATACGGTCTTGCCTAGCTGTCAAAACTTCTTTACCAAAACATATATCAGATTCCAGGAGCCCCGCCAATCTGGCATGTGCCGCCTAGGGAAGCAAATCAAAGCCAAATAGTCTCACCCGAGTATTAAGTCTTAAAAAATTCAGCCTCACCTGGAACTCAAAATTGCCTTAACAAAACTTGTCTCAGATACCAGGAACCCTGTTAATCCAGCATTTGCATCCTAGGGGCGCAAGTCAAAGCCAAACAGGCTCATCCGACTATTTCATCCTAAAACATACAGCCTCGCCTGGAAGTCAAAATTGCTTTACCGAAACTTTTCTCAGATACAAGGATCCCTGATAATCAATTTAATCTTATACACACAGCCCCATATGGCTGCCAAAACTGCTTTACCAAAACATGTCTTAGATACCAGGAAGCCTGTTAATCTAGCATTTGCAGCCTAGGGGAGCAAGTCAAAGCAAAATAGACTCACCCGACTATTAAGTCTTAACACATTCAGCCTGACCTGGAACTCAAGATTGCCTTACCAAAACTTGTCTCAGATACCAGGAACCTTATTAATCCAGCGTTTGCATCCTAGGGACGCAAGTCAAAGCCAAACAGGCTCACCCCACTCTTGAATCTTAAAACATACAGTCTTGCCTAGCTCTCAAAACTGTTTCACCAAACCTTGTCTTAGATTCCAGGAGCCCCGCCAATCTGGCATGTGGAGCCTAGGGGAGAAGTTCAAAGCCAAACAGGCTCATCCGACTATTTAATCCAAAAAACATACAGCCTCACCTGGAAGTCAAAGTTGCTTTACCGAAACTTGTCTCAGATACAAGGATCCCTGATAATCTAGCATTTGCAGCCTAGTGTCACCCGACTATTAAATCTAAAAACATACAACCCCATCTGGCCGCCAAAACTGCTTTACCAAAACTTGTCTCAGATTCCAGGAGCCCCGCCAATCTGGCATGTGGAGCCTAGGGAAGCAAATCAAAGCCAAATAGTCTCACCCGAGTATTAAGTCTTAAAAAATTCAGCCTCACCTGGAACTCAAAATTGCCTTAACAAAACTTGTCTCAGATACCAGGAACCCTGTTAATCCAGCATTTGCATCCTAGGGGCGCAAGTCAAAGCCAAACAGGCTCATCCGACTATTTCATCCTAAAACATACAGCCTCGCCTGGAAGTCAAAATTGCTTTACCGAAACTTTTCTCAGATACAAGGATCCCTGATAATCAATTTAATCTTATACACACAGCCCCATATGGCTGCCAAAACTGCTTTACCAAAACATGTCTTAGATACCAGGAAGCCTGTTAATCTAGCATTTGCAGCCTAGGGGAGCAAGTCAAAGCAAAATAGACTCACCCGACTATTAAGTCTTAACACATTCAGCCTGACCTGGAACTCAAGATTGCCTTACCAAAACTTGTCTCAGATACCAGGAACCTTATTAATCCAGCGTTTGCATCCTAGGGACGCAAGTCAAAGCCAAACAGGCTCACCCCACTCTTGAATCTTAAAACATACAGTCTTGCCTAGCTCTCAAAACTGTTTCACCAAACCTTGTCTTAGATTCCAGGAGCCCCGCCAATCTGGCATGTGGAGCCTAGGGGAGAAGTTCAAAGCCAAACAGGCTCATCCGACTATTTAATCCAAAAAACATACAGCCTCACCTGGAAGTCAAAGTTGCTTTACCGAAACTTGTCTCAGATACAAGGATCCCTGATAATCTAGCATTTGCAGCCTAGTGTCACCCGACTATTAAATCTAAAAACATACAACCCCATCTGGCCGCCAAAACTGCTTTACCAAAACTTGTCTCAGATTCCAGGAGCTCCGCCAATCTGGCATGTGGAGCCTAGGGGAGAAATTCAAAGCCAAACAGGCTCATCCGACTATTTAATACTAAAACATACAGCCCCATCTGGCCGCCAAAACTGCTCTACCAAAACCCTGCCAATCTGGCATTTGCAGCCTAGGGGATCAAGCCAAAGCCAATTAGTCTGACCTCATTATCCAATCTGAAAACACACAGTCCCATCTGGTTGGCAAAACTTCTTTACCAAAACATATATCAGATTCCAGGAGCCCCGCCAATCTGGCATGTGCCGCCTAGGGGAGCAAGTCAAAGCAAAATAGTCTCACCCGACTTTTAAGTCTTAACACATTCAGTCTCACCTGGAAGTCAAAATTGCTTTACCGAAACTTTTCTCAGATACAAGGATCCCTGTTAATCAATTTAATCTTATACACACAGCCCCATATGGCTGCCAAAACTGCTTTACCAAAACATGTCTTAGATACCAGGAAGCCTGTTAATCTAGCATTTGCAGCCTAGGGGAGCAAGTCAAAGCAAAATAGACTCACCCGACTATTAAGTCTTAACACATTCAGCCTCACCTGGAACTCAAGATTGCCTTACCAAAACTTGTCTCAGATACCAGGAACCTTATTAATCCAGCGTTTGCATCCTAGGGACGCAAGTCAAAGCCAAACAGGCTCACCCGACTCTTTAATCTTAAAACATACAGTCTTGCCTAGCTCTCAAAACTGTTTTACTAAACCTTGTCTTAGATTCCAGGAGCCCCGCCAATCTGGCATGTGGAGCCTAGGGGAGAAGTTCAAAGCCAAACAGGCTCATCCGACTATTTAATCCAAAAAACATACAGCCTCACCTGGAAGTCAAAATTGCTTTAACGAAACTTGTCTCAGATACAAGGATCCCTTTTAATCTAGCATTTGCAGCCTAGTGTCACCCGACTATTAAATCTTAAAACATACAACCCCATCTGGCCGCCAAAACTGCTTTACCAAAACTTGTCTCAGATTCCAGGAGCCCCGCCAATCTGGCATGTGGAGCCTAGGGGAGAAATTCAAAGCCAAACAGGCTCATCCGACTATTTAATACTAAAACATACAGCCCCATCTGGCCGCCAAAACTGCTCTACCAATACCCTGCCAATCTGGCATTTGCAGCCTAGGGGATCAAGCCAAAGCCAATTAGTCTGACCTCATTATCCAATCTAAAAACACACAGTCCCATCTGGTTGGCAAAACTTCTTTACCAAAACATATATCAGATTCCAGGAGCCCCGCCAATCTGGCATGTGCCGCCTAGGGGAGCAAGTCAAAGCAAAATAGTCTCACCCGACTTTTAAGTCTTAACACATTCAGTCTCACCTGGAACTCAAAATTGCCTTACCAAAATTTGTCTCAGATACCAGGAACCCTGTTAATCCAGCATTTGCATCCTAGGGGCGCAAGTCAAAGCCAAACAGGCTCACCCGACTCTTTAATCTTAAAACATACGGTCTTGCCTAGCTGTCAAAAGTGTTTTACCAAACCTTGTCTTAGATTCCAGGAGCCCCGCCAATCTGGCATGTGCCGCCTAGGGAAGCAAATCAAAGCCAAATAGTCTCACCCGACTATTAAGTCTTAAAAAAATTCAGCCTCACCTGGAACTCAAAATTGCCTTAACAAAACTTGTCTCAGATACCAGGAACCCTGTTAATCCAGCATTTGCATCCTAGGGGCGCAAGTCAAAGCCAAACAGGCTCATCCGACTATTTCATCCTAAAACATACAGCCTCGCCTGGAAGTCAAAATTGCCTTACCGAAACTTTTCTCAGATACAAGGATCCCTGATAATCAATTTAATCTTATACACACAGCCCCATATGGCTGCCAAAACTGCTTTACCAAAACATGTCTTAGATACCAGGAAGCCTGTTAATCTAGCATTTGCAGCCTAGGGGAGCAAGTCAAAGCAAAATAGACTCACCCGACTATTAAGTCTTAACACATTCAGCCTCACCTGGAACTCAAGATTGCCTTACCAAAACTTGTCTCAGATACCAGGAACCTTATTAATCCAGCGTTTGCATCCTAGGGACGCAAGTCAAAGCCAAACAGGCTCACCCCACTCTTTAATCTTAAAACATACAGTCTTGCCTAGCTCTCAAAACTGTTTCACCAAACCTTGTCTTAGATTCCAGGAGCCCCGCCAATCTGGCATGTGGAGCCTAGGGGAGAAGTTCAAAGCCAAACAGGCTCATCCGACTATTTAATCCAAAAAACATACAGCCTCACCTGGAAGTCAAAGTTGCTTTACCGAAACTTGTCTCAGATACAAGGATCCCTGATAATCTAGCATTTGCAGCCTAGTGTCACCCGACTATTAAATCTAAAAACATACAACCCCATCTGGCCGCCAAAACTGCTTTACCAAAACTTGTCTCAGATTCCAGGAGCCCCGCCAATCTGGCATGTGGAGCCTAGGGGAGAAATTCAAAGCCAAACAGGCTCATCCGACTATTTAATACTAAAACATACAGCCCCATCTGGCCGCCAAAACTGCTCTACCAAAACCCTGCCAATCTGGCATTTGCAGCCTAGGGGATCAAGCCAAAGCCAATTAATCTGACCTCATTATCCAATCTGAAAACACACAGTAACATCTGGTTGGCAAAACTTCTTTACCAAAACATATATCAGATTCCAGGAGCCCCGCCAATCTGGCATGTGCCGCCTAGGGGAGCAAGTCAAAGCCAAATAGTCTCACCCGACTATTAAGTCCTAAAACATACAGCCTCACCTGGAAGTCAAAATTGCCTCACCGAAAATTGTCTCAGATACAAGGATCCCTGATAATCTAGCATTTGCAGACTAGTCTCACCCGACTTTTAAATCTTAAAACATACAACCCCATTTGGCCGCCAAAACTGCTTTACCAAAACTTGTCTCATATACCAGGAACCCTGTGATTCCAGTATTTGCATCCTGGGGCGCAAGTCAAAGCCAAACAGGCTCACCCGAATATTTAATCTTAAAACATACAGCCTTACGTAGCTGTCAAAACTGTTTTACTAAAACTTTTTTTAGATTCCAGGAGCCCTGTTAATCTAGCATTTGCAGCCTAGGGGAGCAAGTCAAAGCAAAATAGACTCACCCGACTATTAAGTCTTAACACATTCAGCCTCACCTGGAACTCAAGATTGCCTTACCAAAACTTGTCTCAGATACCAGGAACCTTATTAATCCAGCGTTTGCATCCTAGGGACGCAAGTCAAAGCCAAACAGGCTCACCCGACTCTTTAATCTTAAAACATACAGTCTTGCCTAGCTCTCAAAACTGTTTTACCAAACCTTGTCTTAGATTCCAGGAGCCCCGCCAATCTGGCATGTGGAGCCTAGGGGAGAAGTTCAAAGCCAAACAGGCTCATCCGACTATTTAATCCAAAAAACATACAGCCTCACCTGGAAGTCAAAATTGCTTTAACGAAACTTGTCTCAGATACAAGGATCCCTGATAATCTAGCATTTGCAGCCTAGTGTCACCCGACTATTAAATCTTAAAACATACAACCCCATCTGGCCGCCAAAACTGCTTTACCAAAACTTGTCTCAGATTCCAGGAGCCCCGCCAATCTGGCATGTGGAGCCTAGGGGAGAAATTCAAAGCCAAACAGGCTCATCCGACTATTTAATACTAAAACATACAGCCCCATCTGGCCGCCAAAACTGCTCTACCAATACCCTGCCAATCTGGCATTTGCAGCCTAGGGGATCAAGCCAAAGCCAATTAGTCTGACCTCATTATCCAATCTGAAAACACACAGTCCCATCTGGTTGGCAAAACTTCTTTACCAAAACATATATCAGATTCCAGGAGCCCCGCCAATCTGGCATGTGCCGCCTAGGGGAGCAAGTCAAAGCAAAATAGTCTCACCCGACTTTTAAGTCTTAACACATTCAGTCTCACCTGGAACTCAAAATTGCCTTACCAAAATTTGTCTCAGATACCAGGAACCCTGTTAATCCAGCATTTGCATCCTAGGGGCGCAAGTCAAAGCCAAACAGGCTCACCCGACTCTTTAATCTTAAAACATACGGTCTTGCCTAGCTGTCAAAACTGTTTTACCAAACCTTGTCTTAGATTCCAGGAGCCCCGCCAATCTGGCATGTGGAGCCTTGGGGAGAAGTTCAAAGCCAAACAGGCTCATCCGACTATTTAATCCAAAAAACATACAGCCTCACCTGGAAGTCAAAGTTGCTTTACCGAAACTTGTCTCAGATACAAGGATCCCTGATAATCTAGCATTTGCAGCCTAGTGTCACCCGACTATTAAATCTAAAAACATACAACCCCATCTGGCCGCCAAAACTGCTTTACCAAAACTTGTCTCAGATTCCAGGAGCCCCGCCAATCTGGCATGTGGAGCCTAGGGGAGAAATTCAAAGCCAAACAGGCTCATCCGACTATTTAATACTAAAACATACAGCCCCATCTGGCCGCCAAAACTGCTCTACCAAAACCCTGCCAATCTGGCATTTGCAGCCTAGGGGATCAAGCCAAAGCCAATTAATCTGACCTCATTATCCAATCTGAAAACACACAGTAACATCTGGTTGGCAAAACTTCTTTACCAAAACATATATCAGATTCCAGGAGCCCCGCCAATCTGGCATGTGCCGCCTAGGGGAGCAAGTCAAAGCCAAATAGTCTCACCCGACTATTAAGTCCTAAAACATACAGCCTCACCAGGAAGTCAAAATTGCCTCACCGAAACTTGTCTCAGATACAAGGATCCCTGATAATCTAGCATTTGCAGACTAGTCTCACCCGACTTTTAAATCTTAAAACATACAACCCCATTTGGCCGCCAAAACTGCTTTACCAAAACTTGTCTCATATATCAGGAACCCTGTGATTCCAGTATTTGCATCCTGGGGCGCAAGTCAAAGCCAAACAGGCTCACCCGAATATTTAATCTTAAAACATACAGCCTTACGTAGCTGTCAAAACTGTTTTACTAAAACTTTTTTTAGATTCCAGGAGCCCTGTTAATCTAGCATTTGCAGCCTAGGGGAGCAAGTCAAAGCAAAATAGACTCACCCGACTATTAAGTCTTAACACAATCAGCCTCACCTGGAACTCAAAATTGCCTTACCAAAACTTGTCTCAGATACCAGGAACCTTATTAATCCAGCATTTGCATCCTAGGGGCGCAAGTCAAAGACAAACAGGCTCACCCGACTCTTTAATCTTAAAACATACAGTCTTGCCTAGCTCTCAAAACTGTTTTACCAAACCTTGTCTCAGATTCCAGGAGCCCCGCCAATCTGGCATGTGGAGCCTAGGGGAGAAGTTCAAAGCCAAACAGGCTCATCCGACTATTTAATACTAAAACATACAGCCCCATCTGGCCGCCAAAACTGCTCTACCAAAACCCTGCCAATCTGGCATTTGCAGCCTAGGGGATCAAGCCAAAGCCAATTAATCTGACCTCATTATCCAATCTGAAAACACACAGTAACATCTGGTTGGCAAAACTTCTTTACCAAAACATATATCAGATTCCAGGAGCCCCGCCAATCTGGCATGTGCCGCCTAGGGGAGCAAGTCAAAGCCAAATAGTCTCATCCGACTATTAAGTCCTAAAACATACAGCCTCACCTGGAAGTAAAAATTGCCTCACCGAAACTTGTCTCAGATACAAGGATCCCTGATAATCTAGCATTTGCAGACTAGTCTCACCCGACTTTTAAATCTTAAAACATACAACCCCATTTGGCCGCCAAAACTGCTTTACCAAAACTTGTCTTATATACCAGGAACCCTGTGATTCCAGTATTTGCATCCTGGGGCGCAAGTCAAAGCCAAACAGGCTCACCCGAATATTTAATCTTAAAACATACAGCCTTACGTAGCTGTCAAAACTGTTTTACTAAAACTTTTTAGATTCCAGGAGCCCTGTTAATCTAGCATTTGCAGCCTAGGGGAGCAAGTCAAAGCAAAATAGACTCACCCGACTATTAAGTCTTAACACATTCAGCCTCACCTGGAACTCAAAATTGCCTTACCAAAACTTGTCTCAGATACCAGGAACCTTATTAATCCAGCATTTGCATCCTAGGGGCGCAAGTCAAAGACAAACAGGCTCACCCGACTCTTTAATCTTAAAACATACAGTCTTGCCTAGCTGTCAAAACTGTTTTACCAAACCTTGTCTTAGATTCCAGGAGCCCCGCCAATCTGGCATGTGGAGCCTAGGGGAGAAAGTCAAAGCCAAACAAGCTCATCCGACTATTTAATCCTAAAACATACAGCCTCACCAGGAAGTCAAAATTGCTTTAACGAAACTAGTCTCAGATACAAGGATCCCCGATAATCTAGCATTTGCAGACTAGTCTCACCCGACTTTTAAATCTTAAAACATACAACCCCATTTGGCCGACAAAACTGCTTTACCAAAACTTGTCTCAGATTCCAGGAGCCCCGCCAATCTGGCATGTGAAGCCTAGGGGAGAAATTCAAAGCCAAACAGGCTCATCCGACTATTTAATACTAAAACATACAGCCCCATCTGGCCGCCAAAACTGCTCTACCAAAACCCTGCCAATCTGGCATTTGCAGCTTAGGGGATCAAGCCAAAGCCAATTAGTCTGACCTCATTATCCAATCTGAAAACACACAGTCCCATCTGGTTGGCAAAACTTCTTTACCAAAACATATATCAGATTCCAGGAGCCCCGCCAATCTGGCATGTGCCGCCTAGGGGAGCAAGTCAAAGCAAAATAGTCTCACCCGACTTTTAAGTCTTAACACATTCAGTCTCACCTGGAACTCAAAATTGCCCTGCCAAAATTTGTCTCAGATACCAGGAACCCTGTTAATCCAGCATTTGCATCCTAGGGGCGCAAGTCAAAGCCAAACAGGCTCACCCGACTCTTTAATCTTAAAACATACGGTCTTGCCTAGCTGTCAAAACTGTTTTACCAAACCTTGTCTTAGATTCCAGGAGCCCCGCCAATCTGGCATGTGCCGCCTAGGGAAGCAAATCAAAGCCAAATAGTCTCACCCGACTATTAAGTCTTAAAAAATTCAGCCTCACCTGGAACTCAAAATTGCCTTAACAAAACTTGTCTCAGATACCAGGAACCCTGTTAATCCAGCATTTGCATCCTAGGGGCGCAAGTCAAAGCCAAACAGGCTCATCCGACTATTAAATCCTAAAACATACAGCCTCGCCTGGAAGTCAAAATTGCTTTACCGAAACTTTTCTCAGATACAAGGATCCCTGTTAATCAATTTAATCTTATACACACAGCCCCATATGGCTGCCAAAACTGCTTTACCAAAACATGTCTTAGATACCAGGAAGCCTGTTAATCTAGCATTTGCAGCCTAGGGGAGCAAGTCAAAGCAAAATAGACTCACCCGACTATTAAGTCTTAACACATTCAGCCTCACCTGGAACTCAAGATTGCCTTACCAAAACTTGTTTTAGATACCAGGAACCTTATTAATCCAGCGTTTGCATCCTAGGGACGCAAGTCAAAGCCAAACAGTCTCACCCCACTCTTTAATCTTAAAACATACAGTCTTGCCTAGCTCTCAAAACTGTTTCACCAAACCTTGTCTTAGATTCCAGGAGCCCCGCCAATCTGGCATGTGGAGCCTAGGGGAGAAGTTCAAAGCCAAACAGGCTCATCCGACTATTTAATCCAAAAAACATACAGCCTCACCTGGAAGTCAAAATTGCTTTACCGAAACTTGTCTCAGATACAAGGATCCCTGATAATCTAGCATTTGCAGCCTAGTGACACCCGACTATTAAATCTTAAAACATACAACCCCATCTGGCCGCCAAAACTGCTTTACCAAAACTTGTCTCAGATTCCAGGAGCCCCGCCAATCTGGCATGTGAAGCCTAGGGGAGAAATTCAAAGCCAAACAGGCTCATCCGACTATTTAATACTAAAACATACAGCCCCATCTGGCCGCCAAAACTGCTCTACCAAAACCCTGCCAATCTGGCATTTGCAGCCTAGGGGATCAAGCCAAAGCCAATTAGTCTGACCTCATTATCCAATCTGAAAACACACAGTCCCATCTGGTTGGCAAAACTTCTTTACCAAAACATATATCAGATTCCAGGAGCCCCGCCAATCTGGCATGTGCCGCCTAGGGGAGCAAGTCAAAGCAAAATAGTCTCACCCGACTTTTAAGTCTTAACACATTCAGTCTCACCTGGAACTCAAAATTGCCTTACCAAAATTTGTCTCAGATACCAGGAACCCTGTTAATCCAGCATTTGCATCCTAGGGGCGCAAGTCAAAGCCAAACAGGCTCACCCGACTCTTTAATCTTAAAACATACAGTCTTGCCTAGCTCTCAAAACTGTTTTTCCAAACCCTGTCTTAGATTCCAGGAGCCCCGCCAACCTGGCATGTGGAGCCTAGGGGAGCAAGTCAAAGCCAAATAGCCTCACCCGACTATTAAGTCGTAAAACATTCAGACTGACCTGGAACTCAGTCCCATCTGGTTGCCAAAACTGCTTTACCAAAACATCTATCAGATTCCAGGAGCCCCGCCAATCTGGCATGTGCCGCCTAGGGGCGCAAGTCAAAGCCAAACATGCTCAACCGACTTTTAAATCTTTAAACATATAGTCTTGCCTAGCTCTCAAAACTGTTTTACCAAACCTTGTCTTAGATTCCAGGAGCCCCGCCTATCTGTCATGTGGAGCCTAGGGGAGCAAGCACCTGGAAGTCAAAATTGCTTTACCGAAACTTGTCTCAGATACAAGGATCCCAGATAATCTAGCATTTGCATCCTGGGGGCGCAAGTCAAAGCCAAATAGTCGCACCCGACTATTTTATCTTAAAACATACAGCCTTACCTAGCTGTCAAAACTGTTTTACTAAAAATTTTTTTAGATTCCAGGACCCCTGTTAATCTAGCATTTGCAGCCTACTGCTTTACCAAAACATCTATCAGATTCCAGGAGCCCCGCCAATCTGGCATGTGCCGCCTAGGGGAGCAAGTCAAAGCAAAATAGTCTCACCCGACTTTTAAGTCTTAACACATTCAGTCTCACCTGGAACTCAAAATTGCCTTACCAAAATTTGTCTCAGATACCAGGAACCCTGTTAATCCAGCATTTGCATCCTAGGGGCGCAAGTCAAAGCCAATCAGGCTCACCCGACTCTTTTATCTTAAAACATACGGTCTTGCCTAGCTGTCAAAACTGTTTTACCAAACCTTGTCTTAGATTCCAGGAGCCCCGCCAATCTGGCATGTGCCGCCTAGGGAAGCAAATCAAAGCCAAATAGTCTCACCCGAGTATTAAGTCTTAAAAAATTCAGCCTCACCTGGAACTCAAAATTGCCTTAACAAAACTTGTCTCAGATACCAGGAACCCTGTTAATCCAGCATTTGCATCCTAGGGGCGCAAGTCAAAGCCAAATAGGCTCATCCGACTATTAAATCCTAAAACATACAGCCTCGCCTGGAAGTCAAAATTGCTTTACCGAAACTTTTCTCAGATACAAGGATCCCTGTTAATCAGTTTAATCTTATACACACAGCCCCATATGGCTGCCAAAACTGCTTTACCAAAACATGTCTTAGATACCAGGAAGCCCGTTAATCTAGCATTTGCAGCCTAGGGGAGCAAGTCAAAGCAAAATAGACTCACCCGACTATTAAGTCTTAACACATTCACCCTCACCTGGATCTCAAGATTGCCTTACCAAAACTTGTTTTAGATACGAGGAACCTTATTAATCCAGCGTTTGCATCCTAGGGACGCAAGTCAAAGCCAAACAGGCTCACCCGACTCTTTAATCTTAAAACATACAGTCTTGCCTAGCTCTCAAAACTGTTTCACCAAACCTTGTCTTAGATTCCAGGAGCCCCGCCAATCTGGCATGTGGAGCCTAGGGGGAGAAGTTCAAAGCCAAACAGGCTCATCCGACTATTTAATCCAAAAAACATACAGCCTCACCTGGAAGTCAAAATTGCTTTACCGAAACTTGTCTCAGATACAAGGATCCCTGATAATCTAGCATTTGCAGCCTAGTGTCACCCGACTATTAAATCTTAAAACATACAACCCCATCTGGCCGCCAAAACTGCTTTTCCAAAACTTGTCTCAGATTCCAGGCGGCCCGCCAATCTGGCATGTGGAGCCTAGGGGAGAAATTCAAAGCCAAACAGGCTCATCCGACTATTTAATACTAAAACATACAGCCCCATCTGGCCGCCAAAACTGCTCTACCAAAACCCTGCCAATCTGGCATTTGCAGCTTAGGGGATCAAGCCAAAGCCAATTAGTCTGACCTCATTATCCAATCTGAACACACGCAGTAACATCTGGTTGGCAAAACTTCTTTACCAAAACATATATCAGATTCCAGGAGCCCCGCCAATCTGGCATGTGCCGCCTAGGGGAGCAAGTCAAAGCAAAATAGTCTCACCCGACTATTAAGTCATTCAGTCTCACCTGGAACTCAAAATTGCCTTACCAAAATTTGTCTCAGATACCAGGAACCCTGCTAATCCAGCATTTGCATCCTAGGGGCGCAAGTCAAATTCAAACAGGCTCAAGCGACTCTTTCATCTTAAAACATACAGTCTTGCCTAGCTGTCAAAACTATTTTACCAAACCTTGTCTTAGATTCCTGGAGCCCCGCAAATCTGGCATGTGTAGCATAGGGGAGCAAGTCAAAGCCAAACAAGCTCATCCGACTATTGAATCCTAAAACATTCAGCCTCACCTGGAAGTCAAAATTGCTTTACCGAAACCCTGCCAATCTAGCATTTGCAGACTAGTCTCACCCGACTTTTAAATCTTAAGACATACAACCCCATTTGGCCGCCAAATCTGCTTTACCAAAACTTGTCTCATATACCAGGAACCCTGTGATTCCAGTATTTGCATCCTGGGGCGCAAGTCAAAGCCAAACAGGCTCACCCGAATATTTAATCTTAAAACATACAGCCTTACGTAGCTGTCAAAACTGTTTTACTAAAACTTTTTTAGATTCCAGGAGCTCTGTTAATCTAGCATTTGCAGCCTAGGGGAGCAAGTCAAAGCAAAATAGACTCACCCGACTATTAAGTCTTAACACATTCAGCCTCACCTGGAACTCAAAATTGCCTTACCAAAACTTGTCTCAGATACCAGGAACCTTATTAATCCAGCATTTGCATCCTAGGGGCGCAAGTCAAAGACAAACAGGCTCACCCGACTCTTTAATCTTAAAACATACAGTCTTGCCTAGCTGTCAAAACTGTTTTACCAAACCTTGTCTTAGATTCCAGGAGCCCCGCCAATCTGGCATGTGGAGCCTAGGGGAGAAAGTCAAAGCCAAACAAGCTCATCCGACTATTTAATCCTAAAACATACAGCCTCACCAGGAAGTCAAAATTGCTTTAACGAAACTAGTCTCAGATACAAGGATCCCCGATAATCTAGCATTTGCAGACTAGTCTCACCCGACTTTTAAATCTTAAAACATACAACCCCATTTGGCCGACAAAACTGCTTTACCAAAACTTGTCTCAGATATCAGGAGCCCTGTTTATCCAGCATTTGCATCCTAGGGGCGCAAGTCAAAGCCAAACACGCTCACCCGACTATTTAATCTTAAAACATACAGCCTTACGTAGCTGTCAAAACTGTTTTACTAAAACTTTTTTTAGATTCCAGGAGCCCTGTTAATCTAGCATTTGCAGCCTAGGGGAGCAAGTCAAAGCAAAATAGACTCACCCGACTTTTAAGTCTTAACACATTCAGTCTCACCTGGAACTCAAAATGGCCTTACCAAAATTTGTCTCAGATACCAGGAACCCTGTTAATCCAGCATTTGCATCCTAGGGGCGCAAGTCAAAGCCAAACAGGCTCACCCGACTCTTTAATCTTAAAACATACGGTCTTGCCTAGCTGTCAAAACTGTTTTACCAAACCTTGTCTTAGATTCCAGGAGCCCCGCCAATCTGGCATGTGCCGAATAGGGAAGCAAATCAAAGCCAAATAGTCTCACCCTACTATTAAGTCGTAAAAAATTCAGCCTCACCTGGAACTCAAAATTGCCTTAACAAAACTTGTCTCAGATACCAGGAACCCTGTTAATCCAGCATTCGCATCCTAGGGGCGCAAGTCAAAGCCAAACAGGCTCATCCGACTATTTAATCCTAAAACATACAGCCTCGCCTGGAAGTCAAAATTGCTTTACCGATACTTTTCTCAGATACAAGGATCCCTGTTAATCAATTTAATCTTATACACACAGCCCCATATGGCTGCCAAAACTGCTTTACCAAAACATGTCTTAGATACCAGGAAGCCTGTTAATCTAGCATTTGCAGCCTAGGGGAGCAAGTCAAAGCAAAATAGACTCACCCGACTATTAAGTCTTAACACATTCAGCCTCACCTGGAACTCAAGATTGCCTTACCAAAACTTGTTTTAGATACCAGGAACCTTATTAATCCAGCGTTTGCATCCTAGGGGCGCAAGTCAAAGCCAAACAGGCTCACCCCACTCTTTAATCTTAAAACATACAGTCTTGCCTAGCTCTCAAAACTGTTTCACCAAACCTTGTCTTAGATTCCAGGAGCCCCGCCAATCTGGCATGTGGAGCCTAGGGGAGAAGTTCAAAGCCAAACAGGCTCATCCGACTATTTAATCCAAAAAACATACAGCCTCACCTGGAAGTCAAAATTGCTTTACCGAAACTTGTCTCAGATACAAGGATCCCTGATAATCTAGCATTTGCAGCCTAGTGTCACCCGACTATTAAATCTTAAAACATACAACCCCATCTGGCCGCCAAAACTGCTTTACCAAAACTTGTCTCAGATTCCAGGAGCCCCGCCAATCTGGCATGTGGAGCCTAGGGGAGAAATTCAAAGCCAAACAGGCTCATCCGACTATTTAATACTAAAACATACAGCCCCATCTGGCCGCCAAAACTGCTCTACCAAAACCCTGCCAATCTGGCATTTGCAGCCCTAGGGGATCAAGCCAAAGCCAATTAGTCTGACCTCATTATCCAATCTGAAAACACACAGTCCCATCTGGTTGGCAAAACTTCTTTACCAAAACATATATCAGATTCCAGGAGCCCCGCCAATCTGGCATGTGCCGCCTAGGGGAGCAAGTCAAAGCAAAATAGTCTCACCCGACTTTTAAGTCTTAACACATTCAGTCTCACCTGGAACTCAAAATTGCCTTACCAAAATTTGTCTCAGATACCAGGAACCCTGTTAATCCAGCATTTGCATCCTAGGGGCGCAAGTCAAAGCCAAACAGGCTCACCCGACTCTTTAATCTTAAAACATACAGTCTTGCCTAGCTCTCAAAACCGTTTTTCCAAACCCTGTCTTAGATTCCAGGAGCCCCGCCAACCTGGCATGTGGAGCCTAGGGGAGCAAGTCAAAGCCAAATAGCCTCACCCGACTATTAAGTCGTAAAACATTCAGACTGACCTGGAACTCAGTCCCATCTGGTTGCCAAAACTGCTTTACCAAAACATCTATCAGATTCCAGGAGCCCCGCCAATCTGGCATGTGCCGCCTAGGGGCGCAAGTCAAAGCCAAACATGCTCAACCGACTTTTAAATCTTTAAACATATAGTCTTGCCTAGCTGTCAAAACTGTTTTACCAAACCTTGTCTTAGATTCCAGGAGCCCCGCCTATCTGACATGTGGAGCCTAGGGGAGCAAGCACCTGGAAGTCAAAATTGCTTTACCGAAACTTGTCTCAGATACAAGGATCCCAGATAATCTAGCATTTGCATCCTGGGGGCGCAAGTCAAAGCCAAATAGTCTCACCCGACTATTTAATCTTAAAACATACAGCCTTACCTAGCTGTCAAAACTGTTTTACTAAAACTTTTTTTAGATTCCAGGACCCCTGTTAATCTAGCATTTGCAGCCTACTGCTTTACCAAAACATCTATCAGATTCCAGGAGCCCCGCCAATCTGGCATGTGCCGCCTAGGGGAGCAAGTCAAAGCAAAATAGTCTCACCCGACTTTTAAGTCTTAACACATTCAGTCTCACCTGGAACTCAAAATTGCCTTACCAAAATTTGTCTCAGATACCAGGAACCCTGTTAATCCAGCATTTGCATCCTAGGGGCGCAAGTCAAAGCCAAACAGGCTCACCCGACTCTTTAATCTTAAAACATACGGTCTTGCCTAGCTGTCAAAACTGTTTTACCAAACCTTGTCTTAGATTCCAGGAGCCCCGCCAATCTGGCATGTGCCGCCTAGGGAAGCAAATCAAAGCCAAATAGTCTCACCCTACTATTAAGTCTTAAAAAATTCAGCCTCACCTGGAACTCAAAATTGCCTTAACAAAACTTGTCTCAGATACCAGGAACCCTGTTAATCCAGCATTTGCATCCTAGGGGCGCAAGTCAAAGCCAAACAGGCTCATCCGACTATTAAATCCTAAAACATACAGCCTCGCCTGGAAGTCAAAATTGCTTTACCGAAACTTTTCTCAGATACAAGGATCCCTGTTAATCAATTTAATCTTATACACACAGCCCCATATGGCTGCCAAAACTGCTTTACCAAAACATGTCTTAGATACCAGGAAGCCTGTTAATCTAGCATTTGCAGCCTAGGGGAGCAAGTCAAAGCAAAATAGACTCACCCGACTATTAATTCTTAACACATTCAGCCTCACCTGGAACTCAAGATTGCCTTACCAAAACTTGTTTTAGATACCAGGAACCTTATTAATCCAGCGTTTGCATCCTAGGGACGCAAGTCAAAGCCAAACAGGCTCACCCGACTCTTTAATCTTAAAACATACAGTCTTGCCTAGCTCTCAAAACTGTTTCACCAAACCTTGTCTTAGATTCCAGGAGCCCCGCCAATCTGGCATGTGGAGCCTAGGGGAGAAGTTCAAAGCCAAACAGGCTCATCCGACTATTTAATCCAAAAAACATACAGCCTCACCTGGAAGTCAAAATTGCTTTACCGAAACTTGTCTCAGATACAAGGATCCCTGATAATCTAGAATTTGCAGCCTAGTGTCACCCGACTATTAAATCTTAAAACATACAACCCCATCTGGCCGCCAAAACTGCTTTTCCAAAACTTGTCTCAGATTCCAGGAGGCCCGCCAATCTGGCATGTGGAGCCTAGGGGAGAAATTCAAAGCCAAACAGGCTCATCCGACTATTTAATACTAAAACATACAGCCCCATCTGGCCGCCAAAACTGCTCTACCAAAACCCTGCCAATCTGGCATTTGCAGCCTAGGGGATCAAGCCAAAGCCAATTAGTCTGACCTCATTATCCAATCTGAAAACACACAGTAACATCTGGTTGGCAAAACTTCTTTACCAAAACATATATCAGATTCCAGGAGCCCCGCCAATCTGGCATGTGCCGCCTAGGGGAGCAAGTCAAAGCAAAATAGTCTCACCCGACTATTAAGTCTTAACACATTCAGTCTCACCTGGAACTCAAAATTGCCTTACCAAAATTTGTCTCAGATACCAGGAACCCTGCTAATCCAGCATTTGCATCCTAGGGGCGCAAGTCAAATTCAAACAGGCTCAAGCGACTCTTTAATCTTAAAACATACAGTCTTGCCTAGCTGTCAAAACTATTTTACCAAACCTTGTCTTAGATTCCTGGAGCCCCGCAAATCTGGCATGTGTAGCCTAGGGGAGCAAGTCAAAGCCAAACAAGCTCATCCGACTATTTAATCCTAAAACATTCAGCCTCACCTGGAAGTCAAAATTGCTTTACCAAAACCCTGCCAATCTAGCATTTGCAGACTAGTCTCAAGCGACTTTTAAATCTTAAAACATACAACCCCATTTGGCCGACAAAACTGCTTTACCAAAATTTGTCTCAGATACCAGGAACCCTGTTAATCCAGCATTTGCATCCTAGGGGCGCAAGTCAAATTCAAACAGGCTCAAGCGACTCTTTAATCTTAAAACATACAGTCTTGCCTAGCTGTCAAAACTATTTTACCAAACCTTGTCTTAGATTCCTGGAGCCCCGCCAATCTGGCATGTGGAGCCTAGGGGAGAAATTCAAAGCCAAACAGGCTCATCCGTCTATTTAATACTAAAACATACAGCCCCATCTGGCCGCCAAAACTGCTCTACCAAAACCCTGCCAATCTAGCATTTGCAGACTAGTCTCACCCGACTTTTAAATCTTAAAACATACAACCCTATTTGGCCGACAAAACTGCTTTACCAAAACTTGTCTCAGATACCAGGAGCCCTGTTAAATCAGTATTTGCATCCTGGGGGCGCAAGTCAAAGTCATACAGGCTCATCCTACAATTTAATCTTAAAACAAACAGCCACGTCTGGCTGTCAAAACTGTTTTACTAAAACTTTTATTAGATTCCAGGTGCCTTGCCAATCTGGCATGTGCCGCCTAGGGGAGCAAGTCAAAGCCAAATAGTCTCACCCGACTATTAAGTCTTAACACATTCAGCCTCACCTGGAACTCAAGATTGCCTTACCAAAACTTGTCTCAGATACCAGGAACCTTATTAATCCAGCGTTTGCATCCTAGGGACGCAAGTCAAAGCCAAACAGGCTCACCCGAGTCTTTAATCTTAAAACATACAGTCTTGCCTAGCTCTCAAAACTGTTTTACCAAACCTTGTCTTAGATTCCAGGAGCCCCGCCAATCTGGCATGTGGAGCCAAGGGGAGAAGTTCAAAGCCAAACAGGCTCATCCGACTATTTAATCCAAAAAACATACAGCCTCACCTGGAAGTCAAAATTGCTTTACCGAAACTTGTCTCAGATACAAGGATCCCTGATAATCTAGCATTTGCAGCCTAGTGTCACCCGACTATTAAATCTTAAAACATACAACCCCATCTGGCCGCCAAAACTGCTTTACCAAAACTTGTCTCAGATTCCAGGAGCCCCGCCAATCTGGCATGTGGAGCCTAGGGGAGAAATTCAAAGCCAAACAGGCTCATCCGACTATTTAATACTAAAACATACAGCCCCATCTGGCCGCCAAAACTGCTCTACCAAAACCCTGCCAATCTGGCATTTGCAGCCCTAGGGGATCAAGCCAAAGCCAATTAGTCTGACCTCATTATCCAATCTGAAAACACCCAGTCCCATCTGGTTGGCAAAACTTCCTTACCAAAACATATATCAGATTCCAGGAGCCCCGCCAATCTGGCATGTGCCGCCTAGGGGAGCAAGTCAAAGCAAAATAGTCTCACCCGACTTTTAAGTCTTAACACATTCAGTCTCACCTGGAACTCAAAATTGCCTTACCAAAATTTGTCTCAGATACCAGGAACCCTGTTAATCCAGCATTTGCATCCTAGGGGCGCAAGTCAAAGCCAAACAGGCTCACCCGACTCTTTAATCTTAAAACATACGGTCTTGCCTAGCTGTCAAAACTGTTTTACCAAACCTTGTCTTAGATTCCAGGAGCCCCGCCAATCTGGCATGTGCCGCCTAGGGAAGCAAATCAAAGCCAAATAGTCTCACCCGACTATTAAGTCTTAAAAAATTCAGCCTCACCTGGAACTCAAAATTGCTTTAACAAAACTTGTCTCAGATACCAGGAACCCTGTTAATCCAGCATTTGCATCCTAGGGGCGCAAGTCAAAGCCAAACAGGCTCATCCGACTATTTAATCCTAAAATATACAGCCTCGCCTGGAAGTCAAAATTGCTTTACCGAAACTTTTCTCAGATACAAGGATCCCTGTTAATCAATTTAATCTTATACACACAGCCCCATATGGCTGCCAAAACTGCTTTACCAAAACATGTCTTAGATACCAGGAAGCCTGTTAATCTAGCATTTGCAGCCTAGGGGAGCAAGTCAAAGCAAAATAGACTCACCCGACTATTAAGTCTTAACACATTCAGCCTCGCCTGGAACTCAAGATTGCCTTACCAAAACTTGTCTCAGATACCAGGAACCTTATTAATCCAGCGTTTGCATCCTAGGGACGCAAGTCAAAGCCAAACAGGCTCACCCGACTCTTTAATCTTAAAACATACAGTCTTGCCTAGCTCTCAAAACTGTTTTACCAAACCTTGTCCTAGATTCCAGGAGCCCCGCCAATCTGGCATGTGTAGCCTAGGGGAGAAGTTCAAAGCCAAACAGGCTCATCCGACTATTTAATCCAAAAAACATACAGCCTCACCTGGAAGTCAAAATTGCTTTAACGAAACTTGTCTCAGATACAAGGATCCCTGATAATCTAGCATTTGCAGACTAGTGTCACCCGACTATTAAATCTTAAAACATACAACCCCATCTGGCCGCCAAAACTGCTTTACCAAAACTTGTCTCAGATTCCAGGAGCCCCGCCAATCTGGCATGTGGAGCCTAGGGGAGAAATTCAAAGCCAAACAGGCTCATTCGACTATTTAATACTAAAACATACAGCCCCATCTGGCCGCCAAAACTGCTCTACCAATACCCTGCCAATCTGGCATTTGCAGCCTAGGGGATCAAGCCAAAGCCAATTAGTCTGACCTCATTATCCAATCTGAAAACACACAGTCCCATCTGGTTGGCAAAACTTCTTTACCAAAACATATATCAGATTCCAGGAGCCCCGCCAATCTGGCATGTGCCGCCTAGGGGAGCAAGTCAAAGCAAAATAGTCTCACCCGACTTTTAAGTCTTAACACATTCAGTCTCACCTGGAACTCAAAATTGCCTTACCAAAATTTGTCTCAGATACCAGGAACCCTGTTAATCCAGCATTTGCATCCTAGGGGCGCAAGTCAAAGCCAAACAGGCTCACCCGACTCTTTAATCTTAAAACATACGGTCTTGCCTAGCTGTCAAAACTGTTTTACCAAACCTTGTCTTAGATTCCAGGAGCCCCGCCAATCTGGCATGTGCCGCCTAGGGAAGCAAATCAAAGCCAAATAGTCTCACCCGACTATTAAGTCTTAAAAAATTCAGCCTCACCTGGAACTCAAAATTGCCTTAACAAAACTTGTCTCAGATACCAGGAACCCTGTTAATCCAGCATTTGCATCCTAGGGGCGCAAGTCAAAGCCAAACAGGCTCATCCGACTATTTCATCCTAAAACATACAGCCTCGCCTGGAAGTCAAAATTGCTTTACCGAAACTTTTCTCAGATACAAGGATCCCTGATAATCAATTTAATCTTATACACACAGCCCCATATGGCTGCCAAAACTGCTTTACCAAAACATGTCTTAGATACCAGGAAGCCTGTTAATCTAGCATTTGCAGCCTAGGGGAGCAAGTCAAAGCAAAATAGACTCACCCGACTATTAAGTCTTAACACATTCAGCCTCACCTGGAACTCAAGATTGCCTTACCAAAACTTGTCTCAGATACCAGGAACCTTATTAATCCAGCGTTTGCATCCTAGGGACGCAAGTCAAAGCCAAACAGGCTCACCCCACTCTTTAATCTTAAAACATACAGTCTTGCCTAGCTCTCAAAACTGTTTCACCAAACCTTGTCTTAGATTCCAGGAGCCCCGCCAATCTGGCATGTGGAGCCTAGGGGAGAAGTTCAAAGCCAAACAGGCTCATCCGACTATTTAATCCAAAAAACATACAGCCTCACCTGGAAGTCAAAGTTGCTTTACCGAAACTTGTCTCAGATACAAGGATCCCTGATAATCTAGCATTTGCAGCCTAGTGTCACCCGACTATTAAATCTAAAAACATACAACCCCATCTGGCCGCCAAAACTGCTTTACCAAAACTTGTCTCAGATTCCAGGAGCCCCGCCAATCTGGCATGTGGAGCCTAGGGGAGAAATTCAAAGCCAAACAGGCTCATCCGACTATTTAATACTAAAACATACAGCCCCATCTGGCCGCCAAAACTGCTCTACCAAAACCCTGCCAATCTGGCATTTGCAGCCTAGGGGATCAAGCCAAAGCCAATTAATCTGACCTCATTATCCAATCTGAAAACACACAGTAATATCTGGTTGGCAAAACTTCTTTACCAAAACATATATCAGATTCCAGGAGCCCCGCCAATCTGGCATGTGCCGCCTAGGGGAGCAAGTCAAAGCAAAATAGTCTCACCCGACTATTAAGTCTTAACACATTCAGCCTCACCTGGAACTCAAAATTGCCTTACCAAAACTTGTCTCAGATACCAGGAAGCCAGTTAATCCAGCATTTGCATCCTAGGGGCGCAAGTCAAAGCCAAACAGGCTCACCCGACTCTTTAATCTTAAAACATACGGTCTTGCCTAGCTGTCAAAACGGTTTTACCAAACCTTGTCTTAGATTCCCGGAGCCCCGCCAATCTGGCATGTGGAGCCCAGGGGAGCAAGTCAAAGCCAAATAGTCTCACCCGACTATTAAGTCTTAAAAAATTCAGCCTCACCTGGAACTCAAAATTGCTTTAACAAAACTTGTCTTAGATACCAGGAACCCTGTTAATCCAGCATTTGCATCCTAGGGGCGCAAGTCAAAGCCAAACAGGCTCATCCGACTATTGAATCCTAAAACATACAGCCTCACCTGGAAGTCAAAATTGCTTTACCGAATATTTTCTCAGATACAAGGATCCCTGTTAACCAATTTAATCTTAAACACACAACCCCATCTGGCCGCCAAAACTGCTTTACCAAAACTTGTCTCAGATTCCAGGAGCCCCGCCAATCTGGCATGTGGAGCCTAGGGGAGAAATTCAAAGCCAAACAGGCTCATCCGACTATTTAATACTAAAACATACAGCCCCATCTGGCCGCCAAAACTGCTCTACCAAAACCCTGCCAATCTGGCATTTGCAGCCTAGGGGATCAAGCCAAAGCCAATTAATCTGACCTCATTATCCAATCTGAAAACACACAGTAACATCTGGTTGGCAAAACTTCTTTACCAAAACATATATCAGATTCCAGGAGCCCCGCCAATCTGGCATGTGCCGCCTAGGGGAGCAAGTCAAAGCAAAATAGACTCACCCGACTATTAATTCTTAACACATTCAGCCTCACCTGGAACTCAAGATTGCCTTACCAAAACTTGTTTTAGATACCAGGAACCTTATTAATCCAGCGTTTGCATCCTAGGGACGCAAGTCAAAGCCAAACAGGCTCACCCGACTCTTTAATCTTAAAACATACAGTCTTGCCTAGCTCTCAAAACTGTTTCACCAAACCTTGTCTTAGATTCCAGGAGCCCCGCCAATCTGGCATGTGGAGCCTAGGGGAGAAGTTCAAAGCCAAACAGGCTCATCCGACTATTTAATCCAAAAAACATACAGCCTCACCTGGAAGTCAAAATTGCTTTACCGAAACTTGTCTCAGATACAAGGATCCCTGATAATCTAGCATTTGCAGCCTAGTGTCACCCGACTATTAAATCTTAAAACATACAACCCCATCTGGCCGCCAAAACTGCTTTTCCAAAACTTGTCTCAGATTCCAGGAGGCCCGCCAATCTGGCATGTGGAGCCTAGGGGAGAAATTCAAAGCCAAACAGGCTCATCCGACTATTTAATACTAAAACATACAGCCCCATCTGGCCGCCAAAACTGCTCTACCAAAACCCTGCCAATCTGGCATTTGCAGCCCTAGGGGATCAAGCCAAAGCCAATTAGTCTGACCTCATTATCCAATCTGAAAACACACAGTAACATCTGGTTGGCAAAACTTCTCTACCAAAACATATATCAGATTCCAGGAGCCCCGCCAATCTGGCATGTGCCGCCTAGGGGAGCAAGTCAAAGCAAAATAGTCTCACCCGACTATTAAGTCTTAACACATTCAGTCTCACCTGGAACTCAAAATTGCCTTACCAAAATTTGTCTCAGATACCAGGAACCCTGCTAATCCAGCATTTGCATCCTAGGGGCGCAAGTCAAATTCAAACAGGCTCAAGCGACTCTTTAATCTTAAAACATACAGTCTTGCCTAGCTCTCAAAACTGTTTTACCAAACCTTGTCTTAGATTCCAGGAGCCCCGCCAATCTGGCATGTGGAGCCTAGGGGAGAAATTCAAAGCCAAACAGGCTCATCCGACTATTTAATACTAAAACATACAGCCCCATCTGGCCGCCAAAACTGCTCTACCAAAACCCTGCCAATCTAGCATTTGCAGACTAGTCTCACCCGACTTTTAAATCTTAAAACATACAACCCTATTTGGCCGACAAAACTGCTTTACCAAAACTTGTCTCAGATACCAGGAGCCCTGTTAAATCAGTATTTGCATCCTGGGGGCGCAAGTCAAAGTCATACAGGCTCATCCTACAATTTAATCTTAAAACAAACAGCCCCGTCTGGCTGTCAAAACTGTTTTACTAAAACTTTTATTAGATTCCAGGTGCCTTGCCAATCTGGCATGTGCCGCCTAGGGGAGCAAGTCAAAGCCAAATAGTCTCACCCGACTATTAAGTCTTAACACATTCAGCCTCACCTGGAACTCAAGATTGCCTTACCAAAACTTGTCTCAGATACCAGGAACCTTATTAATCCAGCGTTTGCATCCTAGGGACGCAAGTCAAAGCCAAACAGGCTCACCCGAGTCTTTAATCTTAAAACATACAGTCTTGCCTAGCTCTCAAAACTGTTTTACCAAACCTTGTCTTAGATTCCAGGAGCCCCGCCAATCTGGCATGTGGAGCCAAGGGGAGAAGTTCAAAGCCAAACAGGCTCATCCGACTATTTAATCCAAAAAACATACAGCCTCACCTGGAAGTCAAAATTGCTTTACCGAAACTTGTCTCAGATACAAGGATCCCTGATAATCTAGCATTTGCAGCCTAGTGTCACCCGACTATTAAATCTTAAAACATACAACCCCATCTGGCCGCCAAAACTGCTCTACCAAAACCCTGCCAATCTGGCATTTGCAGCCTAGGGGATCAAGCCAAAGCCAATTAGTCTGACCTCATTATCCAATCTGAAAACACCCAGTCCCATCTGGTTGGCAAAACTTCCTTACCAAAACATATATCAGATTCCAGGAGCCCCGCCAATCTGGCATGTGCCGCCTAGGGGAGCAAGTCAAAGCAAAATAGTCTCACCCGACTTTTAAGTCTTAACACATTCAGTCTCACCTGGAACTCAAAATGGCCTTACCAAAATTTGTCTCAGATACCAGGAACCCTGTTAATCCAGCATTTGCATCCTAGGGGCGCAAGTCAAAGCCAAACAGGCTCACCCGACTCTTTAATCTTAAAATATACGGTCTTGCCTAGCTGTCAAAACTTCTTTACCAAAACATATATCAGATTCCAGGAGCCCCGCCAATCTGGCATGTGCCGCCTAGGGGAGCAAGTCAAAGCAAAATAGTCTCACCCGACTTTTAAGTCTTAACACATTCAGTCTCACCTGGAACTCAAAATTGCCTTACCAAAATTTGTCTCAGATACCAGGAACCCTGTTAATCCAGCATTTGCATCCTAGGGGCGCAAGTCAAAGCCAAACAGGCTCACCCGACTCTTTAATCTTAAAACATACGGTCTTGCCTAGCTGTCAAAACTGTTTTACCAAACCTTGTCTTAGATTCCAGGAGCCCCGCCAATCTGGCATGTGCCGCCTAGGGAAGCAAATCAAAGCCAAATAGTCTCACCCGAGTATTAAGTCTTAAAAAATTCAGCCTCACCTGGAACTCAAAATTGCCTTAACAAAACTTGTCTCAGATACCAGGAACCCTGTTAATCCAGCATTTGCATCCTAGGGGCGCAAGTCAAAGCCAAACAGGCTCATCCGACTATTTCATCCTAAAACATACAGCCTCGCCTGGAAGTCAAAATTGCTTTACCGAAACTTTTCTCAGATACAAGGATCCCTGATAATCAATTTAATCTTATACACACAGCCCCATATGGCTGCCAAAACTGCTTTACCAAAACATGTCTTAGATACCAGGAAGCCTGTTAATCTAGCATTTGCAGCCTAGGGGAGCAAGTCAAAGCAAAATAGACTCACCCGACTATTAAGTCTTAACACATTCAGCCTGACCTGGAACTCAAGATTGCCTTACCAAAACTTGTCTCAGATACCAGGAACCTTATTAATCCAGCGTTTGCATCCTAGGGACGCAAGTCAAAGCCAAACAGGCTCACCCCACTCTTGAATCTTAAAACATACAGTCTTGCCTAGCTCTCAAAACTGTTTCACCAAACCTTGTCTTAGATTCCAGGAGCCCCGCCAATCTGGCATGTGGAGCCTAGGGGAGAAGTTCAAAGCCAAACAGGCTCATCCGACTATTTAATCCAAAAAACATACAGCCTCACCTGGAAGTCAAAGTTGCTTTACCGAAACTTTTCTCAGATACAAGGATCCCTGATAATCTAGCATTTGCAGCCTAGTGTCACCCGACTATTAAATCTAAAAACATACAACCCCATCTGGCCGCCAAAACTGCTTTACCAAAACTTGTCTCAGATTCCAGGAGCCCCGCCAATCTGGCATGTGGAGCCTAGGGAAGCAAATCAAAGCCAAATAGTCTCACCCGAGTATTAAGTCTTAAAAAATTCAGCCTCACCTGGAACTCAAAATTGCCTTACCAAAACTTGTCTCAGATACCAGGAACCCTGTTAATCCAGCATTTGCATCCTAGGGGCGCAAGTCAAAGCCAAACAGGCTCATCCGACTATTTCATCCTAAAACATACAGCCTCGCCTGGAAGTCAAAATTGCTTTACCGAAACTTTTCTCAGATACAAGGATCCCTGATAATCAATTTAATCTTATACACACAGCCACATATGGCTGCCAAAACTGCTTTACCAAAACATGTCTTAGATACCAGGAAGCCTGTTAATCTAGCATTTGCAGCCTAGGGGAGCAAGTCAAAGCAAAATAGACTCACCCGACTATTAAGTCTTAACACATTCAGCCTGACCTGGAACTCAAGATTGCCTTACCAAAACTTGTCTCAGATACCAGGAACCTTATTAATCCAGCGTTTGCATCCTAGGGACGCAAGTCAAAGCCAAACAGGCTCACCCCACTCTTGAATCTTAAAACATACAGTCTTGCCTAGCTCTCAAAACTGTTTCACCAAACCTTGTCTTAGATTCCAGGAGCCCCGCCAATCTGGCATGTGGAGCCTAGGGGAGAAGTTCAAAGCCAAACAGGCTCATCCGACTATTTAATCCAAAAAACATACAGCCTCACCTGGAAGTCAAAGTTGCTTTACCGAAACTTGTCTCAGATACAAGGATCCCTGATAATCTAGCATTTGCAGCCTAGTGTCACCCGACTATTAAATCTAAAAACATACAACCCCATCTGGCCGCCAAAACTGCTTTACCAAAACTTGTCTCAGATTCCAGGAGCCCCGCCAATCTGGCATGTGGAGCCTAGGGGAGAAATTCAAAGCCAAACAGGCTCATCCGACTATTTAATACTAAAACATACAGCCCCATCTGGCCGCCAAAACTGCTCTACCAAAACCCTGCCAATCTGGCATTTGCAGCCTAGGGGATCAAGCCAAAGCCAATTAATCTGACCTCATTATCCAATCTGAAAACACACAGTAACATCTGGTTGGCAAAACTTCTTTACCAAAACATATATCAGATTCCAGGAGCCCCGCCAATCTGGCATGTGCCGCCTAGGGGAGCAAGTCAAAGCAAAATAGTCTCACCCGACTATTAAGTCTTAACACATTCAGCCTCACCTGGAACTCAAAATTGCCTTACCAAAACTTGTCTCAGATACCAGGAAGCCAGTTAATCCAGCATTTGCATCCTAGGGGCGCAAGTCAAAGCCAAACAGGCTCACCCGACTCTTTAATCTTAAAACATACGGTCTTGCCTAGCTGTCAAAACGGTTTTACCAAACCTTGTCTTAGATTCCCGGAGCCCCGCCAATCTGGCATGTGGAGCCCAGGGGAGCAAGTCAAAGCCAAATAGTCTCACCCGACTATTAAGTCTTAAAAAATTCAGCCTCACCTGAACTCAAAATTGCTTTAACAAAACTTGTCTTAGATACCAGGAACCCTGTTAATCCAGCATTTGCATCCTAGGGGCGCAAGTCAAAGCCAAACAGGCTCATCCGACTATTGAATCCTAAAACATACAGCCTCACCTGGAAGTCAAAATTGCTTTACCGAATATTTTCTCAGATACAAGGATCCCTGTTAACCAATTTAATCTTAAACACACAGCCCCATATGGCTGCCAAAACTGCTTTACCAAAACATGTCTTAGATACTAGGAGGCCTGTTAATCTAGCATTTGCAGCCTAGGGGAGCAAGTCAAAGCAAAATAGACTCACCCGACTATTAAGTCTTAACACATTCAGCCTCACCTGGAACTCAAAATTGTCTTACCAAAACTTGTCTCAGATACCAGGAACCCTGTTAATCCAGCATTTGCATCCTAGGGGCGCAAGTCAAAGCCAAACAGGCTCACCCGACTCTTTAATCTTAAAACATACGGTCTTGCCTAGCTGTCAAAACTGTTTTACCAAACCTTGTCTTAGATTCCAGGAGCCCCGCCAATCTGGCATGTGGAGCCAAGGGGAGAAGTTCAAAGCCAAACAGGCTCATCCGACTATTTAATCCAAAAAACATACAGCCTCACCTGGAAGTCAAAATTGCTTTACCGAAACTTGTCTCAGATACAAGGATCCCTGATAATCTAGCATTTGCAGCCTAGTGTCACCCGACTATTAAATCTTAAAACATACAACCCCATCTAGCCGCCAAAACTGCTTTACCAAAACTTGTCTCAGATTCCAGGAGCCCCGCCAATCTGGCATGTGGAGCCTAGGGGAGAAATTCAAAGCCAAACAGGCTCATCCGACTATTTAATACTAAAACATACAGCCCCATCTGGCCGCCAAAACTGCTCTACCAAAACCCTGCCAATCTGGCATTTGCAGCCTAGGGGATCAAGCCAAAGCCAATTAGTCTGACCTCATTATCCAATCTGAAAACACACAGTCCCATCTGGTTGGCAAAACTTCTTTACCAAAACATATATCAGATTCCAGGAGCCCCGCCAATCTGGCATGTGCCGCCTAGGGGAGCAAGTCAAAGCAAAATAGTCTCACCCGACTTTTAAGTCTTAACACATTCAGTCTCACCTGGAACTCAAAATTGCCTTACCAAAATTTGTCTCAGATACCAGGAACCCTGTTAATCCAGCATTTGCATCCTAGGGGCGCAAGTCAAAGCCAAACAGGCTCACCCGACTCTTTAATCTTAAAACATACGGTCTTGCCTAGCTGTCAAAACTGTTTTACCAAACCTTGTCTTAGATTCCAGGAGCCCCGCCAATCTGGCATGTGCCGCCTAGGGAAGCAAATCAAAGCCAAATAGTCTCACCCGACTATTAAGTCTTAAAAAATTCAGCCTCACCTGGAACTCAAAATTGCCTTAACAAAACTTGTCTCAGATACCAGGAACCCTGTTAATCCAGCATTTGCATCCTAGGGGCGCAAGTCAAAGCCAAACAGGCTCATCCGACTATTTAATCCTAAAATATACAGCCTCGCCTGGAAGTCAAAATTGCTTTACCGAAACTTTTCTCAGATACAAGGATCCCTGTTAATCAATTTAATCTTATACACACAGCCCCATATGGCTGCCAAAACTGCTTTACCAAAACATGTCTTAGATACCAGGAAGCCTGTTAATCTAGCATTTGCAGCCTAGGGGAGCAAGTCAAAGCAAAATAGACTCACCCGACTATTAAGTCTTAACACATTCAGCCTCACCTGGAACTCAAGATTGCCTTACCAAAACTTGTCTCAGATACCAGGAACCTTATTAATCCAGCGTTTGCATCCTAGGGACGCAAGTCAAAGCCAAACAGGCTCACCCGACTCTTTAATCTTAAAACATACAGTCTTGCCTAGCTCTCAAAACTGTTTTACCAAACCTTGTCTTAGATTCCAGGAGCCCCGCCAATCTGGCATGTGGAGCCTAGGGGAGAAGTTCAAAGCCAAACAGGCTCATCCGACTATTTAATCCAAAAAACATACAGCCTCACCTGGAAGTCAAAATTGCTTTAACGAAACTTGTCTCAGATACAAGGATCCCTGATAATCTAGCATTTGCAGCCTAGTGTCACCCGACTATTAAATCTTAAAACATACAACCCCATCTGGCCGCCAAAACTGCTTTACCAAAACTTGTCTCAGATTCCAGGAGCCCCGCCAATCTGGCATGTGGAGCCTAGGGGAGAAATTCAAAGCCAAACAGGCTCATTCGACTATTTAATACTAAAACATACAGCCCCATCTGGCCGCCAAAACTGCTCTACCAATACCCTGCCAATCTGGCATTTGCAGCCTAGGGGATCAACCCAAAGCCAATTAGTCTGACCTCATTATCCAATCTGAAAACACACAGTCCCATCTGGTTGGCAAAACTTCTTTACCAAAACATATATCAGATTCCAGGAGCCCCGCCAATCTGGCATGTGCCGCCTAGGGGAGCAAGTCAAAGCAAAATAGTCTCACCCGACTTTTAAGTCTTAACACATTCAGTCTCACCTGGAACTCAAAATTGCCTTACCAAAATTTGTCTCAGATACCAGGAACCCTGTTAATCCAGCATTTGCATCCTAGGGGCGCAAGTCAAAGCCAAACAGGCTCACCCGACTCTTTAATCTTAAAACATACGGTCTTGCCTAGCTGTCAAAACTGTTTTACCAAACCTTGTCTTAGATTCCAGGAGCCCCGCCAATCTGGCATGTGCCGCCTAGGGAAGCAAATCAAAGCCAAATAGTCTCACCCGACTATTAAGTCTTAAAAAATTCAGCCTCACCTGGAACTCAAAATTGCCTTAACAAAACTTGTCTCAGATACCAGGAACCCTGTTAATCCAGCATTTGCATCCTAGGGGCGCAAGTCAAAGCCAAACAGGCTCATCCGACTATTTCATCCTAAAACATACAGCCTCGCCTGGAAGTCAAAATTGCTTTACCGAAACTTTTCTCAGATACAAGGATCCCTGATAATCAATTTAATCTTATACACACAGCCCCATATGGCTGCCAAAACTGCTTTACCAAAACATGTCTTAGATACCAGGAAGCCTGTTAATCTAGCATTTGCAGCCTAGGGGAGCAAGTCAAAGCAAAATAGACTCACCCGACTATTAAGTCTTAACACATTCAGCCTCACCTGGAACTCAAGATTGCCTTACCAAAACTTGTCTCAGATACCAGGAACCTTATTAATCCAGCGTTTGCATCCTAGGGACGCAAGTCAAAGCCAAACAGGCTCACCCCACTCTTGAATCTTAAAACATACAGTCTTGCCTAGCTCTCAAAACTGTTTCACCAAACCTTTTCTTAGATTCCAGGAGCCCCGCCAATCTGGCATGTGGAGCCTAGGGGAGAAGTTCAAAGCCAAACAGGCTCATCCGACTATTTAATCCAAAAAACATACAGCCTCACCTGGAAGTCAAAGTTGCTTTACCGAAACTTGTCTCAGATACAAGGATCCCTGATAATCTAGCATTTGCAGCCTAGTGTCACCCGACTATTAAATCTAAAAACATACAACCCCATCTGGCCGCCAAAACTGCTTTACCAAAACTTGTCTCAGATTCCAGGAGCCCCGCCAATCTGGCATGTGGAGCCTAGGGGAGAAATTCAAAGCCAAACAGGCTCATCCGACTATTTAATACTAAAAAATACAGTCCCATCTGGCCGCCAAAACTGCTATACCAAAACCCTGCCAATCTGGCATTTGCAGCCTAGGGGATCAAGCCAAAGCCAATTAATCTGACCTCATTATCCAATCTGAAAACACACAGTCCCATCTGGTTGGCAAAACTTCTTTACCAAAACATATATCAGATTCCAGGAGCCCCGCCAATCTGGCATGTGCCGCCTAGGGGAGCAAGTCAAAGCAAAATAGTCTCACCCGACTATTAAGTCTTAACACATTCAGCCTCACCTGGAACTCAAAATTGCCTTACCAAAACTTGTCTCAGATACCAGGAAGCCAGTTAATCCAGCATTTGCATCCTTGGGGCGCAAGTCAAAGCCAAACAGGCTCACCCGACTCTTTAATCTTAAAACATACGGTCTTGCCTAGCTGTCAAAACGGTTTTACCAAACCTTGTCTTAGATTCCCGGAGCCCCGCCAATCTGGCATGTGGAGCCCAGGGGAGCAAGTCAAAGCCAAATAGTCTCACCCGACTATTAAGTCTTAAAAAATTCAGCCTCACCTGAACTCAAAATTGCTTTAACAAAACTTGTCTTAGATACCAGGAACCCTGTTAATCCAGCATTTGCATCCTAGGGGCGCAAGTCAAAGCCAAACAGGCTCATCCGACTATTGAATCCTAAAACATACAGCCTCACCTGGAAGTCAAAATTGCTTTACCGAATATTTTCTCAGATACAAGGATCCCTGTTAACCAATTTAATCTTAAACACACAGCCCCATATGGCTGCCAAAACTGCTTTACCAAAACATGTCTTAGATACTAGGAGGCCTGTTAATCTAGCATTTGCAGCCTAGGGGAGCAAGTCAAAGCAAAATAGACTCACCCGACTATTAAGTCTTAACACATTCAGCCTCACCTGGAACTCAAAATTGTCTTACCAAAACTTGTCTCAGATACCAGGAACCCTGTTAATCCAGCATTTGCATCCTAGGGGCGCAAGTCAAAGCCAAACAGGCTCACCCGACTCTTTAATCTTAAAACATACGGTCTTGCCTAGCTGTCAAAACTGTTTTACCAAACCTTGTCTTAGATTCTAGGAGCCCCGCCAATCTGGCATGTGCCGCCTAGGGAAGCAAATCAAAGCCAAATAGTCTCACCCGACTATTAAGTCTTAAAAAATTCAGCCTCAACTGGAACTCAAAATTGCCTTAACAAAACTTGTCTCAGATACCAGGAACCCTGTTAATCCAGCATTTGCATCCTAGGGGCGCAAGTCAAAGCCAAACAGGCTCATCCGACTATTTAATCCTAAAACATACAGCCTCGCCTGGAAGTCAAAATTGCTTTACCGAAACTTTTCTCAGATACAAGGATCCCTGTTAATCAATTTAATCTTATACACACAGCCCCATATGGCTGCCAAAACTGCTTTACCAAAACATGTCTTAGATACCAGGAAGCCTGTTAATCTAGCATTTGCAGCCTAGGGGAGCAAGTCAAAGCAAAATAGACTCACCCGATTATTAAGTCTTAACACATTCAGCCTCACCTGGAACTCAAGATTGCCTTACCAAAACTTGTCTCAGATACCAGGAACCTTATTAATCCAGCGTTTGCATCCTAGGGACGCAAGTCAAAGCCAAACAGGCTCACCCGAGTCTTTAATCTTAAAACATACAGTCTTGCCTAGCTCTCAAAACTGTTTTACCAAACCTTGTCTTAGATTCCAGGAGCCCCGCCAATCTGGCATGTGGAGCCAAGGGGAGAAGTTCAAAGCCAAACAGGCTCATCCGACTATTTAATCCAAAAAACATACAGCCTCACCTGGAAGTCAAAATTGCTTTACCGAAACTTGTCTCAGATACAAGGATCCCTGATAATCTAGCATTTGCAGCCTAGTGTCACCCGACTATTAAATCTTAAAACATACAACCCCATCTGGCCGCCAAAACTGCTTTACCAAAACTTGTCTCAGATTCCAGGAGCCCCGCCAATCTGGCATGTGGAGCCTAGGGGAGAAATTCAAACCAAACAGGCTCATCCGACTATTTAATACTAAAACATACAGCCCCATCTGGCCGCCAAAACTGCTCTACCAAAACCCTGCCAATCTGGCATTTGCAGCCTAGGGGATCAAGCCAAAGCCAATTAGTCTGACCTCATTATCCAATCTGAAAACACACAGTCCCATCTGGTTGGCAAAACTTCTTTACCAAAACATATATCAGATTCCAGGAGCCCCGCCAATCTGGCATGTGCCGCCTAGGGGAGCAAGTCAAAGCAAAATAGTCTCACCCGACTTTTAAGTCTTAACACATTCAGTCTCACCTGGAACTCAAAATTGCCTTACCAAAATTTGTCTCAGATACCAGGAACCCTGTTAATCCAGCATTTGCATCCTAGGGGCGCAAGTCAAAGCCAAACAAGCTCACCCCACTCTTTAATCTTAAAACATACGGTCTTGCCTAGCTGTCAAAACTGTTTTACCAAACCTTGTCTTAGATTCCAGGAGCCCCGCCAATCTGGCATGTGCCGCCTAGGGAAGCAAATCAAAGCCAAATAGTCTCACCCGACTATTAAGTCTTAAAAAATTCAGCCTCACCTGGAACTCAAAATTGCCTTAACAAAACTTGTCTCAGATACCAGGAACCCTGTTAATCCAGCATTTGCATCCTAGGGGCGCAAGTCAAAGCCAAACAGGCTCATCCGACTATTTAATCCTAAAATATACAGCCTCGCCTGGAAGTCAAAATTGCTTTACCGAAACTTTTCTCAGATACAAGGATCCCTGTTAATCAATTTAATCTTATACACACAGCCCCATATGGCTGCCAAAACTGCTTTACCAAAACATGTCTTAGATACCAGGAAGCCTGTTAATCTAGCATTTGCAGCCTAGGGGAGCAAGTCAAAGCAAAATAGACTCACCCGACTATTAAGTCTTAACACATTCAGCCTCACCTGGAACTCAAGATTGCCTTACCAAAACTTGTCTCAGATACCAGGAACCTTATTAATCCAGCGTTTGCATCCTAGGGACGCAAGTCAAAGCCAAACAGGCTCACCCGACTCTTTAATCTTAAAACATACAGTCTTGCCTAGCTCTCAAAACTGCTTTACCAAAACTTGTCTCAGATTCCAGGAGCCCCGCCAATCTGGCATGTGGAGCCTAGGGGAGAAATTCAAAGCCAAACAGGCTCATCCGACTATTTAATACTAAAACATACAGCCCCATCTGGCCGCCAAAACTGCTCTACCAATACCCTGCCAATCTGGCATTTGCAGCCTAGGGGATCAAGCCAAAGCCAATTAGTCTGACCTCATTATCCAATCTGAAAACACACAGTCCCATCTGGTTGGCAAAACTTCTTAACCAAAACATATATCAGATTCCAGGAGCCCCGCCAATCTGGCATGTGCCGCCTAGGGGAGCAAGTCAAAGCAAAATAGTCTCACCCGACTTTTAAGTCTTAACACATTCAGTCTCACCTGGAACTCAAAATTGCCTTACCAAAATTTGTCTCAGATACCAGGAACCCTGTTAATCCAGCATTTGCATCCTAGGGGCGCAAGTCAAAGCCAAACAGGCTCACCCGACTCTTTAATCTTAAAACATACGGTCTTGCCTAGCTGTCAAAACTGTTTTACCAAACCTTGTCTTAGATTCCAGGAGCCCCGCCAATCTGGCATGTGCCACCTAGGGAAGCAAATCAAAGCCAAATAGTCTCACCCGACTATTAAGTCTTAAAAAATTCAGCCTCACCTGGAACTCAAAATTGCCTTAACAAAACTTGTCTCAGATACCAGGAACCCTGTTAATCCAGCATTTGCATCCTAGGGGCGCAAGTCAAAGCCAAACAGGCTCATCCGACTATTTCATCCTAAAACATACAGCCTCGCCTGGAAGTCAAAGTTGCTTTACCGAAACTTTTCTCAGATACAAGGATCCCTGATAATCAATTTAATCTTATACACACAGCCCCATATGGCTGCCAAAACTGCTTTACCAAAACATGTCTTAGATACCAGGAAGCCTGTTAATCTAGCATTTGCAGCCTAGGGAGCAAGTCAAAGCAAAATAGACTCACCCGACTATTAAGTCTTAACACATTCAGCCTCACCTGGAACTCAAGATTGCCTTACCAAAACTTGTCTCAGATACCAGGAACCTTATTAATCCAGCGTTTGCATCCTAGGGACGCAAGTCAAAGCCACACAGGCTCACCCGACTCTTTAATCTTAAAACATACAGTCTTGCCTAGCTCTCAAAACTGTTTTACCAAACCTTGTCTTAGATTCCAGGAGCCCCGCCAATCTGGCATGTGGAGCCTAGGGGAGAAGTTCAAAGCCAAACAGGCTCATCCGACTATTTAATCCAAAAAACATACAGCCTCACCTGGAAGTCAAAATTGCTTTAACGAAACTTGTCTCAGATACAAGGATCCCTGATAATCTAGCATTTGCAGCCTAGTGTCACCCGACTATTAAATCTTAAAACATACAACCCCATCTGGCCGCCAAAACTGCTTTACCAAAACTTGTCTCAGATTCCAGGAGCCCCGCCAATCTGGCATGTGGAGCCTAGGGGAGAAATTCAAAGCCAAACAGGCTCATTCGACTATTTAATACTAAAACATACAGCCCCATCTGGCCGCCAAAACTGCTCTACCAATACCCTGCCAATCTGGCATTTGCAGCCTAGGGGATCAAGCCAAAGCCAATTAGTCTGACCTCATTATCCAATCTGAAAACACACAGTCCCATCTGGTTGGCAAAACTTCTTTACCAAAACATATATCAGATTCCAGGAGCCCCGCCAATCTGGCATGTGCCGCCTAGGGGAGCAAGTCAAAGCAAAATAGTCTCACCCGACTTTTAAGTCTTAACACATTCAGTCTCACCTGGAACTCAAAATTGCCTTACCAAAATTTGTCTCAGATACCAGGAACCCTGTTAATCCAGCATTTGCATCCTAGGGGCGCAAGTCAAAGCCAAACAGGCTCACCCGACTCTTTAATCTTAAAACATACGGTCTTGCCTAGCTGTCAAAACTGTTTTACCAAACCTTGTCTTAGATTCCAGGAGCCCCGCCAATCTGGCATGTGCCGCCTAGGGAAGCAAATCAAAGCCAAATAGTCTCACCCGACTATTAAGTCTTAAAAAAATTCAGCCTCACCTGGAACTCAAAATTGCCTTAACAAAACTTGTCTCAGATACCAGGAACCCTGTTAATCCAGCATTCGCATCCTAGGGGCGCAAGTCAAAGCCAAACAGGCTCATCCGACTATTTCATCCTAAAACATACAGCCTCGCCTGGAAGTCAAAATTGCTTTACCGAAACTTTTCTCAGATACAAGGATCCCTGATAATCAATTTAATCTTATACACACAGCCCCATATGGCTGCCAAAACTGCTTTACCAAAACATGTCTTAGATACCAGGAAGCCTGTTAATCTAGCATTTGCAGCCTAGGGGAGCAAGTCAAAGCAAAATAGACTCACCCGACTATTAAGTCTTAACACATTCAGCCTCACCTGGAACTCAAGATTGCCTTACCAAAACTTGTTTTAGATACCAGGAACCTTATTAATCCAGCGTTTGCATCCTAGGGACGCAAGTCAAAGCCAAACAGGCTCACCCCACTCTTTAATCTTAAAACATACAGTCTTGCCTAGCTCTCAAAACTGTTTCACCAAACCTTGTCTTAGATTCCAGGAGCCCCGCCAATCTGGCATGTGGAGCCTAGGGGAGAAGTTCAAAGCCAAACAGGCTCATCCGACTATTTAACCAAAAAAACATACACCCTCACCTGGAAGTCAAAGTTGCTTTACCGAAACTTGTCTCAGATACAAGGATCCCTGATAATCTAGCATTTGCAGCCTAGTGTCACCCGACTATTAAATCTAAAAACATATAACCCCATCTGGCCGCCAAAACTGCTTTACCAAAACTTGTCTCAGATTCCAGGAGCCCCGCCAATCTGGCATGTGGAGCCTAGGGGAGAAATTCAAAGCCAAACAGGCTCATCCGACTATTTAATACTAAAACATACAGCCCCATCTGGCCGCCAAAACTGCTCTACCAAAACCCTGCCAATCTGGCATTTGCAGCCTAGGGCATCAAGCCAAAGCCAATTAATCTGACCTCATTATCCAATCTGAAAACACACAGTAACATCTGGTTGGCAAAACTTCTTTACCAAAACATATATCAGATTCCAGGAGCCCCGCCAATCTGGCATGTGCCGCCTAGGGGAGCAAGTCAAAGCAAAATAGTCTCACCCGACTATTAAGTCTTAACACATTCAGCCTCACCTGGAACTCAAAATTGCCTTACCAAAACTTGTCTCAGATACCAGGAAGCCAGTTAATCCAGCATTTGCATCCTAGGGGCGCAAGTCAAAGCCAAACAGGCTCACCCGACTCTTTAATCTTAAAACATACGGTCTTGCCTAGCTGTCAAAACGGTTTTACCAAACCTTGTCTTAGATTCCCGGAGCCCCGCCAATCTGGCATGTGGAGCCCAGGGGAGTAAGTCAAAGCCAAATAGTCTCACCCGACTATTAAGTCTTAAAAAATTCAGCCTCACCTGGAACTCAAAATTGCTTTAACAAAACTTGTCTTAGATACCAGGAACCCTGTTAATCCAGCATTTGCATCCTAGGGGCGCAAGTCAAAGCCAAACAGGCTCATCCGACTATTGAATCCTAAAATATACAGCCTCACCTGGAAGTCAAAATTGCTTTACCGAATATTTTCTCAGATACAAGGATCCCTGTTAACCAATTTAATCTTAAACACACAGCCCCATATGGCTGCCAAAACTGCTTTACCAAAACATGTCTTAGATACTAGGAGGCCTGTTAATCTAGCATTTGCAGCCTAGGGGAGCAAGTCAAAGCAAAATAGACTCACCCGACTATTAAGTCTTAACACATTCAGCCTCACCTGGAACTCAAAATTGTCTTACCAAAACTTGTCTCAGATACCAGGAACCCTGTTAATCCAGCATTTGCATCCTAGGGGCGCAAGTCAAAGCCAAACAGGCTCACCCGACTCTTTAATCTTAAAACATACAGTCTTGCCTAGCTGTCAAAACTGTTTTACCAAACCTTGTCTTAGATTCTAGGAGCCCCGCCAATCTGGCATGTGCCGCCTAGGGAAGCAAATCAAAGCCAAATAGTCTCACCCGACTATTAAGTCTTAAAAAATTCAGCCTCACCTGGAACTCAAAATTGCCTTAACAAAACTTGTCTCAGATACCAGGAACCCTGTTAATCCAGCATTTGCATCCTAGGGGCGCAAGTCAAAGCCAAACAGGCTCATCCGACTATTTAATCCTAAAACATACAGCCTCGCCTGGAAGTCAAAATTGCTTTACCGAAACTTTTCTCAGATACAAGGATCCCTGTTAATCAATTTAATCTTATACACACAGCCCCATATGGCTGCCAAAACTGCTTTACCAAAACATGTCTTAGATACCAGGAAGCCTGTTAATCTAGCATTTGCAGCCTAGGGGAGCAAGTCAAAGCAAAATAGACTCACCCGACTATTAAGTCTTAACACATTCAGCCTCACCTGGAACTCAAGATTGCCTTACCAAAACTTGTCTCAGATACCAGGAACCTTATTAATCCAGCGTTTGCATCCTAGGGACGCAAGTCAAAGCCAAACAGGCTCACCCGAGTCTTTAATCTTAAAACATACAGTCTTGCCTAGCTCTCAAAACTGTTTTACCAAACCTTGTCTTAGATTCCAGGAGCCCCGCCAATCTGGCATGTGGAGCCAAGGGGAGAAGTTCAAAGCCAAACAGGCTCATCCGACTATTTAATCCAAAAAACATACAGCCTCACCTGGAAGTCAAAATTGCTTTACCGAAACTTGTCTCAGATACACGGATCCCTGATAATCTAGCATTTGCAGCCTAGTGTCACCCGACTATTAAATCTTAAAACATACAACCCCATCTGGCCGCCAAAACTGCTTTACCAAAACTTGTCTCAGATTCCAGGAGCCCCGCCAATCTGGCATGTGGAGCCTAGGGGAGAAATTCAAAGCCAAACAGGCTCATCCGACTATTTAATACTAAAACATACAGCCCCATCTGGCCGCCAAAACTGCTCTACCAAAACCCTGCCAATCTGGCATTTGCAGCCTAGGGGATCAAGCCAAAGCCAATTAGTCTGACCTCATTATCCAATCTGAAAACACACAGTCCCATCTGGTTGGCAAAACTTCTTTACCAAAACATATATCAGATTCCAGGAGCCCCGCCAATCTGGCATGTGCCGCCTAGGGGAGCAAGTCAAAGCAAAATAGTCTCACCCGACTTTTAAGTCTTAACACATTCAGTCTCACCTGGAAGTCAAAATTGCTTTACCGAAACTTTTCTCAGATACAAGGATCCCTGTTAATCAATTTAATCTTATACACACAGCCCCATATGGCTGCCAAAACTGCTTTACCAAAACATGTCTTAGATACCAGGAAGCCTGTTAATCTAGCATTTGCAGCCTAGGGGAGCAAGTCAAAGCAAAATAGACTCACCCGACTATTAAGTCTTAACACATTCAGCCTCACCTGGAACTCAAGATTGCCTTACCAAAACTTGTCTCAGATACCAGGAACCTTATTAATCCAGCGTTTGCATCCTAGGGACGCAAGTCAAAGCCAAACAGGCTCACCCGACTCTTTAATCTTAAAACATACAGTCTTGCCTAGCTCTCAAAACTGTTTTACCAAACCTTGTCTTAGATTCCAGGAGCCCCGCCAATCTGGCATGTGGAGCCTAGGGGAGAAGTTCAAAGCCAAACAGGCTCATCCGACTATTTAATCCAAAAAACATACAGCCTCACCTGGAAGTCAAAATTGCTTTAACGAAACTTGTCTCAGATACAAGGATCCCTGATAATCTAGCATTTGCAGCCTAGTGTCACCCGACTATTAAATCTTAAAACATACAACCCCATCTGGCCGCCAAAACTGCTTTACCAAAACTTGTCTCAGATTCCAGGAGCCCCGCCAATCTGGCATGTGGAGCCTAGGGGAGAAATTCAAAGCCAAACAGGCTCATCCGACTATTTAATACTAAAACATACAGCCCCATCTGGCCGCCAAAACTGCTCTACCAATACCCTGCCAATCTGGCATTTGCAGCCCTAGGGGATCAAGCCAAAGCCAATTAGTCTGACCTCATTATCCAATCTGAAAACACACAGTCCCATCTGGTTGGCAAAACTTCTTTACCAAAACATATATCAGATTCCAGGAGCCCCGCCAATCTGGCATGTGCCGCCTAGGGGAGCAAGTCAAAGCAAAATAGTCTCACCCGACTTTTAAGTCTTAACACATTCAGTCTCACCTGGAACTCAAAATTGCCTTACCAAAATTTGTCTCAGATACCAGGAACCCTGTTAATCCAGCATTTGCATCCTAGGGGCGCAAGTCAAAGCCAAACAGGCTCACCCGACTCTTTAATCTTAAAACATACGGTCTTGCCTAGCTGTCAAAAGTGTTTTACAAAACCTTGTCTTAGATTCCAGGAGCCCCGCCAATCTGGCATGTGCCGCCTAGGGAAGCAAATCAAAGCCAAATAGTCTCACCCGACTATTAAGTCTTAAAAAATTCAGCCTCATCTGGAACTCAAAATTGCCTTAACAAAACTTGTCTCAGATACCAGGAACCCTGTTAATCCAGCATTTGCATCCTAGGGGCGCAAGTCAAAGCCAAACAGGCTCATCCGACTATTTCATCCTAAAACATACAGCCTCGCCTGGAAGTCAAAATTGCCTTACCGAAACTTTTCTCAGATACAAGGATCCCTGATAATCAATTTAATCTTATACACACAGCCCCATATGGCTGCCAAAACTGCTTTACCAAAACATGTCTTAGATACCAGGAAGCCTGTTAATCTAGCATTTGCAGCCTAGGGGAGCAAGTCAAAGCAAAATAGACTCACCCGACTATTAAGTCTTAACACATTCAGCCTCACCTGGAACTCAAGATTGCCTTACCAAAACTTGTCTCAGATACCAGGAACCTTATTAATCCAGCGTTTGCATCCTAGGGACGCAAGTCAAAGCCAAACAGGCTCACCCCACTCTTTAATCTTAAAACATACAGTCTTGCCTAGCTCTCAAAACTGTTTCACCAAACCTTGTCTTAGATTTCAGGAGCCCCGCCAATCTGGCATGTGGAGCCTAGGGGAGAAGTTCAAAGCCAAACAGGCTCATCCGACTATTTAATCCAAAAAACATACAGCCTCACCTGGAAGTCAAAGTTGCTTTACCGAAACTTGTCTCAGATACAAGGATCCCTGATAATCTAGCATTTGCAGCCTAGTGTCACCCGACTATTAAATCTAAAAACATACAACCCCATCTGGCCGCCAAAACTGCTTTACCAAAACTTGTCTCAGATTCCAGGAGCCCCGCCAATCTGGCATGTGGAGCCTAGGGGAGAAATTCAAAGCCATACAGGCTCATCCGACTATTTAATACTAAAACATACAGCCCCATCTGGCCGCCAAAACTGCTCTACCAAAACCCTGCCAATCTGGCATTTGCAGCCTAGGGGATCAAGCCAAAGCCAATTAATCTGACCTCATTATCCAATCTGAAAACACACAGTAACATCTGGTTGGCAAAACTTCTTTACCAAAACATATATCAGATTCCAGGAGCCCCGCCAATCTGGCATGTGCCGCCTAGGGGAGCAAGTCAAAGCCAAATAGTCTCACCCGACTATTAAGTCCTAAAACATACAGCCTCACATGGAAGTCAAAATTGCCTCACCGAAACTTGTCTCAGCTACAAGGATCCCTGATAATCTAGCATTTGCAGACTAGTCTCACCCGACTTTTAAATCTTAAAACATACAACCCCATTTGGCCGCCAAAACTGCTTTACCAAAACTTGTCTCATATACCAGGAACCCTGTGATTCCAGTATTTGCATCCTGGGGCGCAAGTCAAAGCCAAACAGGCTCACCCGAATATTTAATCTTAAAACATACAGCCTTACGTAGCTGTCAAAACTGTTATACTAATACTTTTTTTAGATTCCAGGAGCCCTGTTAATCTAGCATTTGCAGCCTATGGGAGCAAGTCAAAGCAAAATAGACTCACCCGACTATTAAGTCTTAACACATTCAGCCTCACCTGGAACTCAAAATTGCCTTACCAAAACTTGTCTCAGATACCAGGAACCTTATTAATCCAGCGTTTGCATCCTAGGGACGCAAGTCAAAGCCAAACAGGCTCACCCGACTCTTTAATCTTAAAACATACAGTCTTGCCTAGCTCTCAAAACTGTTTTACCAAACCTTGTCTTAGATTCCAGGAGCCCCGCCAATCTGGCATGTGGAGCCTAGGGGAGAAGTTCAAAGCCAAACAGGCTCATCCGACTATTTAATCCAAAAAACATACAGCCTCACCTGGAAGTCAAAATTGCTTTAACGAAACTTGTCTCAGATACAAGGATCCCTGATAATCTAGCATTTGCAGCCTAGTGTCACCCGACTATTAAATCTTAAAACATACAACCCCATCTGGCCGCCAAAACTGCTTTACCAAAACTTGTCTCAGATTCCAGGAGCCCCGCCAATCTGGCATGTGGAGCCTAGGGGAGAAATTCAAAGCCAAACAGGCTCATCCGACTATTTAATACTAAAACATACAGCCCCATCTGGCCGCCAAAACTGCTCTACCAATACCCTGCCAATCTGGCATTTGCAGCCTAGGGGATCAAGCCAAAGCCAATTAGTCTGACCTCATTATCCAATCTGAAAACACACAGTCCCATCTGGTTGGCAAAACTTCTTTACCAAAACATATATCAGATTCCAGGAGCCCCGCCAATCTGGCATGTGCCGCCTAGGGGAGCAAGTCAAAGCAAAATAGTCTCACCCGACTTTTAAGTCTTAACACATTCAGTCTCACCTGGAACTCAAAATTGCCTTACCAAAATTTGTCTCAGATACCAGGAACCCTGTTAATCCAGCATTTGCATCCTAGGGGCGCAAGTCAAAGCCAAACAGGCTCACCCGACTCTTTAATCTTAAAACATACGGTCTTGCCTAGCTGTCAAAACTGTTTTACCAAACCTTGTCTTAGATTCCAGGAGCCCCGCCAATCTGGCATGTGCCGCCTAGGGAAGCAAATCAAAGCCAAATAGTCTCACCCGACTATTAAGTCTTAAAAAATTCAGCCTCACCTGGAACTCAAAATCGCCTTAACAAAACTTGTCTCAGATACCAGGAACCCTCTTAATCCAGCATTTGCATCCTAGGGGCGCAAGTCAAAGCCAAACAGGCTCATCCGACTATTTCATCCTAAAACATACAGCCTCGCCTGGAAGTCAAAATTGCTTTACCGAAACTTTTCTCAGATACAAGGATCCCTGATAATCAATTTAATCTTATACACACAGCCCCATATGGCTGCCAAAACTGCTTTACCAAAACATGTCTTAGATACCAGGAAGCCTGTTAATCTAGCATTTGCAGCCTAGGGGAGCAAGTCAAAGCAAAATAGACTCACCCGACTATTAAGTCTTAACACATTCAGCCTCACCTGGAACTCAAGATTGCCTTACCAAAACTTGTCTCAGATACCAGGAACCTTATTAATCCAGCGTTTGCATCCTAGGGACGCAAGTCAAAGCCAAACAGGCTCACCCCACTCTTTAATCTTAAAACATACAGTCTTGCCTAGCTCTCAAAACTGTTTCACCAAACCTTGTCTTAGATTCCAGGAGCCCCGCCAATCTGGCATGTGGAGCCTAGGGGAGAAGTTCAAAGCCAAACAGGCTCATCCGACTATTTAATCCAAAAAACATACAGCCTCACCTGGAAGTCAAAGTTGCTTTACCGAAACTTGTCTCAGATACAAGGATCCCTGATAATCTAGCATTTGCAGCCTAGTGTCACCCGACTATTAAATCTAAAAACATACAACCCCATCTGGCCGCCAAAACTGCTTTACCAAAACTTGTCTCAGATTCCAGGAGCCCCGCCAATCTGGCATGTGGAGCCTAGGGGAGAAATTCAAAGCCAAACAGGCTCATCCGACTATTTAATACTAAAACATACAGCCCCATCTGGCCGCCAAAACTGCTCTACCAAAACCCTGCCAATCTGGCATTTGCAGCCTAGGGGATCAAGCCAAAGCCAATTAATCTGACCTCATTATCCAATCTGAAAACACACAGTAACATCTGGTTGGCAAAACTTCTTTACCAAAACATATATCAGATTCCAGGAGCCCCGCCAATCTGGCATGTGCCGCCTAGGGGAGCAAGTCAAAGCCAAATAGTCTCATCCGACTATTAAGTCCTAAAACATACAGCCTCACCTGGAAGTCAAAATTGCCTCACCGAAACTTGTCTCAGATACAAGGATCCCTGATAATCTAGCATTTGCAGACTAGTCTCACCCGACTTTTAAATCTTAAAACATACAACCCCATTTGGCCGCCAAAACTGCTTTACCAAAACTTGTCTCATATACCAGGAACCCTGTGATTCCAGTATTTGCATCCTGGGGCGCAAGTCAAAGCCAAACAGGCTCACCCGAATATTTAATCTTAAAACATACAGCCTTACGTAGCTGTCAAAACTGTTTTACTAAAACTTTTTTAGATTCCAGGAGCCCTGTTAATCTAGCATTTGCAGCCTAGGGGAGCAAGTCAAAGCAAAATAGACTCACCCGACTATTAAGTCTTAACACATTCAGCCTCACCTGGAACTCAAAATTGCCTTACCAAAACTTGTCTCAGATACCAGGAACCTTATTAATCCAGCATTTGCATCCTAGGGGCGCAAGTCAAAGACAAACAGGCTCACCCGACTCTTTAATCTTAAAACATACAGTCTTGCCTAGCTGTCAAAACTGTTTTACCAAACCTTGTCTTAGATTCCAGGAGCCCCGCCAATCTGGCATGTGGAGCCTAGGGGAGAAAGTCAAAGCCAAACAAGCTCATCCGACTATTTAATCCTAAACCATACAGCCTCACCAGGAAGTCAAAATTGCTTTAACGAAACTAGTCTCAGATACAAGGATCCCCGATAATCTAGCATTTGCAGACTAGTCTCACCCGACTTTTAAATCTTAAAACATACAACCCCATTTGGCCGACAAAACTGCTTTACCAAAACTTGTCTCAGATATCAGGAGCCCTGTTTATCCAGCATTTGCATCCTAGGGGCGCAAGTCAAAGCCAAACACGCTCACCCGACTATTTAATCTTAAAACATACAGCCTTACGTAGCTGTCAAAACTGTTTTACTAAAACTTTTTTTAGATTCCAGGAGCCCTGTTAATCTAGCATTTGCAGCCTAGGGGAGCAAGTCAAAGCAAAATAGACTCACCCGACTATTAAGTCATAACACATTCAGCCTCACCTGGAACTCAAGATTGCCTTACCAAAACTTGTTTTAGATACCAGGAACCTTATTAATCCAGCGTTTGCATCCTAGGGACGCAAGTCAAAGCCAAACAGGCTCACCCGACTCTTTAATCTTAAAACATACAGTCTTGCCTAGCTCTCAAAACTGTTTTACCAAACCTTGTCTTAGATTCCAGGAGCCCCGCCAATCTGGCATGTGGAGCCTAGGGAGAAGTTCAAAGCCAAACAGGCTCATCCGACTATTTAATCCAAAAAACATACAGCCTCACCTGGAAGTCAAAATTGCTTTACCGAAACTTGTCTCAGATACAAGGATCCCTGATAATCTAGCATTTGCAGCCTAGTGACACCCGACTATTAAATCTTAAAACATACAACCCCATCTGGCCGCCAAAACTGCTTTACCAAAACTTGTCTCAGATTCCAGGAGCCCCGCCAATCTGGCATGTGAAGCCTAGGGGAGAAATTCAAAGCCAAACAGGCTCATCCGACTATTTAATACTAAAACATACAGCCCCATCTGGCCGCCAAAACTGCTCTACCAAAACCCTGCCAATCTGGCATTTGCAGCCTAGGGGATCAAGCCAAAGCCAATTAGTCTGACCTCATTATCCAATCTGAAAACACACAGTCCCATCTGGTTGGCAAAACTTCTTTACCAAAACATATATCAGATTCCAGGAGCCCCGCCAATCTGGCATGTGCCGCCTAGGGGAGCAAGTCAAAGCAAAATAGTCTCACCCGACTTTTAAGTCTTAACACATTCAGTCTCACCTGGAACTCAAAATTGCCTTACCAAAATTTGTCTCAGATACCAGGAACCCTGTTAATCCAGCATTTGCATCCTAGGGGCGCAAGTCAAAGCCAAACAGGCTCACCCGACTCTTTAATCTTAAAACATACAGTCTTGCCTAGCTCTCAAAACTGTTTTTCCAAACCCTGTCTTAGATTCCAGGAGCCCCGCCAACCTGGCATGTGGAGCCTAGGGGAGCAAGTCAAAGCCAAATAGCCTCACCCGACTATTAAGTCGTAAAACATTCAGACTGACCTGGAACTCAGTCCCATCTGGTTGCCAAAACTGCTTTACCAAAACATCGATCAGATTCCAGGAGCCCCGCCAATCTGGCATGTGCCGCCTAGGGGCGCAAGTCAAAGCCAAACATGCTCAACCGACTTTTAAATCTTTAAACATATAGTCTTGCCTAGCTCTCAAAACTGTTTTACCAAACCTTGTCTTAGATTCCAGGAGCCCCGCCTATCTGTCATGTGGAGCCTAGGGGAGCAAGCACCTGGAAGTCAAAATTGCTTTACCGAAACTTGTCTCAGATACAAGGATCCCAGATAATCTAGCATTTGCATCCTGGGGGCGCAAGTCAAAGCCAAATAGTCTCACCCGACTATTTAATCTTAAAACATACAGCCTTACCTAGCTGTCAAAACTGTTTTACTAAAACTTTTTTTAGATTCCAGGACCCCTGTTAATCTAGCATTTGCAGCCTACTGCTTTACCAAAACATCTATCAGATTCCAGGAGCCCCGCCAATCTGGCATGTGCCGCCTAGGGGAGCAAGTCAAAGCAAAATAGTCTCACCCGACTTTTAAGTCTTAACACATTCAGTCTCACCTGGAACTCAAAATTGCCTTACCAAAATTTGTCTCAGATACCAGGAACCCTGTTAATCCAGCATTTGCATCCTAGGGGCGCAAGTCAAAGCCAATCAGGCTCACCCGACTCTTTAATCTTAAGACATACGGTCTTGCCTAGCTGTCAAAACTGTTTTACCAAACCTTGTCTTAGATTCCAGGAGCCCCGCCAATCTGGCATGTGCCGCCTAGGGAAGCAAATCAAAGCCAAATAGTCTCACCCGAGTATTAAGTCTTAAAAAATTCAGCCTCACCTGGAACTCAAAATTGCCTTAACAAAACTTGTCTCAGATACCAGGAACCCTGTTAATCCAGCATTTGCATCCTAGGGGCGCAAGTCAAAGCCAAACAGGCTCATCCGACTATTAAATCCTAAAACATACAGCCTCGCCTGGAAGTCAAAATTGCTTTACCGAAACTTTTCTCAGATACAAGGATCCCTGTTAATCAGTTTAATCTTATACACACAGCCCCATATGGCTGCCAAAACTGCTTTACCAAAACATGTCTTAGATACCAGGAAGCCTGTTAATCTAGCATTTGCAGCCTAGGGGAGCAAGTCAAAGCAAAATAGACTCACCCGACTATTAAGTCTTAACACATTCACCCTCACCTGGAACTCAAGATTGCCTTACCAAAACTTGTTTTAGATACGAGGAACCTTATTAATCCAGCGTTTGCATCCTAGGGACGCAAGTCAAAGCCAAACAGGCTCACCCGACTCTTTAATCTTAAAACATACAGTCTTGCCTAGCTCTCAAAACTGTTTCACCAAACCTTGTCTTAGATTCCAGGAGCCCCGCCAATCTGGCATGTGGAGCCTAGGGGAGAAGTTCAAAGCCAAACAGGCTCATCCGACTATTTAATCCAAAAAACATACAGCCTCACGTGGAAGTCAAAATTGCTTTACCGAAACTTGTCTCAGATACAAGGATCCCTGATAATCTAGCATTTGCAGCCTAGTGTCACCCGACTATTAAATCTTAAAACATACAACCCCATCTGGCCGCCAAAACTGCTTTTCCAAAACTTGTCTCAGATTCCAGGCGGCCCGCCAATCTGGCATGTGGAGCCTAGGGGAGAAATTCAAAGCCAAACAGGCTCATCCGACTATTTAATACTAAAACATACAGCCCCATCTGGCCGCCAAAACTGCTCTACCAAAACCCTGCCAATCTGGCATTTGCAGCTTAGGGGATCAAGCCAAAGCCAATTAGTCTGACCTCATTATCCAATCTGAACACACGCAGTAACATCTGGTTGGCAAAACTTCTTAACCAAAACATATATCAGATTCCAGGAGCCCCGCCAATCTGGCATGTGCCGCCTAGGGGAGCAAGTCAAAGCAAAATAGTCTCACCCGACTATTAAGTCTTAACACATTCAGTCTCACCTGGAACTCAAAATTGCCTTACCAAAATTTGTCTCAGATACCAGGAACCCTGCTAATCCAGCATTTGCATCCTAGGGGCGCAAGTCAAATTCAAACAGGCTCAAGCGACTCTTTCATCTTAAAACATACAGTCTTGCCTAGCTGTCAAAACTATTTTACCAAACCTTGTCTTAGATTCCTGGAGCCCCGCAAATCTGGCATGTGTAGCCTAGGGGAGCAAGTCAAAGCCAAACAAGCTCATCCGACTATTGAATCCTAAAACATTCAGCCTCACCTGGAAGTCAAAATTGCTTTACCGAAACCCTGCCAATCTAGCATTTGCAGACTAGTCTCACCCGACTTTTAAATCTTAAAACATACAACCCCATTTGGCCGCCAAATCTGCTTTACCAAAACTTGTCTCATATACCAGGAACCCTGTGATTCCAGTATTTGCATCCTGGGGCGCAAGTCAAAGCCAAACAGGCTCACCCGAATATTTAATCTTAAAACATACAGCCTTACGTAGCTGTCAAAACTGTGATACTAAAACTTTTTTTAGATTCCAGGAGCTCTGTTAATCTAGCATTTGCAGCCTAGGGGAGCAAGTCAAAGCAAAATAGACTCACCCGACTATTAAGTCTTAACACATTCAGCCTCACCTGGAACTCAAAATTGCCTTACCAAAACTTGTCTCAGATACCAAGAACCTTATTAATCCAGCATTTGCATCCTAGGGGCGCAAGTCAAAGACAAACAGGCTCACCCGACTCTTTAATCTTAAAACATACAGTCTTGCCTAGCTGTCAAAACTGTTTTACCAAACCTTGTCTTAGATTCCAGGAGCCCCGCCAATCTGGCATGTGGAGCCTAGGGGAGAAAGTCAAAGCCAAACAAGCTCATCCGACTATTTAATCCTAAAACATACAGCCTCACCAGGAAGTCAAAATTGCTTTAACGAAACTAGTCTCAGATACAAGGATCCCCGATAATCTAGCATTTGCAGACTAGTCTCACCCGACTTTTAAATCTTAAAACATACAACCCCATTTGGCCGACAAAACTGCTTTACCAAAACTTGTCTCAGATATCAGGAGCCCTGTTTATCCAGCATTTGCATCCTAGGGGCGCAAGTCAAAGCCAAACACGCTCACCCGACTATTTAATCTTAAAACATACAGCCTTACGTAGCTGTCAAAACTGTTTTACTAAAACTTTTTAGATTCCAGGAGCCCTGTTAATCTAGCATTTGCAGCCTAGGGGAGCAAGTCAAAGCAAAATAGACTCACCCGACTATTAAGTCTTAACACATTCAGCCTCACCTGGAACTCAAGATTGCCTTACCAAAACTTGTTTTAGATACCAGGAACCTTATTAATCCAGCGTTTGCATCCTAGGGACGCAAGTCAAAGCCAAACAGGCTCACCCGACTCTTTAATCTTAAAACATACAGTCTTTTCCTAGCTCTCAAAACTGTTTTACCAAACCTTGTCTTAGATTCCAGGAGCCCCGCCAATCTGGCATGTGGAGCCTAGGGAGAAGTTCAAAGCCAAACAGGCTCATCCGACTATTTAATCCAAAAAACATACAGCCTCACGTGGAAGTCAAAATTGCTTTACCGAAACTTGTCTCAGATACAAGGATCCCTGATAATCTAGAATTTGCAGCCTAGTGTCACCCGACTATTAAATCTTAAAACATACAACCCCATCTGGCTGCCAAAACTGCTTTATCAAAACTTGTCTCAGATTCCAGGAGCCCCGCCAATCTGGCATGTGGAGCCTAGGGGAGAAATTCAAAGCCAAACAGGCTCATCCGACTATTTAATACTAAAACATACAGCCCCATCTGGCCGCCAAAACTGCTCTACCAAAACCCTGCCAATCTGGCATTTGCAGCCTAGGGGATCAAGCCAAAGCCAATTAGTCTGTCCTCATTATCCAATCTGAAAACACACAGTCCCATCTGGTTGGCAAAACTTCTTTACCAAAACATATATCAGATTCCAGGAGCCCCGCCAATCTGGCATGTGCCGCCTAGGGGAGCAAGTCAAAGCAAAATAGTCTCACCCGACTTTTAAGTCTTAACACATTCAGTCTCACCTGGAACTCAAAATTGCCTTACCAAAATTTGTCTCAGATACCAGGAACCCTGTTAATCCAGCATTTGCATCCTAGGGGCGCAAGTCAAAGCCAAACAGGCTCACCCGACTCTTTAATCTTAAAACGTACGGTCTTGCCTAGCTGTCAAAACTGTTTTACCAAACCTTGTCTTAGATTCCAGGAGCCCCGCCAATCTGGCATGTGCCGAATTGGCAAGCAAATCAAAGCCAAATAGTCTCACCCTACTATTAAGTCTTAAAAAATTCAGCCTCACCTGGAACTCAAAATTGCCTTAACAAAACTTGTCTCAGATACCAGGAACCCTGTTAATCCAGCATTCGCATCCTAGGGGCGCAAGTCAAAGCCAAACAGGCTCATCCGACTATTTAATCCTAAAACATACAGCCTCGCCTGGAAGTCAAAATTGCTTTACCGATACTTTTCTCAGATACAAGGATCCCTGTTAATCAATTTAATCTTATACACACAGCCCCATATGGCTGCCAAAACTGCTTTACCAAAACATGTCTTAGATACCAGGAAGCCTGTTAATCTAGCATTTGCAGCCTAGGGGAGCAAGTCAAAGCAAAATAGACTCACCCGACTATTAAGTCTTAACACATTCAGCCTCACCTGGAACTCAAGATTGCCTTACCAAAACTTGTTTTAGATACCAGGAACCTTATTAATCCAGCGTTTGCATCCTAGGGACGCAAGTCAAAGCCAAACAGGCTCACCCCACTCTTTAATCTTAAAACATACAGTCTTGCCTAGCTCTCAAAACTGTTTCACCAAACCTTGTCTTAGATTCCAGGAGCCCCGCCAATCTGGCATGTGGAGCCTAGGGGAGAAGTTCAAAGCCAAACAGGCTCATCCGACTATTTAATACAAAAAACATACAGCCTCACCTGGAAGTCAAAATTGCTTTACCGAAACTTGTCTCAGATACAAGGATCCCTGATAATCTAGCATTTGCAGCCTAGTGTCACCCGACTATTAAATCTTAAAACATACAACCCCATCTGGCCGCCAAAACTGCTTTACCAAAACTTGTCTCAGATTCCAGGAGCCCCGCCAATCTGGCATGTGGAGCCTAGGGGAGAAATTCAAAGCCAAACAGGCTCATCCGACTATTTAATACTAAAACATACAGCCCCATCTGGCCGCCAAAACTGCTCTACCAAAACCCTGCCAATCTGGCATTTGCAGCATAGGGGATCAAGCCAAAGCCAATTAGTCTGACCTCATTATCCAATCTGAAAACACACAGTCCCATCTGGTTGGCAAAACTTCTTTACCAAAACATATATCAGATTCCAGGAGCCCCGCCAATCTGGCATGTGCCGCCTAGGGGAGCAAGTCAAAGCAAAATAGTCTCACCCGACTTTTAAGTCTTAACACATTCAGTCTCACCTGGAACTCAAAATTGCCTTACCAAAATTTGTCTCAGATACCAGGAACCCTGTTAATCCAGCATTTGCATCCTAGGGGCGCAAGTCAAAGCCAAACAGGCTCACCCGACTCTTTAATCTTAAAACATACAGTCTTGCCTAGCTCTCAAAACCGTTTTTCCAAACCCTGTCTTAGATTCCAGGAGCCCCGCCAACCTGGCATGTGGAGCCTAGGGGAGCAAGTCAAAGCCAAATAGCCTCACCCGACTATTAAGTCGTAAAACATTCAGACTGACCTGGAACTCAGTCCCATCTGGTTGCCAAAACTGCTTTACCAAAACATCTATCAGATTCCAGGAGCCCCGCCAATCTGGCATGTGCCGCCTAGGGGCGCAAGTCAAAGCCAAACATGCTCAACCGACTTTTAAATCTTTAAACATATAGTCTTGCCTAGCTGTCAAAACTGTTTTACCAAACCTTGTCTTAGATTCCAGGAGCCCCGCCTATCTGGCATGTGGAGCCTAGGGGAGCAAGCACCTGGAAGTCAAAATTGCTTTACCGAAACTTGTCTCAGATACAAGGATCCCAGATAATCTAGCATTTGCATCCTGGGGGCGCAAGTCAAAGCCAAATAGTCTCACCCGACTATTTAATCTTAAAACATACAGCCTTACCTAGCTGTCAAAACTGTTTTACTAAAACTTTTTTTAGATTCCAGGACCCCTGTTAATCTAGCATTTGCAGCCTACTGCTTTACCAAAACATCTATCAGATTCCAGGAGCCCCGCCAATCTGGCATGAGCCGCCTAGGGGAGCAAGTCAAAGCAAAATAGTCTCACCCGACTTTTAAGTCTTAACACATTCAGTCTCACCTGGAACTCAAAATTGCCTTACCAAAATTTGTCTCAGATACCAGGAACCCTGTTAATCCAGCATTTGCATCCTAGGGGCGCAAGTCAAAGCCAAACAGGCTCACCCGACTCTTTAATCTTAAAACATACGGTCTTGCCTAGCTGTCAAAACTGTTTTACCAAACCTTGTCTTAGATTCCAGGAGCCCCGCCAATCTGGCATGTGCCGCCTAGGGAAGCAAATCAAAGCCAAATAGTCTCACCCGAGTATTAAGTCTTAAAAAATTCAGCCTCACCTGGAACTCAAAATTGCCTTAACAAAACTTGTCTCAGATACCAGGAACCCTGTTAATCCAGCATGTGCATCCTAGGGGCGCAAGTCAAAGCCAAACAGGCTCACCCGACTATTAATTCTTAACACATTCAGCCTCACCTGGAACTCAAGATTGCCTTACCAAAACTTGTTTTAGATACCAGGAACCTTATTAATCCAGCGTTTGCATCCTAGGGACGCAAGTCAAAGCCAAACAGGCTCACCCGACTCTTTAATCTTAAAACATACAGTCTTGCCTAGCTCTCAAAACTGTTTCACCAAACCTTGTCTTAGATTCCAGGAGCCCCGCCAATCTGGCATGTGGAGCCTAGGGGAGAAGTTCAAAGCCAAACAGGCTCATCCGACTATTTAATCCAAAAAACATACAGCCTCACCTGGAAGTCAAAATTGCTTTACCGAAACTTGTCTCAGATACAAGGATCCCTGATAGTCTAGCATTTGCAGCCTAGTGTCACCCGACTATTAAATCTTAAAACATACAACCCCATCTGGCCGCCAAAACTGCTTTTCCAAAACTTGGCTCAGATTCCAGGAGGCCCGCCAATCTGGCATGTGAAGCCTAGGGGAGAAATTCAAAGCCAAACAGGCTCATCCGACTATTTAATACTAAAACATACAGCCCCATCTGGCCGCCAAAACTGCTCTACCAAAACCCTGCCAATCTGGCATTTGCAGCCTAGGGGATCAAGCCAAAGCCAATTAGTCTGACCTCATTATCCAATCTGAAAACACACAGTAACATCTGGTTGGCAAAACTTCTTTACCAAAACATATATCAGATTCCAGGAGCCCCGCCAATCTGGCATGTGCCGCCTAGGGGAGCAAGTCAAAGCAAAATAGTCTCACCCGACTATTAAGTCTTAACACATTCACCCTCACCTGGAACTCAAAATTGCCTTACCAAAATTTGTCTCAGATACCAGGAACCCTGCTAATCCAGCATTTGCATCCTAGGGGCGCAAGTCAAATTCAAACAGGCTCAAGCGACTCTTTAATCTTAAAACATACAGTCTTGCCTAGCTGTCAATACTATTTTACCAAACCTTGTCTTAGATTCCTGGAGCCCCGCAAATCTGGCATGTGTAGCCTAGGGGAGCAAGTCAAAGCCAAACAAGCTCATCCGACTATTGAATCCTAAAACATTCAGCCTCACCTGGAAGTCAAAATTGCTTTACCGAAACCCTGCCAATCTAGCATTTGCAGACTAGTCTCAAGCGACTTTTAAATCTTAAAACATACAACCCCATTTGGCCGACAAAACTGCTTTACCAAAATTTGTCTCAGATACCAGGAACCCTGTTAATCCAGCATTTGCATCCTAGGGGCGCAAGTCAAATTCAAACAGGCTCAAGCGACTCTTTAATCTTAAAACATACAGTCTTGCCTAGCTCTCAAAACTGTTTTACCAAACCTTGTCTTAGATTCCAGGAGCCCCGCCAATCTGGCATGTGGAGCCTAGGGGAGAAATTCAAAGCCAAACAGGCTCATCCGACCATTTAATCCTAAAACATTCAGCCTCACCTGGAAGTCAAAATTGCTTTACCGAAACCCTGCCAATCTAGCATTTGCAGACTAGTCTCAAGCGACTTTTAAATCTTAAAACATACAGCCCCATCTGGCCGCCAAAACTGCTCTACCAAAACCCTGCCAATCTAGCATTTGCAGACTAGTCTCACCCGACTTTTAAATCTTAAAACATACAACCCTATTTGGCCGACAAAACTGCTTTACCAAAACTTGTCTCAGATACCAGGAGCCCTGTTAAATCAGTATTTGCATCCGGGGGGCGCAAGTCAAAGTCATACAGGCTCATCCTACAATTTAATCTTAAAACAAACAGCCCCGTCTGGCTGTCAAAACTGTTTTACTAAAACTTTTATTAGATTCCAGGTGCCTTGCCAATCTGGCATGTGCCGCCTAGGGGAGCAAGTCAAAGCCAAATAGTCTCACCCGACTATTAAGTCCTAAAACATACAGCCTCACCTGGAAGTCAAAATTGCCTCACCGAAACTTGTCTCAGATACAAGGATCCCTGATAATCTAGCATTTGCAGACTAGTCTCACCCGACTTTTAAATCTTAAAACATACAACCCCATTTGGCCGCCAAAACTGCTTTACCAAAACTTGTCTCATATACCAGGAACCCTGTGATTCCAGTATTTGCATCCTGGGGCGCAAGTAAAAGCCAAACAGGCTCACCCGAATATTTAATCTTAAAACATACAGCCTTACGTAGCTGTCAAAACTGTTTTACTAAAACTTTTTTAGATTCCAGGAGCCCTGTTAATCTAGCATTTGCAGCCTAGGGGAGCAAGTCAAAGCAAAATAGACTCACCCGACTATTAAGTCTTAACACATTCAGCCTCACCTGGAACTCAAAATTGCCATACCAAAACTTGTCTCAGATACCAGGAACCTTATTAATCCAGCATTTGCATCCTAGGGGCGCAAGTCAAAGACAAACAGGCTCACCCGACTCTTTAATCTTAAAACATACAGTCTTGCCTAGCTGTCAAAACTGTTTTACCAAAACTTGTCTCAGATATCAGGAGCCCTGTTTATCCAGCATTTGCATCCTGGGGGCGCAAGTCAAAGTCATACAGGCTCACCCTACAATTTAATCTTAAAACAAACATCCCCGTCTGACTCTCAAAACTGTTTTAATAAAACTTTTATTAGATTCCAGGAACCTTGCCAATCTGGCATGTGCGGCTAGGGAAGCAAGTCAAAGCCAAACAGGCTCATCCGACTATTAAGTCTTAACACATTTAGCCTCACCTGGAAGTCAAAATTGCTTTACCGAAACTTGTCTCAGATACCAGGAACCCTGTTAATCCAGCATTTGCATCCTGGGGGCGCAAGTCAAAGTCATACAGGCTCACCCTACAATTTAATCTTAAAACAAACAGCCCCGTCTGGCTGTCAAAACTGTTTTAATAAAACTTTTATTAGATTCCAGGAACCTTGCCAATCTGGCATGTGCGGCTAGGGGAGCAAGTCAAAGCCAAATAGTCTCACCCGACTATTAAGTCTTAAAACATACAGCCTCACCTGGAAGTCAAAATTGACTTACCGAAACTTGTCTCAGATGCCAGGAACCCTGTTATTCCAGCATTTGCATCCTAGGGGAGCAAGTCAAAACCAAACAGGATCACCCGACCATTTAACCTTCAAACATGTAGCCTGACCTAGCTGTCAAAACTGTTTTACCAAGCCTTGTCTCAGATACCAGGAGACCTGCCAATCTGGCGTGTGCAGCCTAGGGGAGCAAGTCAATGCCAAACAGGCTCATCCGACCATTTAATCCTAAAACATTTAGCGCCAACTGGCTGCCAAAACTGCTTTACCAAAACTTGTCTTAGATACCAGGAGCGCTGTTAATCTGGCATTTGTAGCCTAGGGGAGCAAGTCATAGCCAAATAGCCTCACCCGACTATTAAATCTTAAAACATACAACCACATCTGGCCGCCAAAACTGCTTTACCAAAACTTGTCTTAGATACCAGGAGCCCTGTTAATCTAGCATTTGCAGCCTAGGGGAGCAAGTCAAAGCAAAATAGTCTCACCTGCCTATTAAGTCTTAACACATTCAGCCTCACCTGGAACTCAAAATTGCCTTACCAAAACTTGTCTCAGATACCAGGAACCTGTTAATCCAGCATTTGTATCCTAGGGGCGAAAGTCAAAGCCAAACAGGCTCACCCGACTATTAAATCTTTAAACATATAGCCCCACCTGGCCGCCAAAACTTATTTACCAAAACTTGTCTCAGATACCAGGAACCCTGTTATTCCAGCATTTGCATCCTAGGGGCGCAAGTCAAAGCCAAACAGGCTCACCCGAATATTTAATCTTAAAACATACAGCCTTACGTAGCTGTCAAAACTGTTATACTAAAACTTTTTTTAGATTCCAGGAGCCCTGTTAATCTAGCATTTGCAGCCTATGGGAGCAAGTCAAAGCAAAATAGACTCACCCGACTATTAAGTCTTAACACATTCAGCCTCACCTGGAACTCAAAATTGCCTTACCAAAACTTGTCTCAGATACCAGGAACCTTATTAATCCAGCATTTGCATCCAAGGGGCGCAAGTCAAAGACAAACAGGCTCACCCGACTCTTTAATCTTAAAACATACAGTCTTGCCTAGCTGTCAAAACTGTTTTACCAAACCTTGTCTTAGATTCCAGGAGCCCCGCCAATCTGGCATGTGGAGCCTAGGGGAGAAAGTCAAAGCCAAACAAGCTCATCCGACTATTTAATCCTAAAACATACAGCCTCACCAGGAATTCAAAATTGCTTTCACGAAACTAGTCTCAGGTACAAGGATCCCCGATAATCTAGCATTTGCAGCCTAGTCTCACCCGACTTTTAAATCTTAAAACATACAACCCCATTTGGCCGACAAACTGCTTTACGAAAACTTGTGTCAGATACCAGGAACCCTGTTATTCCAGCATTTGCTTCCTAGGGGCGCAGTTCAAAGCCAAACAGGCTCACCCGACAATTTAATCTTAAAACATACAGCACCATCTGGCTGCCAAAACTGCTTTACCAAAACTTGTCTCAGATACCAGGAACCCTGTTAATCTAGCATTTGCAGCCTAGGGGAGCAAGTCAAAGCAAAATAGTCTCACCCGACTATTAAATCTTAAAACATACAACCCCATCTGGCCGCCAAACTGCTTTACGAAAACTTGTGTCAGATACCAGGAACCCTGTTAATCCAGCATTTGCATCCTAGGGGCGCAAGTCAAAGCCAAACACACTCACTTGACTATTTAATCTTAAGACATACAGCCTTAAATAGCTGTCAAAACTGTTTTACCCAAACTTGTCTTAGATTCCACGAGCCCCGCCAATCTGGCACGTGCAGCCTAGGGAAGCAAGTCAAAGCCAAACAGGCTCACACGACTATTAAGTCTTAAAACATTCAGCCTCACCTGGAACTCAAAATTGCCTTACCAAAACTTGTCTCAGATACCAGGAACCCTGTTTATCCAGCATTTGCATCCTAGGGGCGCAAGTCAAAGCCAAACAGGCTCATCCGACTATTTAATCCTAAAACATACAGCCTCACCTGGAAGTCAAAATTGCTTTAACGAAACTTGTCTCAGATACAAGGATCTCTGTTAATCTAGCATTTTCAGCCTAGGGTAGCAAGTCAAAACCAAATAGTCTCACCCGACTATTAAATTTTAAAACATACAACCCCATCTGGCCGCCAAAACTGCTTTACCAAAACTTGTGTTAGATACCGGGAACCCTGTTATTCCAGCATTTGCATCCTAGGGGCGCAGTTCAAAGCCAAACAGGCTCACCCGACAATTTAATCTTAAAAATACAGCCCCATCTGGCTGCCAAAATTGCTTTACCAAAACTTGTCTTAGATACCAGGAGCCCTGTTAATCTAGCATTTGCCGCCTAGGGGAGCAAACCAAAGCAAAATAGTCTCACCTGACTATTAAGTCTTAACACATTCATTCTCACCTGTAAATCAAAATTGCCTTACCAAAACTTGTCTCAGATACCAGGAACCCTGTTAATCCAGTATTTGCAACCTGGGGGCGCAAGTCAAAGTCAAACAGGCTCACCCGACTATTTAATCTTCAAACATGTAGCCTGAACTAGCTGTTAAAACTGTTTTACCAAAACTTTTTTAGATTCCAGGAGCCCTGTTAATCTAGCATTTGCAGCCTAGGGGAGCAAGTCAAAGCAAAATAGACTCACCCGACTATTAAGTCTTAACACATTCAGCCTCACCTGGAACTCAAAATTGCCATACCAAAACTTGTCTCAGATACCAGGAACCTTATTAATCCAGCATTTGCATCCTAGGGGCGCAAGTCAAAGACAAACAGGCTCACCCGACTCTTTAATCTTAAAACATACAGTCTTGCCTAGCTGTCAAAACTGTTTTACCAAAACTTGTCTCAGATATCAGGAGCCCTGTTTATCCAGCATTTGCATCCTGGGGGCGCAAGTCAAAGTCATACAGGCTCACCCTACAATTTAATCTTAAAACAAACATCCCCGTCTGACTCTCAAAACTGTTTTAATAAAACTTTTATTAGATTCCAGGAACCTTGCCAATCTGGCATGTGCGGCTAGGGAAGCAAGTCAAAGCCAAACAGGCTCATCCGACTATTAAGTCTTAACACATTTAGCCTCACCTGGAAGTCAAAATTGCTTTACCGAAACTTGTCTCAGATACCAGGAACCCTGTTAATCCAGCATTTGCATCCTGGGGGCGCAAGTCAAAGTCATACAGGCTCACCCTACAATTTAATCTTAAAACAAACAGCCCCGTCTGGCTGTCAAAACTGTTTTAATAAAACTTTTATTAGATTCCAGGAACCTTGCCAATCTGGCATGTGCGGCTAGGGGAGCAAGTCAAAGCCAAATAGTCTCACCCGACTATTAAGTCTTAAAACATACAGCCTCACCTGGAAGTCAAAATTGACTTACCGAAACTTGTCTCAGATGCCAGGAACCCTGTTATTCCAGCATTTGCATCCTAGGGGAGCAAGTCAAAACCAAACAGGATCACCCGACCATTTAACCTTCAAACATGTAGCCTGACCTAGCTGTCAAAACTGTTTTACCAAGCCTTGTCTCAGATACCAGGAGACCTGCCAATCTGGCGTGTGCAGCCTAGGGGAGCAAGTCAATGCCAAACAGGCTCATCCGACCATTTAATCCTAAAACATTTAGCGCCAACTGGCTGCCAAAACTGCTTTACCAAAACTTGTCTTAGATACCAGGAGCGCTGTTAATCTGGCATTTGTAGCCTAGGGGAGCAAGTCATAGCCAAATAGCCTCACCCGACTATTAAATCTTAAAACATACAACCACATCTGGCCGCCAAAACTGCTTTACCAAAACTTGTCTTAGATACCAGGAGCCCTGTTAATCTAGCATTTGCAGCCTAGGGGAGCAAGTCAAAGCAAAATAGTCTCACCTGCCTATTAAGTCTTAACACATTCAGCCTCACCTGGAACTCAAAATTGCCTTACCAAAACTTGTCTCAGATACCAGGAACCTGTTAATCCAGCATTTGTATCCTAGGGGCGAAAGTCAAAGCCAAACAGGCTCACCCGACTATTAAATCTTTAAACATATAGCCCCACCTGGCCGCCAAAACTTATTTACCAAAACTTGTCTCAGATACCAGGAACCCTGTTATTCCAGCATTTGCATCCTAGGGGCGCAAGTCAAAGCCAAACAGGCTCACCCGAATATTTAATCTTAAAACATACAGCCTTACGTAGCTGTCAAAACTGTTATACTAAAACTTTTTTAGATTCCAGGAGCCCTGTTAATCTAGCATTTGCAGCCTATGGGAGCAAGTCAAAGCAAAATAGACTCACCCGACTATTAAGTCTTAACACATTCAGCCTCACCTGGAACTCAAAATTGCCTTACCAAAACTTGTCTCAGATACCAGGAACCTTATTAATCCAGCATTTGCATCCAAGGGGCGCAAGTCAAAGACAAACAGGCTCACCCGACTCTTTAATCTTAAAACATACAGTCTTGCCTAGCTGTCAAAACTGTTTTACCAAACCTTGTCTTAGATTCCAGGAGCCCCGCCAATCTGGCATGTGGAGCCTAGGGGAGAAAGTCAAAGCCAAACAAGCTCATCCGACTATTTAATCCTAAAACATACAGCCTCACCAGGAATTCAAAATTGTTTTCACGAAACTAGTCTCAGATACAAGGATCCCCGATAATCTAGCATTTGCAGCCTAGTCTCACCCGACTTTTAAATCTTAAAACATACAACCCCATTTGGCCGACAAACTGCTTTACGAAAACTTGTGTCAGATACCAGGAACCCTGTTATTCCAGCATTTGCATCCTAGGGGCGCAGTTCAAAGCCAAACAGGCTCACCCGACAATTTAATCTTAAAACATACAGCCCCATCTGGCTGCCAAAACTGCTTTACCAAAACTTGTCTCAGATACCAGGAACCCTGTTAATCTAGCATTTGCAGCCTAGGGGAGCAAGTCAAAGCAAAATAGTCTCACCCGACTATTAAATCTTAAAACATACAACCCCATCTGGCCGCCAAACTGCTTTACGAAAACTTGTGTCAGATACCAGGAACCCTGTTAATCCAGCATTTGCATCCTAGGGGCGCAAGTCAAAGCCAAACACACTCACTTGACTATTTAATCTTAAGACATACAGCCTTAAATAGCTGTCAAAACTGTTTTACCCAAACTTGTCTTAGATTCCACGAGCCCCGCCAATCTGGCACGTGCAGCCTAGGGAAGCAAGTCAAAGCCAAACAGGCTCACACGACTATTAAGTCTTAAAACATTCAGCCTCACCTGGAACTCAAAATTGCCTTACCAAAACTTGTCTCAGATACCAGGAACCCTGTTTATCCAGCATTTGCATCCTAGGGGCGCAAGTCAAAGCCAAACAGGCTCATCCGACTATTTAATCCTAAAACATACAGCCTCACCTGGAAGTCAAAATTGCTTTAACGAAACTTGTCTCAGATACAAGGATCTCTGTTAATCTAGCATTTTCAGCCTAGGGTAGCAAGTCAAAACCAAATAGTCTCACCCGACTATTAAATTTTAAAACATACAACCCCATCTGGCCGCCAAAACTGCTTTACCAAAACTTGTGTTAGATACCGGGAACCCTGTTATTCCAGCATTTGCATCCTAGGGGCGCAGTTCAAAGCCAAACAGGCTCACCCGACAATTTAATCTTAAAAAATACAGCCCCATCTGGCTGCCAAAATTGCTTTACCAAAACTTGTCTTAGATACCAGGAGCCCTGTTAATCTAGCATTTGCCGCGTAGGGGAGCAAACCAAAGCAAAATAGTCTCACCTGACTATTAAGTCTTAACACATTCATTCTCACCTGTAAATCAAAATTGCCTTACCAAAACTTGTCTCAGATACCAGGAACCCTGTTAATCCAGTATTTGCAACCTGGGGGCGCAAGTCAAAGTCAAACAGGCTCACCCGACTATTTAATCTTCAAACATGTAGCCTGAACTAGCTGTTAAAACTGTTTTACCAAAACTTTTTTTAGATTCCAGGAGCCCTGTTAATCTAGCATTTGCAGCCTAGGGGAGCAAGTCAAAGCAAAATTGTCTCACCTGACTTTTAAGTCCTAACACAGTCAGCCTCACCTGTAACTCAAAATTGCCTTACCAAAACTTTTCTCAGATACCAGGACAATTTACAATTTAACCTTAAAGCAATCAGCCCCATCTGGCTGCCAAAACTGATTTACCAAAACTTGTCTTAGATACTAGGAGACCTTTTAAACTGGCATTTGCAGCCTAGGGGAGCAAGTCAAAGCCAAACAGGTTCAACCGACTATTTAATCTTAAAACATACAGTCTTGCCTAGCTGTCAAAACTGTTTTACCAAACCTTGTCTTAGATGCCAGGAGCCCCGACAATCTGGCATGTGGAGCCTAGAGGAGCAAGTCAAAGCCAAACAGGCTCATCCAACTATTTAATCTTAAAACATACAGCCTCACCTGGAAGTCAAAATTACTTTACCGAAACTTGTCTCAGATACAAGGATCTCTGTTAATGTAGCATTTGCAGCCTAGGCTAGCATGTCAAAGCCAAGTAGTTACACCCGACTATTAAATCTTAAAACATACTACCCCAACTGGCCGCCAAACTGCTTTACCAAAACTTGTGTCAGATACCAGGAACCCTGTTAATCCAGCATTTGCATCCTAGGGGCGCAGTTCAAAGCCAAACAGGCTCACCCGACAATTTAATCTTAAAACATACAGCCCCATCTGGCTGCCAAAACTGCTTTACCAAAACTTGTCTTAGATACCAGGAGCCCTGTTAATCTAGCATTTGCAGCCTAGGGGAGCAAGTCAAAGCAAAATAGTCTCACCCGACTATTAAATCTTAAAACATACAACCCCATCTGGCCGCCAAACTGCTTTACGAAAACTTGTGTCAGATACCAGGAACCCTGTTAATCCAGCATTTGCATCCTAGGGGCGCAGTTCAAAGCCAAACAGGCTCACCCGACAATTTAATCTTAAAACATATAGCTCCATCTGGCTGCCAAAGCCACCTGAAGGTCGAAATTGCTTTACCGAAACTTGTCTCAGATACAAGGATCTCTGTTAATCTAGCATTTGCAGCCTAGGGTAGCAAGTCAAAGCCAAATAGTCTCAACCGACTATTAAATCTTAAAACATACAACCCCATCTGGCCGCCAAACTGCTTTACGAAAACTTGTGTCAGATACCAGGAACCCTGTTAATCCAGCATTTGCATCCTAGGGGCGCAGTTCAAAGCCAAACAGGCTCACCCGACAATTTAATCTTAAAACATACAGCCCCATCTGGCTGCCAAAACTGCTTTACCAAAACTTGTCTTAGATACCAGGAGCCCTGTTAATCTAGCATTTGCAGCCTAGGGGAGCAAGTCAAAGCAAAATAGTCTCACCTGACTATTAAGTCTTAACACATTCAGCCTCACCTGTAACTCTAAATTGCCTTACCAAAAATTGTCTCAGATACCAGGAACTCTGTTAATCCAGTATTTGCATCCTGGGGGCGCAAGTCAAAGTCAAACAGGCTCACCCGACTATTTAATCTTCAAACATGTAGCCTGACCTAGTTGTCAAAACTGTTTTACCAATACTTTTTTTAGATTTCAGGAGCCCTGTTAATCTAGCATTTGCAGCCTAGGGGAGCAAGTCAAAGCCAAATAGCCTCACCCGACTATTAAATCTTAAAAGATACAGCCCCATCTGGCCGCCAAAATTGCCTTACCAAAACTTGTCTCAGATACCAGGAACCCTGTTAATCCAGCATTTGCAGCCTAGGGGAGCAAGTCAAAGCAAAATAGTCTCACCTGCCTATTAAGTCTTAACACATTCAGCCTCACCTGGAACTCAAAATTGCCTTACCAAAACTTGTCTCAGATACCAGGAACCCTGTTAATCCAGCATTTGCATCCTGGGGGCGCAAGTCAAAGTCATACAGGCTCACCCTACAATTTAATCTTAAAACAAACAGCCCCGTCTGGCTGTCAAAACTGTTTTAATAAAACTTTTATTAGAATCCAGGAACCTTGCCAATCTGGCATGTGCGGCTAGGGGAGCAAGTCAAAGCCAAATAGTCTCACCCGACTATTGAGTCTTAACACATTCAGCCTCACCTGTAACTCTAAATTGCCTTACCAAAATTTGTCTCAGATACCAGGAACCTTTTACTCCAGCATTTGTATCCTGGGGGCGCAAGTCAAAGTCAAACAGGCTCACCCGACTATTTAATCTTCAAACATGTAGCCTGACCTAGTTGTCAAAACTGTTTTACCAATACTTTTTTTAGTTTCCAGGAGCCTTGCCAATCTGGCATGTGCCGCCTAGGGGAGCAAGTCAAAGCAAAATAGTCTCTCCTGACTTTCAAGTCTTAACACATTCAGCCTCACCTGGAACTCAAGATTGCCTTACCAAAACTTGTCTCAGATACCAGGAACCTTATTAATCCAGCATTTGCATCCTGGGGGCGCAAGTCAAAGTCATACAGCCTCACCCTACAATTTAATCTTAAAACAAACATCCCCGTCTGGCTGTCAAAACTGTTTTAATAAAACTTTTATTAGATTCCAGGAACCTTGCCAATCTGGCATGTGCGGCTAGGGGAGCAAGTCAAAGCCAAACAGGCTCATCCGACTATTAAGTCTTAACACATTTAGCCTCACCTGGAACTCAAAATTGCCTTACCAAAACTTGTCTCAGATACCAGGAACCCTGTTAATCCAGCATTTGCATCCTAGGGGCGCAGTTCAAAGCCAAACAGGCTCACCCGACAATTTAATCTTAAAACATACAGCCCCATCTGGCTGCCAAAACTGCTTTACCAAAACTTGTCTTAGATACCAGGAGCCCTGTTAATCTAGCATTTGCAGCCTAGGGGAGCAAGTCAAAGCAAAATAGTCTCACCTGACTATTAAGTCTTAACACATTCAGCCTCACCTGTAACTCTAAATTGCCTTACCAAAATTTGTCTCAGATACCAGGAACCTTTTACTCCAGCATTTGTATCCTGGGGGCGCAAGTCAAAGTCAAACAGGCTCACCCGACTATTTAATCTTCAAACATGTAGCCTGACCTAGTTGTCAAAACTGTTTTACCAATACTTTTTTTAGTTTCCAGGAGCCTTGCCAATCTGGCATGTGCCGCCTAGGGGAGCAAGTCAAAGCAAAATAGTCTCTCCTGACTTTCAAGTCTTAACACATTCAGCCTCACCTGGAACTCAAGATTGCCTTACCAAAACTTGTCTCAGATACCAGGAACCTTATTAATCCAGCATTTGCATCCTGGGGGCGCAAGTCAAAGTCATACAGCCTCACCCTACAATTTAATCTTAAAACAAACATCCCCGTCTGGCTGTCAAAACTGTTTTAATAAAACTTTTATTAGATTCCAGGAACCTTGCCAATCTGGCATGTGCGGCTAGGGGAGCAAGTCAAAGCCAAACAGGCTCATCCGACTATTAAGTCTTAACACATTTAGCCTCACCTGGAACTCAAAATTGCCTTACCAAAACTTGTCTCAGATACCAGGAACCCTGTTAATCCAGCATTTGCATCCTGGGGGCGCAAGTCAAAGTCATACAGGCTCACCCTACAATTTAATCTTAAAACAAACAGCCCCGTCTGGCTGTCAAAACTGTTTTAATAAAACTTTTATTAGAATCCAGGAACCTTGCCAATCTGGCATGTGCGGCTAGGGGAGCAAGTCAAAGCCAAATAGTCTCACCCGACTATTGAGTCTTAAAACATACAGCCTCACCTGGAAGTCAAAATTGTCTTACCGAAACTTGTCTCAGATACCAGGAACCCTGTTATTCCAGCATTTGCATCCTAGGGGAGCAAGTCAAAACCAAACAGGATCACCCGACCATTTAACCTTCAAACATGTAGCCTGACCTAGCTGTCAAAACTGTTTTACCAAGCCTTGTCTCAGATACCAGGAGACCTGCCAATCTGGCGTGTGCAGCCTAGGGGAGCAAGTCAATGCCAATCAGGCTCATCCGACCATTTAATCCTAAAACATTTAGCGCCATCTGGCTGCCAAAACTGCTTTACCAAAACTTGTCTTAGATACCAGGAGCGCTGTTAATCTGGCATTTGTAGCCTAGGGGAGCAAGTCATAGCCAAATAGCCTCACCCGACTATTAAATCTTAAAACATTCAGCCTCACCTGGAACTCAAAATTGCCTTACCAATACTTGTCTCAGATACCAGGAACCTGTTAATCCAGCATTTGTATCCTAGGGGCGCAAGTCAAAGTTAAACAGGCTCACCCGACTATGAAATCTTTAAACATATAGCCCCATCTGGCCGCCAAAACTTATTTACCAAAACTTGTCTTAGATACCAGGAGCGCTGTTAATCTGGCATTTGTAGCCTAGGGGAGCAAGTCATAGCCAAATAGCCTCACCCGACTATTAAATCTTAAAACATACAACCACATCTGGCCGCCAAAACTGCTTTACCAAAACTTGTGTCAGATACCAGGAACCCTGTTAATCCAGCATTTGCATCCTAGAGGCGCAGTTTAAAGCCAAACAGGCTCACCCGACAATTTAATCTTAAAACGTACTGCCCCATCTGGCTGCCAAAGCCACCTGGAAGTCAAAATTGCTTTACCGAAACTTGTTTCAGATACAAGGATCTCTGTTAATTAGCATTTGCAGCCTAGGGTAGCAAGTCAAAGCAAGTCAAATACAACCCCAACTGGCCGCCAAACTGCTTTACGAAAACTTGTGTCAGATACCAGGAACCCTGTTAATCCAGCATTTGCTTCCTAGGGGCGCAGTTCAAAGCCAAACAGGCTCACCCGACAATTTAATCTTAAAACATACAGCCCCATCTGGCTGCCAAAACTGCTTTACCAAAACTTGTCTTAGATACCAGGAGCCCTGTTAATCTAGCATTTGCAGCGTAGGGGAGCACGTCAAAGCAAAATAGTCTCACCTGACTATTAAGTCTTAACACATTCAGCCTCACCTGTAACTCAAAATTGCCTTACAAAAACTTGTCTCAGATACCAGGAACCCTGTTAATCCAGTATTTGCATCCTGTGGGCGCAAGTCAAAGGCTAACAGGCTCACCCGACTATTTAATCTTAATACATGTAGCCTGACCTAGCTGTCAAAACTGTTTTACCAAAACTTTTTTTAGATTCCAGGAGCCCTGTTAATCTAGCATTTGCAGCCTAGGGGAGCAAGTCAAAGCAAAATAGTCTCACCTGACTTTTAAGTCCTAACACATTCAGAATCACCTGTAACTCAAAATTGCCTTACCAAAACTAGTCTCAGATACCAGGACAATTTACAATTTAACCTTAAAGCAAACAGCCCCATCTGGCTGCCAAAACTGCTTTACCAAAACTTGTCTTAGATACCAGGAGACCTTTTAAACTGGCATTTGCAGCCTAGGGGAGCAAGTCAAAGCCAAACAGGTTCAACCGACTATTTAATCTTAAAACATACAGTCTTGCCTAGCTGTCAAAACTGTTTTACCAAACCCTGTCTTAGATGCCAGGAGCCCCGACAATCTGGCATGTGGAGCCTAGAGGAGCAAGTCAAAGCCAAACAGGCTCATCCAACTATTTAATCTTAAAACATACAGCCTCACCTCGAAGTCAAAATTACTTTACCGAAAATTGTCTCAGATACAAGGATCTCTGTTAATGTAGCATTTGCAGCCTAGGCTAGCATGTCAAAGCCAAATAGTTACATCCGACTATTAAATCTTAAAACATACAACCCCAACTGGCCGCCAAACTGCTTTACCAAAACTTGTGTCAGATACCAGGAACCCTGTTAATCCAGCATTTGCATCCTAGGGGCGCAGTTCAAAGCCAAACAGGCTCATCCTACAATTTAATCTTAAAACATACCCCCCATCTGGCTGCCAAAGCCACCTGGAAGTCGCAATTGCTTTACCGAAACTTGTCTCAGATACAAGGATCTCTGTTAATCTAGCATTTGCAGCCTAGGGTAGCAAGTCAAAGCCAAATAGTCTCACCCGACTATTAAATCTTAAAACATACAACCCCATCTGGCCGCCAAACTACTTTACCAAAACTTGTGTCAGATCCCAGAAACCCTGTTAATCCAGCATTTGCATCCTAGGTGCGCAAGTCAAAGGCAAACAGGCTCACCCGACTATTTAATCTTAATACATGTAGCCTGACCTAGCTGTCAAAACTGTTTTACCAAAACTTTTTTTAGATTCCAGGAGCCCCACCAATTTGGCATGTGCCGCCTAGGGGAGCAAGGCAAAGCCAAATAGCCTCACCCGACTATTAAGTCTTAAAACATTCAGCCTAACCTGGAACTCAAAATTGCATTACCAAAACTTGTCTCAGATACCAGGAACCCTGTTAATCCAGCATTTCCATCCTAGGGGCGCAAGTCAAAGCCAAACAGGCTCACCCGACTCTTTAATCTTAAAACATACGGTCTTGCCTAGCTGTCAAAACTGTTTTACTTAAACTTTTTTTAGATTCCAGAGCCCTGTTAATCTAGCATTTGCAGCCTAGGGGAGCAAGTCAAAGCAAATAAGTCTCACCCGACTATTAAGTCTTAAAAAATTCAGCCGCACCTGGAAGTCAAAATTGCCTTACCAAAGCTTGTCTCAGACACCAGGAACCCTGTTAATCCAGTATTTGCATCCTAGGGGCGGAAGTCAAAGCCAAACAGGCTCATCCGACAATTTAATCTTAAAACAAACAGCCTCACCTGGAAGTCAAAACTGCTTTACCGAAACTTGTCTCAGATTTAAGGATCCCTGATAATCTAGCATTTGCATCCTAGGGGCGCAAGTAAAGGCCAAATAGGCTCATCCGACTATTTAATCCTAAAACATACAGCCTCAACTGGAAGTCAAAATTGCTTTACCGAAACTTGTCTCAGATACAAGGATCCCTGTTAATCAATTTAATCTTTAAACAAACAGCCCCATCTGGCTGCAAAAGCTGCTTTATCAAAACTTGTAATGGATACCAGGAGGCCTATTAATCTAGCATTTGCAGCGTAGAGGAGCAAGTCAAAGCCAAATAGCCTCACCCGACTACTAAGTCTTAAAACATTCAGCCGTACCTGGAACTCAAAATTACCTTACCAAAACTTGTCTCAGATACCAGGAACCCTGTTAATCCAGCATTTGCATCCTAGGGGCGCAAGTCAAAGCCAAACAGGCTCCCCAAGCTATTAAATCTTACAACATATAGCCCCATCTGGCCGCCAAAACTGAGTTACCAAAACATGTCTTAGATACCAGGAACCCTGTTAATCCAGCATTTGCATCCTAGGGGCTTAACTCAAAGCCAAACAGGCTCAACCGACTATTTAATCTTAAAACATACGGTCTTGCCCAGCTGTCACAACTGTTTTACCAAACCTTGTCTTAGATTCCGCCAATCTGTCATGTGCCGCCTAGGGGCGCAAGTCAAAGCCAAACAGGCTCACCCGACTATTTAATCTTAAAACATACAGCCTTACCTAGCTGTCAAAACTGTTTTACTATAACTTTTTTTAGATTCCAGGAGCCCTGTTAATCTAGCATTTGCAGCCTAGGGGAGCAAGTCAAAGCAAAATAGACTCACCCGACTTTGAAGTCTTAACACATTCAGCCTCACCTGGAACACAAAATTGCCTTACCAAAACTTGTCTCAGATACCAGGAACCTTATTAATCCAGCATTTGCATCCAAGGGGCGCAAGTCAAAGCCAAACAGGCTCACCTGACTCTTTAATCTTAAAACATACAGTCTTGCCTAGCTCTCAAAACTGTTTTACCAAACCTTGTCTTAGATTCCAGGAGCCCCGCCAATCTGGCATGTGGAGCCTAGGGAAGAAATTCAAAGCCAAACAGGCTCATCCGACTATTTAATCCTAAAAAATACAGCCTCACCTGGAAGTCAAAACTGCTTTACCGAAACTTGTCTCAGATACAAGGATCCCTGATAATCTAGCATTTGCAGCCTAGTCTCACCCGACTATTAAATCTTAAAACATACAACCCCAACTGGTCGCCAAACTGCTTTACCAAAACTTGTGTCAGATACCAGGAACCCTGTTAATCCAGCATATGCATCCTAGGTGCGCAGTTCAAAGCCAAACAGGCTCATCCTACAATTTAATCTTAAAACAAACAGCCCCATCTGGCTGCAAAAGCTGCTGTATCAAAACCTGTCATGGATACCACGATGCCTGTTAATCTAGCATTTGCATCATAGGGGAGCAATTCAAAGCCAAATAGCCTCACCCGACTATTAAGTCTTAAAACATTCAGCCTGACCTGGAACTCAAAATGGCCTTACCAAAACTTGTCTCACATACCAGGAACCCTGTTAATCCAGCATTTGCATCCTAGGGGCGCAAGACAAAGCCAAACAGGCTCACCCGACTATTTAATCCTCAAACATACAGCCTTACCTAGCTGTCAAAACTGTTTTACTAAAACTTTTTGTAGATTCCAGGAGCCCTGTTAATCTAGCATTTGCAGCCTAGGGGAGCAAGTCAAAGCAAATTAGTCTCACCCAACTATTAAGTCTTAACACATTCAGCCCCACCTGGAACTCAAAATTGCCTTACCAAAACTTGTCTCAGATACCAGGAACCCTGTTAATCCAGCATTTGCATCCTAGGGGCGCAAGTCAAACCCAAACAGGCTCACCCGACTCTTTAATCTTAAAACATACGGTCTTGCCTAGCTGTCAAAACTGTTTTACTTAAACTTTTTTTAGATTCCAGAAGCCCTGTTAATCTAGCATTTGCAGCCTAGGGGAGCAAGTCGAAGCAAATTAGTCTCACCCAACTATTAAGTCTTAACACATTCAGCCGTACCTGGAACTCTAAATTGCCTTACCAAAACTTGTCTCAGATACCAGGAACCAATCCAGCATTTGCATCCTAGGGGCGCAATACAAAGCCAAACCGGCTCACCCGACTCTTTAATCTTAAAACATACGGTCTTGCCCAGCTGTCACAACTGTTTTACCAAACCTTGTCTTAGATTCCGCCAATCTGTCATGTGCCGCCTAGGGGCGCAAGTCAAAGCCAAACAGGCTCACCCGACTATTTAATCTTAAAACATACAGCCTTACCTAGCTGTCAAAACTGTTTTACTATAACTTTTTTTAGATTCCAGGAGCCCTGTTAATCTAGCATTTGCAGCCTAGGGGAGCAAGTCAAAGCAAAATAGACTCACCCGACTTTGAAGTCTTAACACATTCAGCCTCACCTGGAACACAAAATTGCCTTACCAAAACTTGTCTCAGATACCAGGAACCTTATTAATCCAGCATTTGCATCCTAGGGGCGCAAGTCAAAGCCAAACAGGCTCACCTGACTCTTTAATCTTAAAACATACAGTCTTGCCTAGCTCTCAAAACTGTTTTACCAAACCTTGTCTTAGATTCCAGGAGCCCCGCCAATCTGGCATGTGGAGCCTAGGGAAGAAATTCAAAGCCAAACAGGCTCATCCGACTATTTAATCCTAAAAAATACAGCCTCACCTGGAAGTCAAAACTGCTTTACCGAAACTTGTCTCAGATACAAGGATCCCTGATAATCTAGCATTTGCAGCCTAGTCTCACCCGACTATTAAATCTTAAAACATACAACCCCAACTGGTCGCCAAACTGCTTTACCAAAACTTGTGTCAGATACCAGGAACCCTGTTAATCCAGCATATGCATCCTAGGTGCGCAGTTCAAAGCCAAACAGGCTCATCCTACAATTTAATATTAAAACAAACAGCCCCATCTGGCTGCAAAAGCTGCTGTATCAAAACCTGTCATGGATACCACGATGCCTGTTAATCTAGCTTTTGCAGCGTAGGGGAGCAATTCAAAGCCAAATAGCCTCACCCGACTATTAAGTCTTAAAACATTCAGCCTGACCTGGAACTCAAAATGGCCTTACCAAAACTTGTCTCACATACCAGGAACCCTGTTAATCCAGCATTTGCATCCTAGGGGCGCAAGACAAAGCCAAACAGGCTCACCCGACTATTTAATCCTCAAACATACAGCCTTACCTAGCTGTCAAAACCGTTTTACTAAAACTTTTTGTAGATTCCAGGAGCCCTGTTAATCTAGCATTTGCAGCCTAGGGGAGCAAGTCAAAGCAAATTAGTCTCACCCAACTATTAAGTCTTAACACATTCAGCCCCACCTGGAACTCAAAATTGCCTTACCAAAACTTGTCTCAGATACCAGGAACCCTGTTAATCCAGCATTTGCATCCTAGGGGCGCAAGTCAAAGCCAAACAGGCTCACCCGACTCTTTAATCTTAAAACATACGGTCTTGCCTAGCTATCAAAACTGTTTTACTTAAACTTTTTTTAGATTCCAGAAGCCCTGTTAATCTAGCATTTGCAGCCTAGGGGAGCAAGTCAAAGCAAATTAGTCTCACCCAACTATTAAGTCTTAACACATTCAGCCCCACCTGGAACTCAAAATTGCCTTACCAAAACTTGTCTCAGATACCAGGAACACTGTTAATCCAGCATTTGCATCCTAGGGGCGCAATACAAAGCCAAACCGGCTCACCCGACTCTTTAATCTTAAAACATACAGCCTTACCCAGCTGTCACAACTGTTTTACCAAACCTTGTCTTAGATTCCAGGAGCCCCGCCAATCTGGCATGTGCCGCCTAGGGGAGCAAGTCAAAGCCAAATAGACTCACCCGACTATTAAGTCTTAACACATTCAGCCTCACCTGGAACACAAAATTGCCTTACCAAAACTTGTCTCAGATACCAGGAACCAATCCAGCATTTGCATCATAGGGGCGCAAGTCAAAGCCAAACAGGCTCACCCGACTATTCAATCTTAAAACATACAGCCTTACCTAGCTGTCAAAACTGTTTTACTAAAACTTTTTTTAGATTCCAGGAGCCCTGTTAATCTAGCATTTGCAGCCTAGGGGAGCAAGTCAAAGCAAAATAGACTCACCCGACTTTTAAGTCTTAACACATTCAGCCTCACCTGGAACACAAAATTGCCTTACCAAAACTTGTCTCAGATACCAGGAACCTTATTAATCCAGCATTTGCATCCTAGGGGCGCAAGTCAAAGCCAAACAGGCTCACCTGACTCTTTAATCTTAAAACATACAGTCTTGCCTAGCTCTCAAAACTGTTTTACCAAACCTTGTCTTAGATTCCAGGAGCCCCGCCAATCTGGCATGTGGAGCCTAGGGAAGAACTTCAAAGCCAAACAGGCTCATCCGACTATTTAATCCTGAAACATACAGCATCACCTGTAAGTCAAAACTGCTTTACCGAAACTTGTCTCAGATACAAGGATCCCTGATAATCTAGCATTTGCAGCCTAGTCTCACCCGACTATTAAATCTTAAAACATACAACCCCAACTGGCCGCCAAACTGCTTTACCAAAACTTGTGTCAGATACCAGGAACCCTGTTAATCCAGCATATGCATCCTAGGTGCGCAGTTCAAAGCCAAACAGGCTCATCCTACAATTTAATCTTAAAACAAACAGCCCCATCTGGCTGCAAAAGCTGCTGTATCAAAACCTGTCATGGATACCACGATGCCTGTTAATCTAGCATTTGCAGCGTAGGGGAGCAATTCAAAGCCAAATAGCCTCACCCGACTATTAAGTCTTAAAACATTCAGCCTGACCTGGAACTCAAAATGGCCTTACCAAAACTTGTCTCACATATCAGGAACCCTGTTAATCCAGCATTTGCATCCTAGGGGCGCAAGACAAAGCCAAACAGGCTCACCCGACTATTTAATCCTCAAACATACAGCCTTACCTAGCTGTCAAAACTGTTTTACTAAAACTTTTTGTAGATTCCAGGAGCCCTGTTAATCTAGCATTTGCAGCCTAGGGGAGCAAGTCAAAGCCAAACAGGCTCACCCGACTCTTAAATCTTAAAACATACGGTCTTGCCTAGCTGTCAAAACTGTTTTACTTAAACTTTTTTTAGATTCCAGAAGCCCTATTAATCTAGCATTTGCAGCCTAGGAGAGCAAGTCAAAGCAAATAAGTCTCACCCGACTATTAAGTCTTAAAAAATTCAGCCTCACCTGGAAGTCAAAACTGCCTTACCAAAGCTTGTCTCAGACACCAGGAACCCTGTTAATCCAGCATTTGCATCCTAGGGGCGGAAGTCAAAGCCAAACAGGCTCATCCGACTATTTAATCCTAAAACATACAGCCTCACCTCGAAGTCAATATTGCTTTACCAAAGCTTGTCTCAGACACCAGGAACCCTGTTAATCCAGCATTTGCATCCTAGGGGCGCAAGTCAAAGTCAAACTGGCTCACCCGACTCTTTAATCTTAAAACATACAGTCTTGCTTAGCTCTCAAAACTGTCTTACCAAACCTTGTCTTAGATTCCAGGAGCCCCGCCAATCTGGCATGTGGAGCCTAGGGGAGAAATTCAAAGCCAAACTGGCTCATCCGACTATTTAATCCTAAAACATACAGCCTCAACTGGAAGTCAAAGTTGCTTTACCGAAACTTGTCTCAGATACAAGGATCCCTTTTAATCAATATAATCTTAACACAAACAGAACCATCTGGCTGCCAAAGCTGCTTCATCAAAACTTGTCATGGATACCAGGAGCCCTGTTAATCTAGCATTTGCAGCGTATGGGAGCAAGTCAAAGCCAAATAGCCTCACCTGACTATTAAATCTTAAAACATACAGCCCCATCTGGCCGCCAAAACTGCTTTAACAAAACTTGTCTCAGATACCAGGAACCCTGGGCTCACCCGACTCTTTAATCTTAAAAAATACAGTCTTGCCTAGCTCTCAAAACTGTTTTACCAAACCTTGTCTTAGTTATCAGGAGCCCTGCCAATCTGGCGAGTGCAGCCTCGGGGAGAAGTTCAAAGCCAAACAGGCTCATCCTACAATTTAATCCTAAGCCCCATCTGGCTGCAAAAGCTGCTTTATCAAAACTTGTCATGGATACCAGGAGGCCTATTAATCTAGCATTTGCAGCGTAGAGGAGCAAGTCAAAGCCAAATAGCCTCACCCGACTATTAAGTCTTAAAACATTCAGCCGTACCTGGAACTCAAAATTGCCTTACCAAAACTTGTCTCAGATACCAGGAACCCTGTTAATCCAGCATTTGCATCCTAGGGGCGCAATACAAAGCCAAACCGGCTCACCCGACTCTTTAATCTTAAAACATACGGTCTTGCCCAGCTGTCACAACTGTTTTACCAAACCTTGTCTTAGATTCCAGGAGCCCCGCCAATCTGGCATGTGCCGCCTAGGGGAGCAAGTCAAAGCCAAATAGACTCACCCGACTATTAAGTCTTAACACATTCAGCCTCACCTGGAACTCAAAATTGCCTTACCAAAACTTGTCTCAGATACCAGGAACCAATCCAGCATTTGCATCATAGGGCGCAAGTCAAAGCCAAACAGGCTCATCCGACTATTTAATCCTCAAACATACAGCCTTACCTAGCTGTCAAAACTGTTTTACTAAAACTTTTTGTAGATTCCATGAGCCCTGTTAATCTAGCATTTGCAGCCTAGGGGAGCAAGTCAAAGCAAATTAGTCTCACCCAACTATTAAGTCTTAACACATTCAGACCCACCTGGAACTCAAAATTGCCTTACCAAAACTTGTCTCAGATACCAGGAAACCTGTTAATCCAGTATTTGCATCCTAGGGGCGCAAGTCAAAGCCAAACAAGCTCACCCGACTCTTTAATCTTAAAACATACGGTCTTGCCTAGCTGTCAAAACTGTTTTACTTAAACTTTTTTTAGATTCCAGAAGCCCTGTTAATCTAGCATTTGCAGCCTAGGGGAGCAAGTCAAAGCAAATTAGTCTCACCCGACTATTAAGTCTTAAAAAATTCAGCCTCACCTGGAAGTCAAAATTGCCTTGCCAAAGCTTGTCTCAGACACCAGGAACCCTGTTAATCCAGCATTTGCATCCTAGGGGCGGAAGTCAAAGCCAAACAGGCTCATCTGACTCTTTAATCTTAAAACATACAGTCTTGCTTAGCTCTCAAAACTGTCTTACCAAACCTTGTCTTAGATTCCTGGAGCCCCGCCAATCTGGCATGTGGAGCCTAGGGGAGAAATTCAAAGCCAAACAGGCTCATCCGACTATTTAATCCTAAAACGTACAGCCTCAACTGGAAGTCAAAGTTGCTTTACCGAAACTTGTCTCAGATACAAGGATCCCTGTTAATCAATTTAATCTTAAAACAAACAGAACCATCTGGCTGCCAAAGCTGCTTTATCAAAACTTGTCATGGATACCAGGAGCCCTGTTAATCTAGCATTTGCAGCGTATGGGAGCATGTCAAAGCCAAATAGCCTCACCTGACTATTAAATCTTAAAACATACAGCCCCATCTGGCCGCCAAAACTGCTTTAACAAAACTTGTCTCAGATACCAGGAACCCTGGGCTCACCCGACTCTTTAATCTTAAAAAATACAGTCTTGCCTAGCTCTCAAAACTGTTTTACCAAACCTTGTCTCAGTTACCAGGAGCCCTGCCAATCTGGCGTGTGCAGCCTCGGGGAGAAGTTCAAAGCCAAACAGGCTCATCCTACAATTTAATCTTAAAACAAACAGCCTCACCTGGAAGTCAAAACTGCTTTACCGAAACTTGTCTCAGATACAAGGATCCCTGATAATCTAGCATTTCCATCCTAGGGGCGCAAGTCAAAGCCAAATAGGCTCATCCGACTATTTAATCCTAAAACATACAGCCTCAACTGGAAGTCAAAATTGCTTTACCGAAAGTTGTCTCAGATACAAGGATCCCTGTTAATCAATTTAATCTTAAAACAAACAGAACCATCTGGCTGCAAAAGCTGCTTTATCAAAACTTGTCATGGATACCAGGAGCCCTGTTAATCTAGCATTTGCAGCGAATGGGAGCAAGTCAAAGCCAAATAGCCTCACCTGACTATTAAATCTTAAAACATACAGCCCCATCTGGCCGCCAAAACTGCTTTAACAAAACTTGTCTCAGATACCAGGAACCCTGGGCTCACCCGACTCTTTAATCAGCCGTACCTGGAACTCAAAATTGCCTTACCAAAACTTGTCTCAGATACCAGGAACCCTGTTAATCCAGCATTTGCATCCTAGGGGCGCAATACAAAGCCAAACCGGCTCACCCGACTCTTTAATCTTAAAACATACGGTCTTGCCCAGCTGTCACAACTGTTTTACCAAACCTTGTCTTAGATTCCAGGAGCCCCGCCAATCTGGCATGTGCCGCCTAGGGGAGCAAGTCAAAGCCAAATAGACTCACCCGACTATTAAGTCTTAACACATTCAGCCTCACCTGGAACTCAAAATTGCCTTACCAAAACTTGTCTCAGATACCAGGAACCAATCCAGCATTTGCATCATAGGGCGCAAGTCAAAGCCAAACAGGCTCACCCGACTATTTATTCTTAAAACATACAGCCTTACCTAGCTGTCAAAACTGTTTTACTAAAACTTTTTTTAGATTCCAGGAGCCCTGTTAATCTAGCATTTGCAGCCTAGGGGAGCAAGTCAAAGCAAAATAGACTCACCCGACTATTAAGTCATAACACATTCAGCCTCACCTGGAACACAAAATTGCCTTACCAAAACTTGTCTCAGATACCAGGAACCTTATTAATCCAGCATTTGCATTCTAGGGGCGCAAGTCAAAGCCAAACAGGCTCACCTGACTCTATAATCTTAAAACATACAGTCTTGCCTAGCTCTCAAAACTGTTTTACCAAACCTTGTCTTAGATTCCAGGAGCCCCGCCAATCTGGCATGTGGAGCCTAGGGAAGAAATTCAAAGCCAAACAGGCTCATCCGACTATTTAATCCTAAAATATGCAGCCTCACCTGGAAGTCAAAACTGCTTTACCGAAACTTGTCTCAGATACAAGGATCCCTGATAATCTAGCATTTGCAGCCTAGTCTCACCCGACTATTAAATCTTAAAACATACAACCCCAAGTGGCCGCCAAACTGCTTTACCAAAACTTGTGTCAGATACCAGGAACCCTGTTAATCCAGCATATGCATCCTAGGTGCGCACTTCAAAGCCAAACAGGCTCATCCTACAATTTAATCTTAAAACAAACAGCCCCATCTGGCAGCAAAAGTTGCTGTATCAAAACCTGTCATGGATACCACGATGCCTGTTAATCTAGCATTTGCAGCGTAGGGGAGCAAGTCAAAGCCAAATAGACTCACCCGACTATTAAGTCTTAACACATTCAGCCTCACCTGGAACTCAAAATTGCCTTACCAAAACTTGTCTCAGATACCAGGAACCAATCCAGCATTTGCATCATAGGGCGCAAGTCAAAGCCAAACAGGCTCATCCGACTATTTAATCCTCAAACATACAGCCTTACCTAGCTGTCAAAACTGTTTTACTAAAACTTTTTGTAGATTCCATGAGCCCTGTTAATCTAGCATTTGCAGCCTAGGGGAGCAAGTCAAAGCAAATTAGTCTCACCCAACTATTAAGTCTTAACACATTCAGACCCACCTGGAACTCAAAATTGCCTTACCAAAACTTGTCTCAGATACCAGGAAACCTGTTAATCCAGTATTTGCATCCTAGGGGCGCAAGTCAAAGCCAAACAAGCTCACCCGACTCTTTAATCTTAAAACATACGGTCTTGCCTAGCTGTCAAAACTGTTTTACTTAAACTTTTTTTAGATTCCAGAAGCCCTGTTAATCTAGCATTTGCAGCCTAGGGGAGCAAGTCAAAGCAAATTAGTCTCACCCGACTATTAAGTCTTAAAAAATTCAGCCTCACCTGGAAGTCAAAATTGCCTTGCCAAAGCTTGTCTCAGACACCAGGAACCCTGTTAATCCAGCATTTGCATCCTAGGGGCGGAAGTCAAAGCCAAACAGGCTCATCTGACTCTTTAATCTTAAAACATACAGTCTTGCTTAGCTCTCAAAACTGTCTTACCAAACCTTGTCTTAGATTCCTGGAGCCCCGCCAATCTGGCATGTGGAGCCTAGGGGAGAAATTCAAAGCCAAACAGGCTCATCCGACTATTTAATCCTAAAACGTACAGCCTCAACTGGAAGTCAAAGTTGCTTTACCGAAACTTGTCTCAGATACAAGGATCCCTGTTAATCAATTTAATCTTAAAACAAACAGAACCATCTGGCTGCCAAAGCTGCTTTATCAAAACTTGTCATGGATACCAGGAGCCCTGTTAATCTAGCATTTGCAGCGTATGGGAGCATGTCAAAGCCAAATAGCCTCACCTGACTATTAAATCTTAAAACATACAGCCCCATCTGGCCGCCAAAACTGCTTTAACAAAACTTGTCTCAGATACCAGGAACCCTGGGCTCACCCGACTCTTTAATCTTAAAAAATACAGTCTTGCCTAGCTCTCAAAACTGTTTTACCAAACCTTGTCTCAGTTACCAGGAGCCCTGCCAATCTGGCGTGTGCAGCCTCGGGGAGAAGTTCAAAGCCAAACAGGCTCATCCTACAATTTAATCTTAAAACAAACAGCCTCACCTGGAAGTCAAAACTGCTTTACCGAAACTTGTCTCAGATACAAGGATCCCTGATAATCTAGCATTTCCATCCTAGGGGCGCAAGTCAAAGCCAAATAGGCTCATCCGACTATTTAATCCTAAAACATACAGCCTCAACTGGAAGTCAAAATTGCTTTACCGAAAGTTGTCTCAGATACAAGGATCCCTGTTAATCAATTTAATCTTAAAACAAACAGAACCATCTGGCTGCAAAAGCTGCTTTATCAAAACTTGTCATGGATACCAGGAGCCCTGTTAATCTAGCATTTGCAGCGAATGGGAGCAAGTCAAAGCCAAATAGCCTCACCTGACTATTAAATCTTAAAACATACAGCCCCATCTGGCCGCCAAAACTGCTTTAACAAAACTTGTCTCAGATACCAGGAACCCTGGGCTCACCCGACTCTTTAATCTTAAAAAATACAGTCTTGCCTAGCTCTCAAAACTGTTTTACCAAACCTTGTCTCAGTTATCAGGAGCCCTGCCAATCTGGCGTGTGCAGCCTCGGGGAGAAGTTCAAAGCCAAACAGGCTCATCCTACAATTTAATCTTAAAACAAACAGCCCCATCTGGCTGCAAAAGCTGCTTTATCAAAACTTGTCATGGATACCAGGAGGCCTATTAATCTAGCATTTGCAGCGTAGAGGAGCAAGTCAAAGCCAAATATCCCTCACCCGACTACTAAGTCTTAAAACATTCAGCCGTACCTGGAACTCAAAATTACCTTACCCAAACTTGTCTCAGATACCAGGAACCCTGTTAATCCAGCATTTGCATCCTAGGGGCGGAAGTCAAAGCCAAACAGGCTCATCCGACTATTTAATCCTAAGCCCCATCTGGCTGCAAAAGCTGCTTTATCAAAACTTGTCATGGATACCAGGAGGCCTATTAATCTAGCATTTGCAGCGTAGAGGAGCAAGTCAAAGCCAAATAGCCTCACCCGACTACTAAGTCTTAAAACATTCAGCCGTACCTTGAACTCAAAATTGCCTTACCAAAACTTGTCTCAGATACCAGGAACCCTGTTAATCCAGCATTTGCATCCTAGGGGCGCAAGACAAAGTCTCACCCAACTATTAAGTCACCTGGAACTCAAAACTGCCTTACCAAAACTTGTCTCAGATACCAGGAACCCTGTTAATCCAGCATTTGCATCCTAGGGGCGCAAGTCAAAGCCAAACAGGCTCACTCGACTCTTTAATCTTAAAACATACGGTCTTGCCTAGCTGTCAAAACTGTTTTACTTAAACTTTTTTTAGATTCCAGAAGCCCTGTTAATCTAGCATTTGCAGCCTAGGGGAGCAAGTCAAAGCAAATTAGTCTCACCCAACTATTAAGTCTTAACACATTCAGCCCCACCTGGAACTCAAAATTGCCTTACCAAAATTTGTCTCAGATACCAGGAACCCTGTTAATCCAGCATTTGCATCCTAGGGGCGCAATACAAAGCCAAACCGGCTCACCCGACTCTTTAATCTTAAAACATACGGTCTTGCCCAGCTGTCACAACTGTTTTACCAAACCTTGTCTTAGATGCCAGGAGCCCCGCCAATCTGGCATGTGCCGCCTAGGGGAGCAAGTCAAAGCCAAATAGACTCACCCGACTATTAAGTCTTAACACATTCAGCCTCACCTGGAACACAAAATTGCCTTACCAAAACTTGTCTCAGATACCAGGAACCAATCCAGCATTTGCATCATAGGGGCGCAAGTCAAAGCCAAACAGGCTCACCCGACTATTCAATCTTAAAACATACAGCCTTTCCTAGCTGTCAAAACTGTTTTACTAAAACTTTTTTTAGATTCCAGGAGCCCTGTTAATCTAGCATTTGCAGCCTAGGGGAGCAAGTCAAAGCAAAATAGACTCACCCGACTTTTAAGTCTTAACACATTCAGCCTCACCTGGAACACAAAATTGCCTTACCAAAACTTGTCTCAGATACCAGGAACCTTATTAATCCAGCATTTGCATCCTAGGGGCGCAAGTCAAAGCCAAACAGGCTCACCTGACTCTTTAATCTTAAAACATACAGTCTTGCCTAGCTCTCAAAACTGTTTTACCAAACCTTGTCTTAGATTCCAGGAGCCCCGCCAATCTGGCATGTGGAGCCTAGGGAAGAACTTCAAAGCCAAACAGGCTCATCCGACTATTTAATCCTGAAACATACAGCATCACCTGGAAGTCAAAACTGCTTTACCGAAACTTGTCTCAGATACAAGGATCCCTGATAATCTAGCATTTGCAGCCTAGTCTCACCCGACTATTAAATTTAAAAACATACAACCCCAACTGGCCGCCAAACTGCTTTACCAAAACTTGTGTCAGATACCAGGAACCCTGTTAATCCAGCATATGCATCCTAGGTGCGCAGTTCAAAGCCCAACAGGCTCATCCTACAATTTAATCTTAAAACAAACAGCCCCATCTGGCTGCAAAAGCTGCTGTATCAAAACCTGTCATGGATACCACGATGCCTGTTAATCTAGCATTTGCAGCGTAGGGGAGCAATTCAAAGCCAAATAGCCTCACCCGACTATTAAGTCTTAAAACATTCAGCCTGACCTGGAACTCAAAATGGCCTTACCAAAACTTGTCTCACATACCAGGAACCCTGTTAATCCAGCATTTGCATCCTAGGGGCGCAAGACAAAGCCAAACAGGCTCACCCGACTATTTAATCCTCAAACATACAGCCTTACCTAGCTGTCAAAACTGTTTTACTAAAACTTTTTGTAGATTCCAGGAGCCCTGTTAATCTAGCATTTGCAGCCTAGGGGAGCAAGTCAAAGCAAATTAGTCTCACCCAACTATTAAGTCTTAACACATTCAGCCCCACCTGGAACTCAAAATTGCCTTACCAAAACTTGTCTCAGATACCAGGAACCCTGTTAATCCAGCATTTGCATCCTAGGGGCGCAAGTCAAAGCCAAACAGGCTCACCCGACTCTTTAATCTTAAAACATACGGTCTTGCCTAGCTGTCAAAACTGTTTTACTTAAACTTTTTTAGATTCCAGAAGCCCTGTTAATCTAGCATTTGCAGCCTAGGGGAGCAAGTCAAAGCAAATTAGTCTCACCCGACTATTAAGTCTTAAAAAATTCAGCCTCACCTGGAAGTCAAAACTGCCTTACCAAAGCTTGTCTCAGACACCAGGAACCCTGTTAATCCAGCATTTGCATCCTAGGGGCGGAAGTCAAAGCCAAACAGGCTCATCCGACTATTTAATCCTAAAACATACAGCCTCACCTCGAAGTCAATATTGCTTTACCAAAGCTTGTCTCAGACACCAGGAACCCTGTTAATCCAGCATTTGCATCCTAGGGGCGCAAGTCAAAGTCAAACTGGCTCACCTGACTCTTTAATCTTAAAACATACAGTCTTGCTTAGCTCTCAAAACTGTCTTACCAAACCTTGTCTTAGATTCCAGGAGCCCCGCCAATCTGGCATGTGGAGCCTAGGGGAGAAATTCAAAGCCAAACAGGCTCATCCGACTATTTAATCCTAAAACATACAGCCTCAACTGGAAGTCAAAGTTGCTTTACCGAAACTTGTCTCAGATACAAGGATCCCTGTTAATCAATTTAATCTTAAAACAAACAGAACCATCTGGCTGCAAAAGCTGCTTTATCAAAACTTGTCATGGATACCAGGAGGCCTATTTATCTAGCATTTGCAGCGTAGAGGAGCAAGTCAAAGCCAAATAGCCTCACCCGACTACTAAGTCTTAAAACATTCAGCCGTACCTGGAACTCAAAATTGCCTTACCAAAACTTGTCTCAGATACCAGGAACCCTGTTAATCCAGCATTTGCATCCTAGGGGCGCAATACAAAGCCAAACCGGCTCACCCGACTCTTTAATCTTAAAACATACGGTCTTGCCCAGCTGTCACAACTGTTTTACCAAACCTTGTCTTAGATTCCAGGAGCCCCGCCAATCTGGCATGTGCCGCCTAGGGGAGCAAGTCAAAGCCAAATAGACTCACCCGACTATTAAGTCTTAACACATTCAGCCTCACCTGGAACTCAAAATTGCCTTACCAAAACTTGTCTCAGATACCAGGAACCAATCCAGCATTTGCATCATAGGGCGCAAGTCAAAGCCAAACAGGCTCACCCGACTATTTATTCTTAAAACATACAGCCTTACCTAGCTGTCAAAACTGTTTTACTAAAACTTTTTTAGATTCCAGGAGCCCTGTTAATCTAGCATTTGCAGCCTAGGGGAGCAAGTCAAAGCAAAATAGACTCACCCGACTATTAAGTCATAACACATTCAGCCTCACCTGGAACACAAAATTGCCTTACCAAAACTTGTCTCAGATACCAGGAACCTTATTAATCCAGCATTTGCATTCTAGGGGCGCAAGTCAAAGCCAAACAGGCTCACCTGACTCTATAATCTTAAAACATACAGTCTTGCCTAGCTCTCAAAACTGTTTTACCAAACCTTGTCTTAGATTCCAGGAGCCCCGCCAATCTGGCATGTGGAGCCTAGGGAAGAAATTCAAAGCCAAACAGGCTCATCCGACTATTTAATCCTAAAATATACAGCCTCACCTGGAAGTCAAAACTGCTTTACCGAAACTTGTCTCAGATACAAGGATCCCTGATAATCTAGCATTTGCAGCCTAGTCTCACCCGACTATTAAATCTTAAAACATACAACCCCAAGTGGCCGCCAAACTGCTTTACCAAAACTTGTGTCAGATACCAGGAACCCTGTTAATCCAGCATATGCATCCTAGGTGCGCACTTCAAAGCCAAACAGGCTCATCCTACAATTTAATCTTAAAACAAACAGCCCCATCTGGCAGCAAAAGTTGCTGTATCAAAACCTGTCATGGATACCACGATGCCTGTTAATCTAGCATTTGCAGCGTAGGGGAGCAATTCAAAGCCAAATAGCCTCACCCGACTATTAAGTCTTAAAACATTCAGCCTGACCTGGAACTCAAAATGGCCTTACCAAAACTTGTCTCACATACCAGGAACCCTATTAATCCAGCATTTGCATCCTAGGGGCGCAAGTCAAAGCCAAACAGGCTCATCCGACTATTTAATCCTCAAACATACAGCCTTACCTAGCTGTCAAAACTGTTTTACTAAAACTTTTTGTAGATTCCATGAGCCCTGTTAATCTAGCATTTGCAGCCTAGGGGAGCAAGTCAAAGCAAATTAGTCTCACCCAACTATTAAGTCTTAACACATTCAGCCCCACCTGGAACTCAAAATTGCCTTACCAAAACTTGTCTCAGATACCAGGAACCCTGTTAATCCAGTATTTGCATCCAAGGGGCGCAAGTCAAAGCCAAACAGGCTCACCCGACTCTTTAATCTTAAAACATACGGTCTTGCCTAGCTGTCAAAACTGTTTTACTTAAACTTTTTTTAGATTCCAGAAGCCCTGTTAATCTAGCATTTGCAGCCTAGGGGAGCAAATCAAAGCAAATTAGTCTCACCCGACTATTAAGTCTTAAAAAGCTACCAAAGCTTGTCTCAGACACCAGGAACCCTGTTAATCCAGCATTTGCATCCTAGGGGCGGAAGTCAAAGCCAAACAGGCGCATCCGACTATTTAATCCTAAAACATACAGCCTCACCTGGAAGTCAATATTGCTTTACCAAAGCTTGTCTCAGACACCAGGAACCCTGTTAATCCAGCATTTGCATCGTAGGGGCGCAAGTCAAAGCCAAACTGGCTCACCTGACTCTTTAATCTTAAAACATACAGTCTTGCTTAGCTCTCAAAACTGTCTTACCAAACCTTGTCTTAGATTCCAGGAGCCCCGCCAATTTGGCATGTGGAGCCTAGGGGAGAAATTCAAAGCCAAACAGGCTCATCCTACACTTTAATCTTAAAACAAACAGCCTCACCTGGAAGTCAAAACTGCTTTACCGAAACTTGTCTCAGATACAAGGATCCCTGTTAATCAATTTAATCTTAAAACAAACAGAACCATCTGGCTGCCAAAGCTGCTTTATCAAAACTTGTCATGGATACCAGGAGCCCTGTTAATCTAGCATTTGCAGCGTATGGGAGCAAGTCAAAGCCAAATAGCCTCACCTGACTATTAAATCTTAAAACATACAGCCCCATCTGGCCGCCAAAACTGCTTTAACAAAACTTGTCTCAGATACCAGGAACCCTGGGCTCACCCGACTCTTTAATCTTAAAAAATACAGTCTTGCCTAGCTCTCAAAACTGTTTTACCAAACCTTGTCTCAGTTACCAGGAGCCCTGCCAATCTGGCGTGTGCAGCCTCGGGGAGAAGTTCAAAGCCAAACAGGCTCATCCTACAATTTAATCTTAAAACAAACAGCCTCACCTGGAAGTCAAAACTGCTTTACCGAAACTTGTCTCAGATACAAGGATCCCTGATAATCTAGCATTTCCATCCTAGGGGCGCAAGTCAAAGCCAAATAGGCTCATCCGACTATTTAATCCTAAAACATACAGCCTCAACTGGAAGTCAAAATTGCTTTACCGAAACTTGTCTCAGATACAAGGATCCCTGTTAATCAATTTAATCTTAAAACAAACAGAACCATCTGGCTGCAAAAGCTGCTTTATCAAAACTTGTCATGGATACCAGGAGCCCTGTTAATCTAGCATTTGCAGCGAATGGGAGCAAGTCAAAGCCAAATAGCCTCACCTGACTATTACATCTTAAAACATACAGCCCCATCTGGCCGCCAAAACTGCTTTAACAAAACTAGTCTCAGATACCAGGAACCCTGGGCTCACCCGACTCTTTAATCTAAAAAAATACAGTCTTGCCTAACTCTCAAAACTGTTTTACCAAACCTTGTCTCAGTTATCAGGAGCCCTGCCAATCTGGCGTGTGCAGCCTCAGGGAGAAGTTCAAAGCCAAACAGGCTCATCCTACAATTTAATCTTAAAACAAACAGCCCCATCTGGCTGCAAAAGCTGCTTTATCAAAACTTGTCATGGATACCAGGAGGCCTATTAATCTAGCATTTGCAGCGTAGAGGAGCAAGTCAAAGCCAAATAGCCTCACCCGACTACTAAGTCTTAAAACATTCAGCCGTACCTGGAACTCTAAATTGCCTTACCAAAACTTGTCTCAGATACCAGGAACCCTGTTAATCCAGCATTTGCATCCTAGGGGCGCAATACAAAGCCAAACCGGCTCACCCGACTCTTTAATCTTAAAACATACGGTCTTGCCCAGCTGTCAAAACTGTTTTACCAAACCTGGTCTTAGATTCCAGGAGCCCCGCCAATCTGGCATGTGCCGCCTAGGGGAGCAAGTCAAAGCAAAATAGACTCACCCGACTATTAAGTCTTAACACATTCAGCCTCACCTGGAACACAAAATTGCCTTACCAAAGCTTGTCTCAGACACCAGGAACCCTGTTAATCCAGCATTTGCATCCTAGGGGCGGAAGTCAAGCCAAACAGGCTCATCCGACTATTTAATCCTAAAACATACAGCCTCACCTGGAAGTCAAAACTGCTTTACCGAAACTTGTCTCAGATACAAGGATCCCTGATAATCTAGCATTTGCATCCTAGGGGCGCAAGTTAAAGCCAAATAGGCTCATCCGACTATTTAATCCTAAAACATACAGCCTCAACTGGAAGTCAAAATTGCTTTACCGAAACTTGTCTCAGTTACAAGGATCCCTGTTAATCTATTTAATCTTAAAACAAACAGAACCATCTGGCTGCAAAAGCTGCTTTATCAAAACTTTTCATGGATACCAGGAGCCCTGTTAATCTAGCATTTGCAGCGAATGGAAGCAAGTCAAAGCCAAATAGCCTCACCTGACTATAAAATCTTAAAACATACAGCCCCATCTGGCCGCCAAAACTGCTTTAACAAAACTTGTCTCAGATACCAGGAACCCTGGGCTCACCCGACTCTTTAATCTTAAAAAATACAGTCTTGCCTAGCTCTCAAAACTGTTTTACCAAACCTTGTCTCAGTTACCAGGAGCCCTGCCAATCTGGCGTGTGCAGCCTCGGGGAGAAGTTCAAAGCCAAACAGGCTCATCCTACAATTTAATCTTAAAACTAACAGCCCCATCTGGCTGCAAAAGCTGCTTTATCAAAACTTGTCATGGATACCAGGAGGCCTATTAATCTAGCATTTGCAGCGTAGAGGAGCAAGTCAAAGCCAAATAGCCTCACCCGACTACTAAGTCTTAAAACATTCAGCCGTACCTTGAACTCAAAATTGCCTTACCAAAACTTGTCTCAGATACCAGGAACCCTGTTAATCCAGCATTTGCATCCTAGGGGCGCAAGACAAAGCCAAACAGGCTCACCCGACTATTTAATCTTAAAACATACAGCCATACCTAGCTGTCAAAACTGTTTTACTAAAACTTTTTTTAGATTCCAGGAGCCCTGTTAATCTATCATTTGCAGCCTAGGGGAGTAAGTCAAAGCAAAATAGACTCACCCGACTATTAAGTCTTAACACATTCAGCCTCACCTGGAACTCAAAATTGCCTTACGAAAACTTGTCTCAGATACCAGGAACCTTATTTATCCAGCATTTGCATCCTAGGGGCGCAAGTCAAAGCCAAACTGGCTCACCTGACTCTTTAATCTTAAAACGTACAGTCTTGCCTAGCTCTCAAAACTGTTTTACCAAACCTTGTCTTAGATTCCAGGAGCCCCGCCAATCTGGCATGTGGAGCCTAGGGGAGAAATTCAAAGCCAAACAGGCTCATCCGACTATTTAATCCTAAAACATACAGCCTCAACTGGAAGTCAAAATTGCTTTACCGAAACTTGTCTCAGATACAAGGATCCCTGTTAATCAATTTATTTTTAAAACAAACAGCCCCATCTGGCTGCCAAAGCTGCTTTATCAAAACTTGTCATGGATACCAGGAGGCCTGTTAATCTAGCATTTGCAGCGTATGGGAGCAAGTCAAAGCCAAATAGCCTCACCCGACTATTAAATCTTAAAACATACAGCCTCACCTGGAACACAAAATTGCCTTACCAAAACTTGTCTCAGATACCAGGAACCCTGTTAATCCAGCATTTGCATCCTAGGGGCGCAAGACAAAGCCAAACAGGCTCACCCGACTATTTAATCTTAAAACATACAGCCTTACCTAGCTGTCAAAACTGTTTTACTAAAACTTTTTTTAGATTCCAGGAGCCCTGTTAATCTAGCATTTGCAGCCTAGGGGAGCAAGTCAAAGCAAAATAGACTCACCCGACTATTAAGTCATAACACATTCAGCCTCACCTGGAACACAAAATTGCCTTACCAAAACTTGTCTCAGATACCAGGAACCTTATTAATCCAGCATTTGCATTCTAGGGGCGCAAGTCAAAGCCAAACAGGCTCACCTGACTCTATAATCTTAAAACATACAGTCTTGCCTAGCTCTCAAAACTGTTTTACCAAACCTTGTCTTAGATTCCAGGAGCCCCGCCAATCTGGCATGTGGAGCCTAGGGAAGAAATTCAAAGCCAAACAGGCTCATCCGACTATTTAATCCTAAAATATACAGCCTCACCTGGAAGTCAAAACTGCTTTACCGAAACTTGTCTCAGATACAAGGATCCCTGATAATCTAGCATTTGCAGCCTAGTCTCACCCGACTATTAAATCTTAAAACATACAACCCCAAGTGGCCGCCAAACTGCTTTACCAAAACTTGTGTCAGATACCAGGAACCCTGTTAATCCAGCATATGCATCCTAGGTGCGCACTTCAAAGCCAAACAGGCTCATCCTACAATTTAATCTTAAAACAAACAGCCCCATCTGGCTGCAAAAGTTGCTGTATCAAAACCTGTCATGGATACCACGATGCCTGTTAATCTAGCATTTGCAGCGTAGGGGAGCAATTCAAAGCCAAATAGCCTCACCCGACTATTAAGTCTTAAAACATTCAGCCTGACCTGGAACTCAAAATGGCCTTACCAAAACTTGTCTCACATACCAGGAACCCTATTAATCCAGCATTTGCATCCTAGGGGCGCAAGTCAAAGCCAAACAGGCTCATCCGACTATTTAATCCTCAAACATACAGCCTTACCTAGCTGTCAAAACTGTTTTACTAAAACTTTTTGTAGATTCCATGAGCCCTGTTAATCTAGCATTTGCAGCCTAGGGGAGCAAGTCAAAGCAAATTAGTCTCACCCAACTATTAAGTCTTAACACATTCAGCCCCACCTGGAACTCAAAATTGCCTTACCAAAACTTGTCTCAGATACCAGGAACCCTGTTAATCCAGTATTTGCATCCAAGGGGCGCAAGTCAAAGCCAAACAGGCTCACCCGACTCTTTAATCTTAAAACATACGGTCTTGCCTAGCTGTCAAAACTGTTTTACTTAAACTTTTTTTAGATTCCAGAAGCCCTGTTAATCTAGCATTTGCAGCCTAGGGGAGCAAATCAAAGCAAATTAGTCTCACCCGACTATTAAGTCTTAAAAAATTCAGCCTCACCTGGAAGTCAAAATTGCCTTACCAAAGCTTGTCTCAGACACCAGGAACCCTGTTAATCCAGCATTTGCATCCTAGGGGCGGAAGTCAAAGCCAAACAGGCGCATCCGACTATTTAATCCTAAAACATACAGCCTCACCTGGAAGTCAATATTGCTTTACCAAAGCTTGTCTCAGACACCAGGAACCCTGTTAATCCAGCATTTGCATCGTAGGGGCGCAAGTCAAAGCCAAACTGGCTCACCTGACTCTTTAATCTTAAAACATACAGTCTTGCTTAGCTCTCAAAACTATCTTACCAAACCTTGTCTTAGATTCCAGGAGCCCCGCCAATCTGGCATGTGGAGCCTAGGGGAGAAATTCAAAGCCAAACAGGCTCATCCGACTATTTAATCCTAAAACATACAGCCTCAACTGGAAGTCAAAGTTGCTTTACCGAAACTTGTCTCAGATACAAGGATCCCTGTTAATCAATTTAATCTTAAAACAAACAGAACCATCTGGCTGCCAAAGCTGCTTTATCAAAACTTGTCATGGATACCAGGAGCCCTGTTAATCTAGCATTTGCAGCGTATGGGAGCAAGTCAAAGCCAAATAGCCTCACCTGACTATTAAATCTTAAAACATACAGCCCCATCTGGCCGCCAAAACTGCTTTAACAAAACTTGTCTCAGATACCAGGAACCCTGGGCTCACCCGACTCTTTAATCTTAAAAAATACAGTCTTGCCTAGCTCTCAAAACTGTTTTACCAAACCTTGTCTCAGTTACCAGGAGCCCTGCCAATCTGGCGTGTGCAGCCTCGGGGAGAAGTTCAAAGCCAAACAGGCTCATCCTACAATTTAATCTTAAAACAAACAGCCTCACCTGGAAGTCAAAACTGCTTTACCGAAACTTGTCTCAGATACAAGGATCCCTGATAATCTAGCATTTCCATCCTAGGGGCGCAAGTCAAAGCCAAATAGGCTCATCCGACTATTTAATCCTAAAACATACAGCCTCAACTGGAAGTCAAAATTGCTTTACCGAAACTTGTCTCAGATACAAGGATCCCTGTTAATCAATTTAATCTTAAAACAAACAGAACCATCTGGCTGCAAAAGCTGCTTTATCAAAACTTGTCATGTATACCAGGAGCCCTGTTAATCTAGCATTTGCAGCGAATGGGAGCAAGTCAAAGCCAAATAGCCTCACCTGACTATTACATCTTAAAACATACAGCCCCATCTGGCCGCCAAAACTGCTTTAACAAAACTTGTCTCAGATACCAAGAACCCTGGGCTCACCCGACTCTTTAATCTAAAAAAATACAGTCTTGCCTAACTCTCAAAACTGTTTTACCAAACCTTGTCTCAGTTATCAGGAGCCCTGCCAATCTGGCGTGTGCAGCCTCGGGGAAAAGTTCAAAGCCAAACAGGCTCATCCTACAATTTAATCTTAAAACAAACAGCCCCATCTGGCTGCAAAAGCTGCTTTATCAAAACTTGTCATGGATACCAGGAGGCCTATTAATCTAGCATTTGCAGCGTAGAGGAGCAAGTCAAAGCCAAATAGCCTCACCCGACTACTAAGTCTTAAAACATTCAGCCGTACCTGGAACTCTAAATTGCCTTACCAAAACTTGTCTCAGATACCAGGAACCCTGTTAATCCAGCATTTGCATCCTAGGGGCGCAATACAAAGCCAAACCGGCTCACCCGACTCTTTAATCTTAAAACATACGGTCTTGCCCAGCTGTCAAAACTGTTTTACCAAACCTGGTCTTAGATTCCAGGAGCCCCGCCAATCTGGCATGTGCCGCCTAGGGGAACAAGTCAAAGCAAAATAGACTCACCCGACTATTAAGTCTTAACACATTCAGCCTCACCTGGAACACAAAATTGCCTTACCAAAACTTGTCTCAGATACCAGGAACCTTATTAATCCAGCATTTGCATTCTAGGGGCGCAAGTCAAAGCCAAACAGGCTCACCTGACTCTATAATCTTAAAACATACAGTCTTGCCTAGCTCTCAAAACTGTTTTACCAAACCTTGTCTTAGATTCCAGGAGCCCCGCCAATCTGGCATGTGGAGCCTAGGGAAGAAATTCAAAGCCAAACAGGCTCATCCGACTATTTAATCCTAAAATATACAGCCTCACCTGGAAGTCAAAACTGCTTTACCGAAACTTGTCTCAGATACAAGGATCCCTGATAATCTAGCATTTGCAGCCTAGTCTCACCCGACTATTAAATCTTAAAACATACAACCCCAAGTGGCCGCCAAACTGCTTTACCAAAACTTGTGTCAGATACCAGGAACCCTGTTAATCCAGCATATGCATCCTAGGTGCGCACTTCAAAGCCAAACAGGCTCATCCTACAATTTAATCTTAAAACAAACAGCCCCATCTGGCTGCAAAAGTTGCTGTATCAAAACCTGTCATGGATACCACGATGCCTGTTAATCTAGCATTTGCAGCGTAGGGGAGCAATTCAAAGCCAAATAGCCTCACCCGACTATTAAGTCTTAAAACATTCAGCCTGACCTGGAACTCAAAATGGCCTTACCAAAACTTGTCTCACATACCAGGAACCCTATTAATCCAGCATTTGCATCCTAGGGGCGCAAGTCAAAGCCAAACAGGCTCATCCGACTATTTAATCCTCAAACATACAGCCTTACCTAGCTGTCATAACTGTTTTACTAAAACTTTTTGTAGATTCCATGAGCCCTGTTAATCTAGCATTTGCAGCCTAGGGGAGCAAGTCAAAGCAAATTAGTCTCACCCAACTATTAAGTCTTAACACATTCAGCCCCACCTGGAACTCAACATTGCCTTACCAAAACTTGTCTCAGATACCAGGAACCCTGTTAATCCAGTATTTGCATCCAAGGGGCGCAAGTCAAAGCCAAACAGGCTCACCCGACTCTTTAATCTTAAAACATACGGTCTTGCCTAGCTGTCAAAACTGTTTTACTTAAACTTTTTTAGATTCCAGAAGCCCTGTTAATCTAGCATTTGCAGCCTAGGGGAGCAAATCAAAGCAAATTAGTCTCACCCGACTATTAAGTCTTAAAAAATTCAGCCTCACCTGGAAGTCAAAATTGCCTTACCAAAGCTTGTCTCAGACACCAGGAACCCTGTTAATCCAGCATTTGCATCCTAGGGGCGGAAGTCAAAGCCAAACAGGCGCATCCGACTATTTAATCCTAAAACATACAGCCTCACCTGGAAGTCAATATTGCTTTACCAAAGCTTGTCTCAGACACCAGGAACCCTGTTAATCCAGCATTTGCATCGTAGGGGCGCAAGTCAAAGCCAAACTGGCTCACCTGACTCTTTAATCTTAAAACATACAGTCTTGCTTAGCTCTCAAAACTGTCTTACCAAACCTTGTCTTAGATTCCAGGAGCCCCGCCAATCTGGCATGTGGAGCCTAGGGGAGAAATTCAAAGCCAAACAGGCTCATCCGACTATTTAATCCTAAAACATACAGCCTCAACTGGAAGTCAAAGTTGCTTTACCGAAACTTGTCTCAGATACAAGGATCCCTGTTAATCAATTTAATCTTAAAACAAACAGAACCATCTGGCTGCCAAAGCTGCTTTATCAAAACTTGTCATGGATACCAGGAGCCCTGTTAATCTAGCATTTGCAGCGTATGGGAGCAAGTCAAAGCCAAATAGCCTCACCTGACTATTAAATCTTAAAACATACAGCCCCATCTGGCCGCCAAAACTGCTTTAACAAAACTTGTCTCAGATACCAGGAACCCTGGGCTCACCCGACTCTTTAATCTTAAAAAATACAGTCTTGCCTAGCTCTCAAAACTGTTTTACCAAACCTTGTCTCAGTTACCAGGAGCCCTGCCAATCTGGCGTGTGCAGCCTCGGGGAGAAGTTCAAAGCCAAACAGGCTCATCCTACAATTTAATCTTAAAACAAACAGCCTCACCTGGAAGTCAAAACTGCTTTACCGAAACTTGTCTCAGATACAAGGATCCCTGATAATCTAGCATTTCCATCCTAGGGGCGCAAGTCAAAGCCAAATAGGCTCATCCGACTATTTAATCCTAAAACATACAGCCTCAACTGGAAGTCAAAATTGCTTTACCGAAACTTGTCTCAGATACAAGGATCCCTGTTAATCAATTTAATCTTAAAACAAACAGAACCATCTGGCTGCAAAAGCTGCTTTATCAAAACTTGTCATGGATACCAGGAGCCCTGTTAATCTAGCATTTGCAGCGAATGGGAGCAAGTCAAAGCCAAATAGCCTCACCTGACTATTACATCTTAAAACATACAGCCCCATCTGGCCGCCAAAACTGCTTTAACAAAACTTGTCTCAGATACCAGGAACCCTGGGCTCACCCGACTCTTTAATCTAAAAAAATACAGTCTTGCCTAACTCTCAAAACTGTTTTACCAAACCTTGTCTCAGTTATCAGGAGCCCTGCCAATCTGGCGTGTGCAGCCTCGGGGAGAAGTTCAAAGCCAAACAGGCTCATCCTACAATTTAATCTTAAAACAAACAGCCCCATCTGGCTGCAAAAGCTGCTTTATCAAAACTTGTCATGGATACCAGGAGGCCTATTAATCTAGCATTTGCAGCGTAGAGGAGCAAGTCAAAGCCAAATAGCCTCACCCGACTACTAAGTCTTAAAACATTCAGCCGTACCTGGAACTCTAAATTGCCTTACCAAAACTTGTCTCAGATACCAGGAACCCTGTTAATCCAGCATTTGCATCCTAGGGGCGCAAGACAAAGCCAAACAGGCTCACCCGACTATTTAATCTTAAAACATACAGCCATACCTAGCTGTCAAAACTGTTTTACTAAAACTTTTTTTAGATTCCAGGAGCCCTGTTAATCTATCATTTGCAGCCTAGGGGAGTAAGTCAAAGCCAAACAGGCTCATCCGACTATTTAATCCTAAAACATACAGCCTCACCTGGAAGTCAAAACTGCTTTACCGAAACTTGTCTCAGATACAAGGATCCCTGATAATCTAGCATTTGCATCCTAGGGGCGCAAGTCAAAGCCAAATAGGCTCATCCGACTATTTAATCCTAAAACATACAGCCTCAACTGGAAGTCAAAATTGCTTTACCGAAACTTGTCTCAGTTACAAGGATCCCTGTTAATCAATTTAATCTTAAAACAAACAGAACCATCTGGCTGCAAAAGCTGCTTTATCAAAACTTTTCATGGATACCAGGAGCCCTGTTAATCTAGCATTTGCAGCGAATGGAAGCAAGTCAAAGCCAAATAGCCTCACCTGACTATAAAATCTTAAAACATACAGCCCCATCTGGCCGCCAAAACTGCTTTAACAAAACTTGTCTAAGATACCAGGAACCCTGGGCTCACCCGACTCTTTAATCTTAAAAAATACAGTCTTGCCTAGCTCTCAAAACTGTTTTACCAAACCTTGTCTCAGTTACCAGGAGCCCTGCCAATCTGGCGTGTGCAGCCTCGGGGAGAAGTTCAAAGCCAAACAGGCTCATCCTACAATTTAATCTTAAAACTAACAGCCCCATCTGGCTGCAAAAGCTGCTTTATCAAAACTTGTCATGGATACCAGGAGGCCTATTAATCTAGCATTTGCAGCGTAGAGGAGCAAGTCAAAGCCAAATAGCCTCACCCGACTACTAAGTCTTAAAACATTCAGCCGTACCTTGAACTCAAAATTGCCTTACCAAAACTTGTCTCAGATACCAGGAACCCTGTTAATCCAGCATTTGCATCCTAGGGGCGCAAGACAAAGCCAAACAGGCTCACCCGACTATTTAATCTTAAAACATACAGCCATACCTAGCTGTCAAAACTGTTTTACTAAAACTTTTTTTAGATTCCAGGAGCCCTGTTAATCTATCATTTGCAGCCTAGGGGAGTAAGTCAAAGCAAAATAGACTCACCCGACTATTAAGTCTTAACACATTCAGCCTCACCTGGAACTCAAAATTGCCTTACGAAAACTTGTCTCAGATACCAGGAACCTTATTTATCCAGCATTTGCATCCTAGGGGCGCAAGTCAAAGCCAAACTGGCTCACCTGACTCTTTAATCTTAAAACGTACAGTCTTGCCTAGCTCTCAAAACTGTTTTACCAAACCTTGTCTTAGATTCCAGGAGCCCCGCCAATCTGGCATGTGGAGCCTAGGGGAGAAATTCAAAGCCAAACAGGCTCATCCGACTATTTAATCCTAAAACATACAGCCTCAACTGGAAGTCAAAATTGCTTTACCGAAACTTGTCTCAGATACAAGGATCCCTGTTAATCAATTTATTTTTAAAACAAACAGCCCCATCTGGCTGCCAAAGCTGCTTTATCAAAACTTGTCATGGATACCAGGAGGCCTGTTAATCTAGCATTTGCAGCGTATGGGAGCAAGTCAAAGCCAAATAGCCTCTCCCGACTATTAAATCTTAAAACATACAGCCCCATCTGGCCGCCAAAACTGCTTTAACAAAACTTGTCTCAGATACCAGGAACCCTGGGCTCACCCGAATCTTTAATCTTAAAACATACAGTCTTGCCTAGCTCTCAAAACTCTCAGTTACCAAGAGCCCTGCCAATCTGGCCAGTGCAGCCTAGGGGAGAAGTTCAAAGCCAAACAGGCTCATCCTACGATTTAATCTTAAAACAAACAGCCCCATCTGGCTGCAAAAGCTGCTTTATCAAAACTTGTCATGGATACCAGGAGGCCTATTAATCTAGCATTTGCAGCGTAGAGGAGCAAGTCAAAGCCAAATAGCCTCACCCGACTACTAAGTCTTAAAACATTCAGCCGTACCTGGAACTCAAAATTGCCTTACTAAAACTTGTCTCAGATACCAGGAACCCTGTTAATCCAGCATTTGCATCCTAGGGGCGCAATACAAAGCCAAACAGGCTCACCCGACTCTTTAATCTTAAAACATACGGTCTTGCCCAGCTGTCAAAACTGTTTTACCAAACCTTGTCTTAGATTCCAGGAGCCCCGCCAATCTGGCATGTGCCGCCTAGGGGAGCAAGTGAAAGCCAAATAGACTCACCCGACTATTAAGTCTTAACACATTCAGCCTCGCCTGGAACTCAAAATTGCCTTACCAAAACTTGTCTCAGATACCAGGAACCAATCCAGCATTTGCATCATAGGGGCGCAAGTCAAAGCCAAACAGGCTCACCCGACTATTTAATCTTAAAACATACAGCCTTACCTAGCTGCCAAAACTGTTTTACTAAAACTTTTTTTAGATTCCAGGAGCCCTGTTATTCTAGCATTTGCAGCCTAGGTGAGCAAGTCAAAACAAAATAGACTCACCCGACTATTAAGTCTTAACACAATCAGCCTCACCTGGAACTCAAAATTTCCTTACCAAAACTTGTCTCAGATACCAGGACCCAATCCAGAATTTGCATTATAGGGGCGCAAGTCAAAGCCAAACAGGCTCACCCGACTATTTAATCTTAAGACATACAGCCTTACCTAGCTGTCAAAACTGTTTCACTAAAACTTTTTTTAGATTCCAGGAGCCCTGTTAATCTAGCATTTGCAGCCTGGGGGAGCAAGTCAAAGCCAAATAGACTCACCCGACTATTAAGTCTTAACACATTCAGCCTCACCTGGAACACAAAATTGCCTTACTAAAACTTGTCTCAGATACCAGGAACCTTATTAATCCAGCATTTGCATCGTAGGGGCGCAAGTCAAAGCCAAACTGGCTTACCTGACTTTTTAATCTTAAAACATACAGTCTTGCCTAGCTGTCAAAACAGTTTTACCAAAACTTGTCTCAGATACCAGGAGCCCTGCCAATCTGGCATGTGCAGCCTAGGGGAGCAGGTCAAAGCAAAACAGGCTCACCCGACTATTTAATACTAAACATACAGCCCCATCTGACCGCCGAAACTGCTCTACCAAAACCCAGCCAATCTGGCATTTGCAGCCTAGGGGAAAAGGTTATAGCCAATTAGTCGGACCTCATTATCCAATCTGAAAACACACAGTCCCATCTGGTTGCCAAAACTGCTTTACCAAAACATCTATCAGATTCCAGGAGCCCCGCCAATCTGGCATGTGCCGCCTAGGGGAGCAAGTCAAAGCCAAACATGCTCAACCGACTTTTTAATCTTAAAACATACAGTCTTGCCTAGCTGTCAAAACTGTTTTACCAAACCTTGTCTTATATTCCAGGAGCCCCGCCTATCTGGCATGTGGAGCCTAGGGGAGCAAGTCAAAGCCAAACAGGCTCATCCGACTATTTAATCCTAAAACATACAGCCCCATCTGGCCGCCATAACTGATTTACAAAAACTTGTCTCAGATACCAGGAAACCTGTTAATCCAGTATTTGCATTTTGGGGGCGCAAGTCAAAGCTAAACAGGCTCACCCGACTATTTAATCTTAAAACATACAGCCTTACCTAGCTGTCAAAACTGTTTTACTAAAACTTTTTTTAGATTCCAGGAGCCCTGTTAATCTAGCATTTGCAGCCTAGGGGACCAAGTCAAAGCAAAATAGTCTCACCCGACTATTAAGTCTTAACACATTCAGCCTCACCTGGAACTCAAAATTGCCTTACCAAAACTTGCCTCAGATACCAGGAACCCTGTTAATCCAGCATTTGCATCCTAGGGGCGCATGTCAAAGCCAAACTGGCTTACCCGAATCTTTAATCTTAAAACATACAGTCTTGCCTAGCTGTCAAAACAGTTTTACCAAAACTTGTCTCAGATACCAGGAGCCCTGCCAATCTGGCATGTGCAGCCTAGGGGAGCAGGTCTAAGCAAAACAGGCTCACCCGACTATTTAATACCAAGCATACAGCCCCATCTGGCCGCCGAAACTGCTCTACCAAAACCCGGCCAATCTGGCATTTGCAGCCTAGGGGAACAAGTTAAAGCCAATTAGTCGGACCTCATTATCCAATCTGAAAACACACAGTCCCATCTGGTTGCCAAAACTGCTTTACCAAAACATCTATCAGATTCCAGGAGCCCGGCCAATCTGGCATGTGCCGCCTAGGGGCGCAAGTCAAAGCCAAACATGCTCAACCGACTTTTTAATCTTAAAACATACAGTCTTGCTAGCTGTCAAAACTGTTTTACCAAACCTTGTCTTAGATTCCAGGAGCCCCGCCTATCAGGCATGTGGAGCCTAGGGGAGCAAGTCAAAGCCAAACAGGCTCATCCGACTATTTAATCCTAAAACATACAGCCCCATCTGGCCGCCATAACTGATTTACAAAAACTTGTCTCAGATACCAGGAAACCTGTTAATCCAGTATTTGCATTTTGGGGGCGCAAGTCAAAGCCAAACAGGCTCACCCGACTATTTAATCTTAAAACATACAGCCTTACCTAGCTGTCAAAACTGTTTTACTAAAACTTTTTTAGATTCCAGGAGCCCTGTTAATCTAGCATTTGCAGCCTAGGGGACCAAGTCAAAGCAAAATAGTCTCACCCGACTATTAAGTCTTAACACATTCAGCCTCACCTGGAACTCAAAATTGCCTTACCAAAACTTGCCTCAGATACCAGGAACCCTGTTAATCCAGCATTTGCATCCTAGGGGCGCATGTCAAAGCCAAACTGGCTTACCCGAATCTTTAATCTTAAAACATACAGTCTTGCCTAGCTGTCAAAACAGTTTTACCAAAACTTGTCTCAGATACCAGGAGCCCTGCCAATCTGGCATGTGCAGCCTAGGGGACCAAGTCAAAGCAAAATAGTCTCACCCGACTATTAAGTCTTAACACATTCAGCCTCACCTGTAACACAAAATTATCTTACAAACACTTGTCTCACATACCAGGAACCCTGTAAATCCAGTATTTGCATCCTGGGGGCTCAATTCAAAGTTAAACAGGCTCACCCGACTATTTAATCTTAAAACATTCAGCCTTACCTAGCTGTCAAAACTGTTTTACCAAACTTTGTCCTAGATTCCTGGAGCCCTGTTATTCCAGCATTTGCATCCTAGGGGAGCAAGTCAAAGCCAAACAGGCTCACCCGACCATTTAACCTTCAAACATGTATCCTGACCTAGCTGTCAAAACTGTTTTACCAAACCTTGTCTCAGATACCAGGAGCCCTGCCAATCTGGCATGTGCAGCCTAGGGGAGCAGGTCAAAGCAAAACAGGCTCACCCGACTATTTAATACTAAACATACAGCCCCATCTGGCCGCCGAAACTGCTCTACCAAAACCCGTCCAATCTGGCATTTGCAGCCTAGGGGAACAAGTCAAAGCCAATTAGTCGGACCTCATTATCCAATCTGAAAACACACAGTCCCATCTGGTTGCCAAAACTGCTTTACCAAAACATCTATCAGATTCCAGGAGCCCCGCCAATCTGGCATGTGCCGCCTAGTGGCGCAAGTCAAAGCCAAACATGCTCAACCGACTTCTTAATCTTAAAACATACAGTCTTGCCTAGCTGTCAAAACTGTTTTACCAAACCTTGTCTTAGATTCCAGGAGCCCCGCCTATCTGGCATGTGGAGCATAGGGGAGCAAGTCAAAGCCAAACAGGCTCATCCGACTATTTAATCCTAAAACATGCAGTATGACCTGGAAGTCAAAATTGCTTTACCGAAACTTGTCTTCATATACCAGGAACCCTGTTAATCCAGTATTTGCATCCTGGGGGCTCAATTCAAAGTTAAACAGGCTCACCCGACTATTTAATCTTAAAACATTCAGCCTTACCTAGCTGTCAAAACTGTTTTACCAAACCTTGTCTTAGATTCCTGGAGCCCCGCCAATCTGGCATGTGTAGCCTAGGGGAGCAAGTCAAAGCCAAACAAGCTCAACCGACTATTTAATCCTAAAACATACAGCCTCACCTGAAAGTCAAAATTGCTTTACCGAAACTTGTCTCAGATGCCAGGAACCCTGTTATTCCAGCATTTGCATCCTAGGGGAGCAAGTCAAAGCCAAACAGGCTCACCCGACCATTTAACCTTCAAACATGTATCCTGACCTAGCTGTCAAAACTGTTTTACCAAACCTTGTCTCAGATACCAGGAGCCCTGCCAATCTGGCATGTGCAGCCTAGGGGAGCAGGTCAAAGCAAAACAGGCTCACCCGACTATTTAATACTAAACATACAGCCCCATCTGGCCGCCGAAACTGCTCTACCAAAACCCGTCCAATTTGGCATTTGCAGCCTAGGGGAACAAGTCAAAGCCAATTAGTCGGACCTCATTATCCAATCTGAAAACACACAGTCCCATCTGGTTGCCAAAACTGCTTTACCAAAACATCTATCAGATTCCAGGAGCCCCGCCAATCTGGCATGTGCCGCCTAGTGGCGCAAGTCAAAGCCAAACATGCTCAACCGACTTCTTAATCTTAAAACATACAGTCTTGCCTAGCTGTCAAAACTGTTTTACCAAACCTTGTCTTAGATTCCAGGAGCCCCGCCTATCTGGCATGTGGCGCCTAGGGGAGCAAGTCAAAGCCAAACAGGCTCATCCGACTATTTAATCCTAAAACATACAGTATGACCTGGAAGTCAAAATTGCTTTCCCGAAACTTGTATTCAGATACCAGGAACCCTGTTAATCCAGTATTTGCATCTTGGGGGCGCAAGTCAAAGCTAAACAGGCTCACCCGACTATTTAATCTTAAAACATACAGCCTTACCTAGCTGTCAAAACTGTTTTACTAAAACTTGTCTCAGATACCTGGAGCCCTGTTAATCTAGCATTTGCAGCCTAGGGGACCAAGTCAAAGCACAATAGTCTCACCCGACTATTAAGTCTTAACACATTCAGCCTCACCTGTAACTCAAAATTACCTTACCAAAACTTGTCTCACATACCAGGAACCCTTTAAATCCAGTATTTGCATCCTGGGGGCTCAATTCAAAGTTAAACAGGCTCACCCGACCATTTAATCTTAAAACATTCAGCCTTACCTAGCTGTCAAAACTGTTTTACCAAACATTGTCTTAGATTCCTGGAGCCCCGCCAATCTGGCATGTGTAGCCTAGGGGAGCAAGTCAAAGCCAAACAAGCTCATCCGACTATTTAATCCCAAAACATACAGCCTCACCTGAAAGTCAAAATTGCTTTACCGAAACTTGTCTCAGATGCCAGGAACCCTGTTATTCCAGCATTTGCATCCTAGGGGAGCAAGTCAAAGTCAAACAGGCTCACCCGACTATTTAACCTTCAAACATGTATCCTGACCTAGCTGTCAAAACTGTTTTACCAAACCTTGTCCCAGATACCAGGGGCCCTGCCAATCTGGCGTGTGCAGCCTAGGGGAGCAGGTCAAAGCAAAATAGTCTCACCTGCCTATTAAGTCTTAACACATTCAGCCTCAAATAGAACTCAAAATTGCCTTACCAAAACTTGTCTCAGATACCAGGAACGCTGTTAATCCAGCATATGCATCCTAGTGGCGCAAGTCAAAGCCAAACATGCTCAACCGACTTCTTAATCTTAAAACATACAGTCTTGCCTAGCTGTCAAAACTGTTTTACCAAACCTTGTCTTAGATTCCAGGAGCCCCGCCTATCTGGCATGTGGAGCCTAGGGGAGCAAGTCAAAGCCAAACAGGCTCATCCGACTATTTAATCCTAAAACAGCCTCACCTGGAAGTCAAAATTGCTTTACCGAAACTTGTCTCAGATACAAGGATCCCAGATAATCTAGCATTTGCATCCTGGGGGCGCAAGTCAAAGCCAAATAGTCTCACCCGACTATTTAATCTTAAAACATACAGCCTTACCTAGCTGTCAAAACTGTTTTACCAAAACTTTTTTTAGATTCCAGGAGCCCTGTTAATCTAGCATTTGCAGCCTAGGGGACCAAGTCAAAGCAAAATTGTCTCACCCGACTATTAAGTCTTAACACATTCAGCCTCACCTGTAACTCAAAATTACCTTACCAAAACTTGTCTCACATACCAGGAACCCTGTAAATCCAGTATTTGCATCCTGGGGGCTCAATTCAAAGTTAAACAGGCTCACCCGACTATTTAATCTTAAAACATTCAGCCTTACCTAGCTGTCAAAACTATTTTACCAAACATTGTCTTAGATTCCTGGAGCCCCGCCAATCTGGCATGTGTAGCCTAGGGGAGCAAGTCAAAGCCAAACAAGCTCATCCGACTATTTAATCCTAAAACATACAGCCTCACCTGAAAGTCAAAATTGCTTTACCGAAACTTGTCTCAGATGCCAGGAACCCTGTTATTCCAGCATTTGCATCCTAGGGGAGCAAATCAAAGTCAAACAGGCTCACCCGACTATTTAACCTTCAAACATGTATCCTGACCTAGCTGTCAAAACTGTTTTACCAAACCTTGTCCCAGATACCAGGAGCCCTGCCAATCTGGCGTGTGCAGCCTAGGGGAGCAGGTCAAAGCAAAACAGGCTCACCCGACTATTTAATACTAAACATACAGCCCCATCTGGCCGCCGAAACTGCTCTACCAAAACCCGGCCAATCTGGCATTTGCAGCCTAGGGGAACAAGTCAAAGCCAATTAGTCGGACCTCATTATCCAATCTGAAAACACACAGTCCCATCTGGTTGCCAAAACTGCTTTACCAAAACATCTATCAGATTCCAGGAGCCCCGCCAATCTGGCATGTGCCGCCTAGGGGCGCAAGCCAAAGCCAAATAGTCTCACCCGACTATTTAATCTTAAAACATACAGCCTTACCTAGCTGTCAAAACTGTTTTACTAAAACTTTTTTTAGATTCCAGGAGCCCTGTTAATCTAGCATGTGTAGCCTAGGGGAGCAAGTCAAAGCCAAACAAGCTCACCCGACAATTTAATCCTAAAACATACAGCCTCACCTGAAAGTCAAAATTACCTTACCAAAACTTGTCTCACATACCAGGAATCATGTAAATCCAGTATTTGCATCCTGGGGGCTCAATGCAAAGTCAAACAGGCTCACCCAACTATTTAATCTTAAAACATTCAGCCTTACCTAGCTGTCAAAACTGTTTTACCAAACCTTGTCTTAGATTCCTGGATCCCCGCCAATCTGGCATGTGTAGCCTAGGGGAGCAAGTCAAAGCCAAACAAGCTCACCCGACAATTTAATCCTAAAACATACAGCCTCACCTGAAAATCAAAATTGCTTTACCGAAACTTGTCTCAGATGCCAGGAACCCTGTTATTCCAGCATTTGCATCCTAGGGGAGCAAGTCAAAGCCAAACAGGCTCACCCGACTATTTAACCTTCAAACATGTATCCTGACCTAGCTGTCAAAACTGTTTTACCAGACCTTGTCTCAGATACCAGGAGCCCTGCCAATCTGGCGTGTGCAGCCTAGGGGAGCAGGTCAAAGCCTAACAGGCTCACTCTACAATTTAATCTTAAAACAAACAGCCCCATCTGGCTGCCAAAGCTGCTTTATCAAAACTTGTCATGGATACCAGGAGCCCTGTTAATCTAGCATTTGCAGCGTAAGGGAGCAAGTCAAAGCCAAATAGCCTCACCCGACTATTAAATCTTAAAACATACAGCCCCATCTAGCCGCCAAAACTGATTTACCAAAACTTGTCTCAGATACCAGGAAACCTGTTAATCCAGTATTTGCATCTTGGGGGCGCAAGTCAAAGCTAAACAGGCTCACCCGACTATTTAATCTTAAAACATAAAGCCTTACCTAGCTGTCAAAACTGTTTTTCTAAAACTTGTTTTAGATTCCAGGAGCCCTGTTAATCTAGCATTTGCAGCCTAGGGGACTAGGTCAAAGCAAAATAGTCTCACCCGACTATTAAGTCTTAACACATTCAGCCTCACCTGTAACTCAAAATTACCTTACCAAAACTTGTCTCACATACCAGGAACCCTGTAAATCCAGCATTTGCATCCTAGGGGCGCAAGTCAAAGCCAAACTGGCTTACCTGACTCTTTAATCTTAAAACATACAGTCTTGCCTAGCTGTCAAAACAGTTTTACCAAAACTTGTCTCAGATACCAGGAGCCCTGCCAATCTGGCATGTGCAGCCTAGGGGAGCAGGTCAAAGCAGAACAGGCTCACCCGACTATTTAATACTAAACATACAGCCCCATCTGGCCGCCGAAACTGCTCTACCAAAACCCGGCCAATCTGGCATTTGCAGCCTAGGTGAACAAGTCAAAGCCAATTAGTCGGACCTCATTATCCAATCTGAAAACGCACAGTCCCATCTAGTTGCCATAACTGCTTTACCAAAACATATATCAGATTCCAGGAGCCCCGCCAATCTGGCATGTGCCGCCTAGGGGCGCAAGTCAAAGCCAAACATGCTCAACCGACTTCTTAATCTTAAAACATACAGTCTTGCCTAGCTGTCAAAACTGTTTTACCAAACCTTGTCTTAGGTTCCAGGAGCCCCGCCTATCTGGCATGTGGAGCCTAGGGGAGCAAGCACCTGGAAGTCAAAATTGCTTTACCGAAACTTGTCTCAGATACAAGGATCCCAGATAATCTAGCATTTGCATCCTGGGGGCGCAAGTCAAAGCCAAATAGTCTCACCCGACTATTTAATCTTAAAACATACAGCCTTACCTAGCTGTCAAAACTGTTTTACTAAAACTTTTTTTAGATTCCAGGACCCCTGTTAATCTAGCATTTGCAGCCTACTGCTTTACCAAAACATCTATCAGATTCCAGGAGCCCCGCCAATCTGGCATGTGCCGCCTAGGGGCGCAAGTCAAAGCCAAACAGGCTCATCCGACTATTTAATCTTAAAACATACAGCCTCACCTGGAAGTCAAAATTGCTTTACCGAAACTTGTCTCAGATACAAGGATCCCAGATAATCTGGCATGTGCCGCCTAGGGGCGCAATTCAAAGCCAAACATGCTCAACCGACTTCTTAATCTTAAAACATACAGCCTTACCTAGCTGTCAAAACTGTTTTACTAAAACTTTTTTTAGATTCCAGGAGCCCTGTTAATCTAGCATTTGCAGCCTAGGGGACCAAGTCAAAGCAAAATTGTCTCACCCGACTATTAAGTCTTAACACATACAGCCTCACCTGAAAGTCAAAATTACCTTACCAAAACTTGTCTCACATACCAGGAACCATGTAAATCCAGTATTTGCATCCTGGGGGCTCAATGCAAAGTCAAACAGGCTCACCCAACTATTTAATCTTAAAACATTCAGCCTTACCTAGCTGTCAAAACTGTTTTACCAAACCTTGTCTTAGATTCTTGGAGCCCCGCCAATCTGGCATGTGTAGCCTAGGGGAGCAAGTCAAAGCCAAACAAGCTCACCCGACAATTTAATCCTAAAACATACAGCCTCACCTGAAAGTCAAAATTGCTTTACCGAAACTTGTCTCAGATGCCAGGAACCCTGTTATTACAGCATTTGCATCCTAGGGGAGCAAATCAAAGTCAAACAGGCTCACCCGACTATTTAACCTTCAAACATGTATCCTGACCTAGCTGTCAAAACTGTTTTACCAGACCTTGTCTCAGATACCAGGAGCCCTGCCAATCTGGCGTGTGCAGCCTAGGGGAGCAGGTCAAAGCCTAACAGGCTCACTCTACAATTTAATCTTAAAACAAACAGCCCCATCTGGCTGCCAAAGCTGCTTTATCAAAACTTGTCATGGATACCAGGAGCCCTGTTAATCTAGCATTTGCAGCGTAAGGGAGCAAGTCAAAGCCAAATAGCCTCACCCGACTATTAAATCTTAAAACATACAGCCCCATCTAGCCGCCAAAACTGATTTACCAAAACTTGTCTCAGATACCAGGAAACCTGTTAATCCAGTATTTGCATCTTGGGGGCGCAAGTCAAAGCTAAACAGGCTCACCCGACTATTTAATCTTAAAACATAAAGCCTTACCTAGCTGTCAAAACTGTTTTACTAAAACTTGTTTTAGATTCCAGGAGCCCTGTTAATCTAGCATTTGCAGCCTAGGGGACCAGGTCAAAGCAAAATAGTCTCACCCGACTATTAAGTCTTAACACATTCAGCCTCACCTGTAACTCAAAATTACCTTACCAAAACTTGTCTCACATACCAGGAACCCTGTAAATCCAGCATTTGCATCCTAGGGGCGCAAGTTAAAGCCAAACTGGCTTACCCGACTCTTTAATCTTAAAACATACAGTCTTGCCTAGCTGTCAAAACAGTTTTACCAAAACTTGTCTCAGATACCAGGAGCCCTGCCAATCTGGCATGTGCAGCCTAGGGGAGCAGGTCAAAGCAGAACAGGCTCACCCGACTATTTAATACTAAACATACAGCCCCATCTGGCCGCCGAAACTGCTCTACCAAAACCCGGCCAATCTGGCATTTGCAGCCTAGGGGAACAAGTCAAAGCCAATTAGTCGGACCTCATTATCCAATCTGGAAACACACAGTCCCATCTGGTTGCCAAAACTGCTTTACCAAAACATATATCAGATTCCAGGAGCCCCGCCAATCTGGCATGTGCCGCCTAGGGGCGCAAGTCAACGCCAAACATGCTCAACCGACTTCTTAATCTTTAAACATACAGCCTTACCTAGCTGTCAAAACTGTTTTACTTAAACTTTTTTTAGATTCCAGGAGCCCTGTTAATCTAGCATTTGCAGCCTAGGGGACCAAGTCAAAGCAAAATTGTCTCACCCGACTATTAAGTCTTAACACATTCAGCCTCACCTGTAACTCAAAATTACCTTACCAAAACTTGTCTCACATACCAGGATCCCTGTAAATCCAGTATTTGCATCCTGGGGGCTCAATTCAAAGTTAAACAGGCTCACCCGACTATTTAATCTTAAAACATTCAGCCTTACCTAGCTGTCAAAACTGTTTTACCAAACCTTGTCTTAGATTCCAGGAGCCCCGCCTATCTGGCATGTGGAGCCTAGGGGAGCAAGTCAAAGCCAAACAGGCTCATCCGACTATTTAATCCTAAAACATACAGCCTCACCTGGAAGTCAAAATTGCTTTACCGAAACTTGTCTCAGATACAAGGATCCCAGATAATCTAGCATTTGCATCCTGGGGGCGCAAGTCAAAGCCAAAAAGTCTCACCCGACTATTTAATCTTAAAAAATACAGCCTTACCTAGCTGTCAAAACTGTTTTACTAAAACTTTTTTTAGATTCCAGGAGCCCTATTAATCTAGCATTTGCAGCCTAGGGGACCAAGTCAAAGCAAAATAGTCTCACCCGACTATTAAGTCTTAACACATTCAGCCTCACCTGGAACTCAAAATTGCCTTACCAAAACTTGTCTCAGATACCAGGAACCCTGTTAATCCAGCATTTGCAGCATTTAATCTTAAAACATACAGTCTTGCCTAGCTGTCAAAACAGTTTTACCAAAACTTGTCTCAGATACCAGGAGCCCTGCCAATCTGGCATGTGCAGCCTAGGGGAGCAGGTCAAAGCAAAACAGGCTCACCCGACTATTTAATACTAAACATAGAGCCCCATCTGGCCGCCGAAACTGCTCTACCAAAACCCGGCCAATTTGGCATTTGCAGCCTAGGGAAACAAGTCAAAGCCAATTAGTCGGACCTCATTATCCAATCTGAAAACACACAGTCCCATCTGGTTGCCAAAACTGCTTTACCAAAACATCTATCAGATTCCAGGAGCCCCGCCAATCTGGCATGTGCCGCCTAGGGGCGCAAGTCAAAGCCAAACATGCTCAACCGACTTCTTAATCTTAAAACATACAGTCTTGCCTAGCTGTCAAAACTGTTTTACCAAACCTTGTCTTAGATTCCAGAAGCCCCGCCTATCTGGCATGTGGAGCCTAGGGGAGCAAGTCAAAGCCAAACAGGCTCATCCGACTATTTAATCCTAAAACATACAGCCTCACCTGCAAGTCAAAATTGCTTTACCGAAACTTGCCTCAGATGCCAGGAACCCTGTTAATCCAGCATTTGCATCCTAGGGGCGCAAGTCATAGCCAAACACACTCAATTGACTATATATTCTTAAGACATACAGCCTTACCTAGCTGTCAAAACTGTTTTACCAAAACTTGTCCTAGATTCCACGAGCCCCGCCAATCTGGCATGTGCAGCCTAGCAAGTCAAAGCCAAAAAGGCTTACCTGACAATTTAATCTGAAAATATACAGTCGTGCCTAGCTGTCAAAACTGTTTTACTAAACCTTGTCTCAGTTACCAGGAGCCCTGCCAATCTGGCGTGTGCAGCCTAGGGGACCAGGTCAAAGCAAAATAGTCTCACCCGACTATTAAGTCTTAACACATTCAGCCTCACCTGGAACTCAAAATTGCCTTACCAAAACTTGTCTCAGATACCAGGAACCCTGTTAATCCAGCATTTGCATTCTAGGGGCGCAAGTCAAAGCCAAACTGGCTTACCCGACTCTTTAATCTTAAAACATACAGTCTTGCCGAGCTGTCAAAACAGTTTTACCAAAACTTGTCTCAGATACCAGGAGCCCTGCCAATCTGGCATGTGCAACCTAGGGGAGCAGGTCAAAGCAAAACAGGCTCACCCGACTATTTAATACTAAACATACAGCCCCATCTGGCAGCCGAAACTGCTCTACCAAAACCCAGCCAATCTGGCATTTGCAGCCTAGGGGTACAAGTTATAGCCAATTAGTCGGACCTCATTATCCAATCTGAAAACACACAGTCCCATCTGGTTGCCAAAACTGCTTTACCAAAACATCTATCAGATTCCAGGAGCCCCGCCAATCTGGCATGTGCCGCCTAGGGGCGCAAGTCAAAGTCAAACATGCTCAACCGAATTTTTAATCTTAAAACATACAGTCTTGCCTAGCTGTCAAAACTGTTTTACCAAACCTTGTCTTATATTCCAGGAGCCCCGCCTATCTGGCATGTGGAGCCTAGGGGAGCAAGTCAAAGCCAAACAGGCTCATCCGACTATTTAATCCTAAAACATACAGCCCCATCTGGCCGCCATAACTGATTTACCAAAACTTGTCTCAGATACCAGGAAACCTGTTAATCTAGTATCTGCATTTATGGGGCGCAAGTCAAAGCTAAACAGGCTCACCCGACTATTTAATCTTAAAACATACAGCCTTACCTAGCTGTCAAAACTGTTTTACTAAAACTTTTTTTAGATTCCAGGAGCCCTGTTAATCTAGCATTTGCAGCCTAGGGGACCAAGTCAAAGCCAATTAGTCGGACCTCATTATCCAATCTGAAAACACACAGTCCCATCTGGTTGCCAAAACTGCTTTACCAAAACATCTATCAGATTCCAGGAGCCACGCCAATCTGGCATGTGCCGCCTAGGGGCGCAAGTCAAAGCCAAACATGCTCAACCGACTTTTTAATCTTAAAACATACAGTCTTGCCTAGCTGTCAAAACTGTTTTACCAAACCTTGTCTTAGATTCCAGGAGCCCCGCCTATCTGGCATGTGGAGCCTAGGGGAGCAAGTCAAAGCCAAACAGGCTCATCCGACTATTTAATCCTAAAACATACAGCCTCACCTGGAAGTCAAAATTGCTTTACCGAAACTTGCCTCAGATACAAGGATCCCAGATAATCTAGCATTTGCATCCTGGGGGCGCAAGTCAAAGCCAATTGGTCTCACCCGACTATTTAATCTTAAAACATACAGCCTTACCTAGCTGTCAAAACTGTTTTACTAAAACTTTTTTTAGTTTCCAGGAGCCCTGTTAATCTAGCATTTGCAGCCTAGGGGACCAAGTCAAAGCAAAATAGTCTCACCCGACTATCAAGTCTTAACACATTCAGCCTCACCTGGAACTCAAAATTGCCTTACCAAAACTTGTCTCAGATACCAGGAACCCTGTAAATCCAGTATTTGCATCCTAGGGGCGCAATTCAAAGTTAAACAGGCTCACCCGACTATTTAATCTGAAAACATTCAGCCTTACCTAGCTGTCAAAACTGTTTTACCAAACCTTGTCTTAGATTCCTGGAGCCCCGCCAATCGGGCATGTGTAGCCTAGGGGAGCAAGTCAAAGCCAAACAAGATTATCCGACTATTTAATCCTACAACATACAGCCTCACCTGGAAGTCAAAATTGCTTTACCGAAACTTGTCTCAGATACAAGGTGCCCTGATAATCTAGCATTTGCAGCCTAGTCTCACCCGACTTTTAAACCTTAAAACATACAACCCCATTTGGCCGACAAAACTGCTTTCCCAAAACTTGTCTCAGATACCAGGAGCCCTGTTAATCCAGTATTTGCATCCTGGGGGCGCAAGTCAAAGTCATACAGGCTCACCCTCCAATTTAATCTTAAAACAAACAGCCCCATCTGGCCGCCAAAACTGATTTACGAAAACTTGTCTTAGATACCAGGAACCCTGTTATTCCAGCATTTGCATCCTAGGGGCGCAAGTCAAAGCCAAACATGCTCAACCGACTTTTTATACCCTTGCAGAGGGTATTATAATTTTGTCGTGAAATGTGTAACGCATAGAAGGAGACATCTCCGACCCCATAAAGTATATATATTCTTGATCAGCATCAACAGTCGAGTCGATATAGCCATGTCCGTCTGTCCGTCTGTCCGTCTGTCCGTCTGTCCGGCTGTCTGTTTCTATGCGAACTAGTCTCTCAGTTTTAAAGCTATCTTAATGAAACTTTGCAGAAGTCCCTTTTTCTGTTGCACGCAGCACATATGTCAAAACCAGCTGGATCTGACTACTATATCATATAGCAGCCATAGGAAAGATCGGTCGAAAATTAACTTTTTGTATGAAAAAACATTTTGTGTTTCAAGATATCTTGACCAAACTCGACATTTATTAGTTTTACTAAGCTCCTCATATATATGCAAAATCCTATTAAGATCAGACCACTATATCATATAGCTGCCATAGGAACGATCGGTCGAAAATTAAGATTTTGTATGAAAAAACATTTTGTTTTTCAAGATATCTTGACCAAACTCGGCATTTATAAGTTTTACTAAGCTTCTCATATATATGCTAGATCCTATTAAGATCGGACCACTATATCATATAGCTGCCATAGGAACGATCGGTCGGATATTAAGTTTTTGTATGAAAAAACATTTTGTTTTTCAAGATATCTTCACCAACCTCGGCATTTATTAGTTTTTCTAAGCTCCTCATATATATGCAAAATCCTATGAAGATCGGACCACTATATCATATAGCTGCCATAGGAACTATCGGTCGAAAATTAAGATTTTGTATGAAAAAACATTTTGTTTTTCAAGATATCTTGACCAAACTCGGCATTTATAAGTTTTACTAAGCTCCTCATATATAAGCAAAATCCTTTTAAGTTCTGTCCACTATATCATATAGCTGCCATAGGAACGATCGGTCGAAAACGAGGTTTTTGATTAAAAGCCTTTTTTGTTTATCAAGATACCTTCACCAAGCTAGGCGTTAACCATTTTCTCGGCATTAAAAGGTTGCAAGGGTATTAGATCTTCGGCGTGCCGAAGGTAGCCTTTCTTCCTCGTTAATCTTAAAACATACAGTCTTGCCTAGCTGTCAAAACTGTTTTACCAAACCTTGTCTTAGATTCCAGGAGCCCCGCCAATCTGGCATGTGGAGCCTAGGGGAGCAAGTCAAAGCCAAACAGGCTCATCCGACTATTTAATCCTAAAACATACAGCCTCACCTGGAAGTCAAAATTGCTTTACCGAAACTTGCCTCAGATACAAGGATCCCAGATAATCTAGCATTTGCATCCTGGGGGCGCAAGTCAAAGCCAATTGGTCTCACCCGACTATTTAATCTTAAAACATACAGCCTTACCTAGCTGTCAAAACTGTTTTACTAAAACTTTTTTAGTTTCCAGGAGCCCTGTTAATCTAGCATTTGCAGCCTAGGGGACCAAGTCAAAGCAAAATAGTCTCACCCGACTATCAAGTCTTAACACATTCAGCCTCACCTGGAACTCAAAATTGCCTTACCAAAACTTGTCTCAGATACCAGGAACCCTGTAAATCCAGTATTTGCATCCTAGGGGCGCAATTCAAAGTTAAACAGGCTCACCCGACTATTTAATCTGAAAACATTCAGCCTTACCTAGCTGTCAAAACTGTTTTACCAAACCTTGTCTTAGATTCCTGGAGCCCCGCCAATCGGGCATGTGTAGCCTAGGGGAGCAAGTCAAAGCCAAACAAGATTATCCGACTATTTAATCCTACAACATACAGCCTCACCTGGAAGTCAAAATTGCTTTACCGAAACTTGTCTCAGATACAAGGTGCCCTGATAATCTAGCATTTGCAGCCTAGTCTCACCCGACTTTTAAACCTTAAAACATACAACCCCATTTGGCCGACAAAACTGCTTTCCCAAAACTTGTCTCAGATACCAGGAGCCCTGTTAATCCAGTATTTGCATCCTGGGGGCGCAAGTCAAAGTCATACAGGCTCACCCTCCAATTTAATCTTAAAACAAACAGCCCCATCTGGCCGCCAAAACTGATTTACGAAAACTTGTCTTAGATACCAGGAACCCTGTTATTCCAGCATTTGCATCCTAGGGGCGCAAGTCAAAGCCAAACATGCTCAACCGACTTTTTATACCCTTGCAGAGGGTATTATAATTTTGTCGTGAAATGTGTAACGCATAGAAGGAGACATCTCCGACCCCATAAAGTATATATATTCTTGATCAGCATCAACAGTCGAGTCGATATAGCCATGTCCGTCTGTCCGTCTGTCCGTCTGTCCGTCTGTCCGGCTGTCTGTTTCTATGCGAACTAGTCTCTCAGTTTTAAAGCTATCTTAATGAAACTTTGCAGAAGTCCCTTTTTCTGTTGCACGCAGCACATATGTCAAAACCAGCTGGATCTGACTACTATATCATATAGCAGCCATAGGAAAGATCGGTCGAAAATTAACTTTTTGTATGAAAAAACATTTTGTGTTTCAAGATATCTTGACCAAACTCGACATTTATTAGTTTTACTAAGCTCCTCATATATATGCAAAATCCTATTAAGATCAGACCACTATATCATATAGCTGCCATAGGAACGATCGGTCGAAAATTAAGATTTTGTATGAAAAAACATTTTGTTTTTCAAGATATCTTGACCAAACTCGGCATTTATAAGTTTTACTAAGCTTCTCATATATATGCTAGATCCTATTAAGATCGGACCACTATATCATATAGCTGCCATAGGAACGATCGGTCGGAAATTAAGTTTTTGTATGAAAAAACATTTTGTTTTTCAAGATATCTTCACCAACCTCGGCATTTATTAGTTTTTCTAAGCTCCTCATATATATGCAAAATCCTATGAAGATCGGACCACTATATCATATAGCTGCCATAGGAACTATCGGTCGAAAATTAAGATTTTGTATGAAAAAACATTTTGTTTTTCAAGATATCTTGACCAAACTCGGCATTTATAAGTTTTACTAAGCTCCTCATATATAAGCAAAATCCTTTTAAGTTCTGTCCACTATATCATATAGCTGCCATAGGAACGATCGGTCGAAAACGAGGTTTTTGATTAAAAGCCTTTTTTGTTTATCAAGATACCTTCACCAAGCTAGGCGTTAACCATTTTCTCGGCATTAAAAGGTTGCAAGGGTATTAGATCTTCGGCGTGCCGAAGGTAGCCTTTCTTCCTCGTTAATCTTAAAACATACAGTCTTGCCTAGCTGTCAAAACTGTTTTACCAAACCTTGTCTTAGATTCCAGGAGCCCCGCCAATCTGGCATGTGGAGCCTAGGGGAGCAAGTCAAAGCCAAACAAGATTATCCGACTATTTAATCCTAAAACATACAGCCTCACCTGGAAGTCAAAATTGCTTTACCGAAACTTGCCTCAGATACAAGGATCCCAGATAATCTAGCATTTGCATCCTGGGGGCGCAAGTCAAAGCCAATTGGTCTCACCCGACTATTTAATCTTAAAACATACAGCCTTACCTAGCTGTCAAAACTGTTTTACTAAAACTTTTTTTAGTTTCCAGGAGCCCTGTTAATCTAGCATTTGCAGCCTAGGGGACCAAGTCAAAGCAAAATAGTCTCACCCGACTATCAAGTCTTAACACATTCAGCCTCACCTGGAACTCAAAATTGCCTTACCAAAACTTGTCTCAGATACCAGGAACCCTGTAAATCCAGTATTTGCATCCTAGGGGCGCAATTCAAAGTTAAACAGGCTCACCCGACTATTTAATCTGAAAACATTCAGCCTTACCTAGCTGTCAAAACTGTTTTACCAAACCTTGTCTTAGATTCCTGGAGCCCCGCCAATCGGGCATGTGTAGCCTAGGGGAGCAAGTCAAAGCCAAACAAGATTATCCGACTATTTAATCCTACAACATACAGCCTCACCTGGAAGTCAAAATTGCTTTACCGAAACTTGTCTCAGATACAAGGTGCCCTGATAATCTAGCATTTGCAGCCTAGTCTCACCCGACTTTTAAACCTTAAAACATACAACCCCATTTGGCCGACAAAACTGCTTTCCCAAAACTTGTCTCAGATACCAGGAGCCCTGTTAATCCAGTATTTGCATCCTGGGGGCGCAAGTCAAAGTCATACAGGCTCACCCTCCAATTTAATCTTAAAACAAACAGCCCCATCTGGCCGCCAAAACTGATTTACGAAAACTTGTCTTAGATACCAGGAACCCTGTTATTCCAGCATTTGCATCCTAGGGGCGCAAGTCAAAGCCAAACATGCTCAACCGACTTTTTATACCCTTGCAGAGGGTATTATAATTTTGTCGTGAAATGTGTAACGCATAGAAGGAGACATCTCCGACCCCATAAAGTATATATATTCTTGATCAGCATCAACAGTCGAGTCGATATAGCCATGTCCGTCTGTCCGTCTGTCCGTCTGTCCGGCTGTCTGTTTCTATGCGAACTAGTCTCTCAGTTTTAAAGCTATCTTAATGAAACTTTGCAGAAGTCCCTTTTTCTGTTGCACGCAGCACATATGTCAAAACCAGCTGGATCTGACTACTATATCATATAGCAGCCATAGGAAAGATCGGTCGAAAATTAACTTTTTGTATGAAAAAACATTTTGTGTTTCAAGATATCTTGACCAAACTCGACATTTATTAGTTTTACTAAGCTCCTCATATATATGCAAAATCCTATTAAGATCAGACCACTATATCATATAGCTGCCATAGGAACGATCGGTCGAAAATTAAGATTTTGTATGAAAAAACATTTTGTTTTTCAAGATATCTTGACCAAACTCGGCATTTATAAGTTTTACTAAGCTTCTCATATATATGCTAGATCCTATTAAGATCGGACCACTATATCATATAGCTGCCATAGGAACGATCGGTCGGAAATTAAGTTTTTGTATGAAAAAACATTTTGTTTTTCAAGATATCTTCACCAACCTCGGCATTTATTAGTTTTTCTAAGCTCCTCATATATATGCAAAATCCTATGAAGATCGGACCACTATATCATATAGCTGCCATAGGAACTATCGGTCGAAAATTAAGATTTTGTATGAAAAAACATTTTGTTTTTCAAGATATCTTGACCAAACTCGGCATTTATAAGTTTTACTAAGCTCCTCATATATAAGCAAAATCCTTTTAAGTTCTGTCCACTATATCATATAGCTGCCATAGGAACGATCGGTCGAAAACGAGGTTTTTGATTAAAAGCCTTTTTTGTTTATCAAGATACCTTCACCAAGCTAGGCGTTAACCATTTTCTCGGCATTAAAAGGTTGCAAGGGTATTAGATCTTCGGCGTGCCGAAGGTAGCCTTTCTTCCTCGTTAATCTTAAAACATACAGTCTTGCCTAGCTGTCAAAACTGTTTTACCAAACCTTGTCTTAGATTCCAGGAGCCCCGCCAATCTGGCATGTGGAGCCTAGGGGAGCAAGTCAAAGCCAAACAGGCTCATCCGACTATTTAATCCTAAAACATACAGCCTCACCTGGAAGTCAAAATTGCTTTACCGAAACTTGCCTCAGATACAAGGATCCCAGATAATCTAGCATTTGCATCCTGGGGGCGCAAGTCAAAGCCAATTGGTCTCACCCGACTATTTAATCTTAAAACATACAGCCTTACCTAGCTGTCAAAACTGTTTTACTAAAACTTTTTTAGTTTCCAGGAGCCCTGTTAATCTAGCATTTGCAGCCTAGGGGACCAAGTCAAAGCAAAATAGTCTCACCCGACTATCAAGTCTTAACACATTCAGCCTCACCTGGAACTCAAAATTGCCATACCAAAACTTGTCTCAGATACCAGGAACCCTGTAAATCCAGTATTTGCATCCTAGGGGCGCAATTCAAAGTTAAACAGGCTCACCCGACTATTTAATCTGAAAACATTCAGCCTTACCTAGCTGTCAAAACTGTTTTACCAAACCTTGTCTTAGATTCCTGGAGCCCCGCCAATCGGGCATGTGTAGCCTAGGGGAGCAAGTCAAAGCCAAACAAGATTATCCGACTATTTAATCCTACAACATACAGCCTCACCTGGAAGTCAAAATTGCTTTACCGAAACTTGTCTCAGATACAAGGTGCCCTGATAATCTAGCATTTGCAGCCTAGTCTCACCCGACTTTTAAACCTTAAAACATACAACCCCATTTGGCCGACAAAACTGCTTTCCCAAAACTTGTCTCAGATACCAGGAGCCCTGTTAATCCAGTATTTGCATCCTGGGGGCGCAAGTCAAAGTCATACAGGCTCACCCTCCAATTTAATCTTAAAACAAACAGCCCCATCTGGCCGCCAAAACTGATTTACGAAAACTTGTCTTAGATACCAGGAACCCTGTTATTCCAGCATTTGCATCCTAGGGGCGCAAGTCAAAGCAAAACACGCTCACCCGACTATTTATTCTTAAAGCATACAGCCTTACCTAGCAGTCAAAACTGATTTACCAAAACTTGTCTTAGATTCCAGGAGACCAGAAGACAACAGACTCACCCGACTATTTAACCTTAAAACATACAGACTTACGTAGCTGTCAAAACTGTAATACCAAAACTTTTTTTAGATTCCAGGAGCCCCGCCAATCTGGATAGGCCGCCTAGGGGAGAAAGTCAAAGCCAAATAGTCTCACACGACTATTAAGTCTGAATACATTCAGCCTCACCTGGAACTCAAAATTGCCTTACCAAAACATTTCTTAGATACCAGGAACCCTGTTATTCCAGCATTTGCATCCTAGGAGCGCAAGTCAAAGCCAAATACGCTCACCCGACTATTTAATCTTAAATATACAGCCTTACCTAGATGTCAAAACTGTTTTACCAAAACTTGTCTTAGATTCCAGTAGCCCCGCCAATCTGGCATGTGCAGCCTAGGGGAGCAAGTCAAAGCCAAACAGGCTCATCCGACTATTTAATCCTAAGACATATAGCCCCATGGACGCCAAAACTGATTTACCAAAACTTGTCTTAGATACCAGGAACCCAGTTATTCCAGCATTTGCATCCTAGGGGCGCAAGTCAAAGCCAAACACGCTCACCCGACTATTTAATCTTAAAGCATACAGCCTTACCTAGCTGTCAAAACTGTTTTACCAAAACTTGTCTTAGATTCCAGGAGCCCGCCAATCTGGCATGTGCAGCCTAGGGGAGCAAGTCAAAGCCAAACAGGCTCATCCGACTATCTATTCCTAAAACATATAGCCACATCAGGCCGCCAAAACTGATTTACCAAAACTTGTCTCAGATACCAGGAACCCTGTTAATCCAGCATTTGCATCCTAGGGGAGCAAGACAAAGCCAAATAGTCTCACCCGACTATTAAATTTTAAATCATATAGCCCCACCTGGCCGCCAGAACTGATTTACCAAAACTTGTCTCAGATACCAGGAACCCTGTTAATCCAGCATTTGCATCCTAGGGGAGCAAGTCAAAGTCAAACAGACTCACCCGACTATTTAACCTTAAAACATACAGACTAACGTAGCTGTCAAAACTGTTTTAGCAAAGCTTTTTTTAGATTCCAGGAGCCCCGCCAATCTGGCATCTGCCGCCTAGGGGAGAAAGTCAAAGCCAAATAGTCTTACACGACTATTAAATCTGAAAACATTCAGCATCACCTGGAACTCAAAATTGCCTTACCAAAACTTGTTTCAGATAGCAGGAACCCTGTTAATCCAGCATTTGCATCCTAGGGGCGCAAGTCAAAGCCAAACAGGCTCACCCGACTATTAAATCTTAAAACATATAGCCCCATCTGACCGCCAAAACTGATTTACGAAAACTTGTCTTAGATACCAGGAACACTGTTATTCCAGCATTTGCATCCTAGGGGCGCAAGTCAAAGCCAAACTGGCTTACCCGACTCTTTAATCTTAAAACATACAGTCTTGCCTAGCTGTCAAAACAGTTTTACCAAAACTTGTCTCAGATACCAGGAGGCCTGCCAATCTGGCATGTGCAGCCTAGGGGAGCAGGTCAAAGCAAAACAGGCTCACCCGACTATTTAACACTAAACATACAGCCCCATCTGGCCGCCGAAACTGCTCTACCAAAACCCGGCCAATCTGGCATTTGCAGCCTAGGGGCGCAAGTCAAAGCCAAACATGCTCAACCGACTTCTTAATCTTAAAACATACAGTCTTGCCTAGCTGTCAAAACTGTTTTACCAAACCTTGTCTTAGATTCCAGGAGCCCCGCCTATCTGGCATGTGGAGCCTAGGGGAGCAAGTCAAAGCCAAACAGGCTCATCCGACTATTTAATCCTAAAACATACAGCCTCACCTGGAAGTCAAAATTGCTTTACCGAAACTTGCCTCAGATACAAGGATCCCAGATAATCTAGCATTTGCATCCTGGGGGCGCAAGTCAAAGCCAAATAGTCTCACCCGACTATTTAATCTTAAAACATACAGCCTTACCTAGCTGTCAAAACTGTTTTACTAAAACTTTTTTTTAGATTCCAGGAGCCCTGTTAACCTAGCATTTGCAGCCTAGGGGACCAAGTCAAAGAAAAATAGTCTCACCCGACTATTAAGTCTTAACACATTCAGCCTCAAATATAACTCAAAATTGCCTTACCAAAACTTGTCTCAGATACCAGGAACCCTGTTAATCCAGCATTTGCATCCTAGGGGCGCAAGACAAAGGCAAACAGGCTTACCCGACTTTTTAATCTGAAAATATACAGTCTTGCCTAGCTGTCAAAACTGTTTTACCAAACCTTGTCTCAGATACCAGGAGCCCTGACAATCTTGCATGTGCAGCCTAGAGGAGAAGTTCAAAGCCAAACAGGCTCACTCTACAATTTAATCTTAAACCAAACAGCCCCATCTGGCTGCCAAAGCTGCTTTATCAAACCTTGTCATGGATACCAGGAGCCCTGTTAATCTAGCATTTGCAGCGTAAGGGAGCAAGTCAAAGCCAAATAGCCTCACCCGACTATTAAATCTTAAAACATACAGCCCCATCTGGCCGCCAAAACTGATTTACCATAACTTGTCTCAGATACCAGGAAACCTGTTAATCCAGTATTTGCATCTTGGGGGCGCAAGTCAAAGCTAAACAGGCTCACCCGACTATTTAATCTTAAAACATACACCCTTACCTAGCTGTCAAAACTGTTTTGCTAAAACTTGTTTTAGATTCCAGGAGCCCTGTTAATCTAGCATTTGCAGCCTAGGGGACCAGGTCAAAGCAAAATAGTCTCACCCGACTTTTAAGTCTTAACACATTCAGCCTCACCTGGAACTCAAAATTGCCTTAGCAAAACTTGTCTCAGATATCAGGAACCCTGTTAGTCCAGCATTTGCATCCTAGAGGCGCAAGTCAAAGCCAAACTGGCTTACCCGACTCTTTAATCTTAAAACATACAGTCTTGCCTAGGTGTCAAAACTGTTTTACCAAACCTTGTCTTAGATTCCAGGAGCCCCGCCTATCTGGCATGTGGAGCCTAGGGGAGCAGGTCAAAGCAAAACAGGCTCACCCGACTATTTAATACTAAACATACAGCCCCATCTGGCCGCCGAAACTGCTCTACCAAAACCCGGCCAATCTGGCATTTGCAGCCTAGGGGCGCAAGTCAAAGCCAAACATGCTCAACCGACTTCTTAATCTTAAAACATACAGTCTTGCCTAGCTGTCAAAACTGTTTTACCAAACCTTGTCTTAGATTCCAGGAGCCCCGCCTATCTGGCATGTGGAGCCTAGGGGAGCAAGTCAAAGCCAAACAGGCTCATCCGACTATTTAATCCTAAAACATACAGCCTCACCTGGAAGTCAAAATTGCTTTACCGAAACTTGTCTCAGATACAAGGATCCCAGATAATCTAGCATTTGCATCCTGGGGCGCAAGTCAAAGCCAAATAGTCTCACCCGACTATTTAATCATACAACATACAGCCTTACCTAGCTGTCAAAACTGTTTTACTAAAACTTTTTTTTAGAGTCCAGGAGCCCTGTTAATCTAGCATTTGCAGCCTAGGGGACCAAGTCAAAGCAAAATAGTCTCACCCGACTATTAAGTCTTAACACATTCAGCCTCACCTGTAACTCAAAATTACCTTACCAAAACTTGTCTCACATACCAGGAACCCTGTAAATCCAGTATTTGCATCCTGGGGGCTCAATTCAAAGTTAAACAGGCTCACCCGACTATTTAATCTTAAAACATTCAGCCTTACCTAGCTGTCAAAACTGTTTTACCAAACCTTGTCTTAGATTCCTGGAGCCCCGCCAATCTGGCATGTGTAGCCTAGGGGAGCAAGTCAAAGCCAAACAAGCTCATACGACTATTTAATCCTAAAACATACAGCCTCACCTGGAAGTCAAAAATGCTTTACCGAAACTTGTCTCAGATACAAGGTGCCCTGATAATCTAGCATTTGCAGCCTAGTCTCACCCGACTTTTAAACCTTAAAACATACAACCCCATTTGGCCGAGAAAACTGCTTTCCCAAAACTTGACTCAGATACCAGGAGCCCTGTTAATCCAGTATTTGCATCCTGGGGCGCAAGTCAAAGTCATACAGGCTCACCCTACAATTTAATCTTAAAACAAACAGCCCCATCTGGCTGTCAAAACTGTTTTACTAAAACTTTTATTAGATTCCAAGAGCCTTGCCAATCTGGCATGTGCCGCCTAGGGGAGCAAGTCACACGACTATTAAGTCTTAAAACATACAGCCTCACCTGCAAGTCAAAATTGCTTTACCGAAACTTGTCTCAGATGCCAGGAACCCTGTTATTCCAGCATTTGCATCCTAGGGCCGCAAGTCATAGCCAAACACACTCACTTGACTATATAATCTTAAGACATACAGCCTTACCTAGCTGTCAAAACTGTTTTACCAAAACTTGTCTTAGTTTCCACGAGACCCGCCAATCTGGCATGTGCCGCCTAGGGGAGCAAGTCAAAGCCAAACAGGCTCAACCGACTATTTAACCTTCAAACATGTATCCTGACCTAGCTGTCAAAACTGTTTTACCAAACCTTGTCTCAGATACCAGGAGCCCTGCCAATCTGGCGTGTGCAGCCTAGGGGAGCAGGTCAAAGCAAAATAGTCTCACCTGCCTATTAAGTCTTAACACATTCAGCCTCAACTAGAACTCAAAATTGCCTTACCACAACTTGTCTCAGATACCAGGAACCCTGTTAATCCAGCATTTGCATCCTAGGGCCGCAAGTCATAGCCAAACACACTCACTTGACTATATAATCTTAAGACATACAGCCTTACCTAGCTGTCAAAACTGTTTTACCAAAACTTGTCTTAGATTCCACGAGCCCCGCCAATCTGGCATGTGCAGCCTAGGGGAGCAAGTCAAAGCCAAACAGGCTTACCCGACTATTTAATCTGAAAATATACAGTCTTGCCTAGCTGTCAAAACTGTTTTACCAAACCATGTCTCAGTTACCAGGAGCCCTGCCAATCTGGCGTGTGCAGCCTAGGGGACCAGGTCAAAGCAAAATAGTCTCACCCGACTATTAAGTCTTAACACCTTCAGCCTCACCTGGAACTCAAAATTGCCTTACCAAAACTTGTCACAGATACCAGGAACCCTGTTAATCCAGCATTTGCATTCTAGGGGCGCAAGTCAAAGCCAAACTGGCTTACCCGACTCTTTAATCTTAAAACATACAGCCTTGCCGAGCTGTCAAAACAGTTTTACCAAAACTTGTCTCAGATACCAGGAGCCCTGCCAATCTGGCATGTGCAGCCTAGGGGAGCAGGTCAAAGCAAAACAGGCTCACCCGACTATTTAATACTATACACACACATACAGCCCCATCTGGCCGCCGAAACTGCTCTACCAAAACCCGGCCAATCTGGCATTTGCAGCCTAGGGAAACAAGTCAAAGCCAATTAGTCGGACCTCATTATCCAATCTGAAAACACACAGTCCCATCTGGTTGCCAAAACTGCTTTACCAAAACATCTATCAGATTCCAGGAGCCCCGCCAATCTGGCATGTGCCGCCTAGGGGCGCAAGTCAAAGCCAAACATGCTCAACCGACTTTTTAATCTTAAAACATACAGTCTTGCCTAGCTGTCAAAACTGTTTTACCAAACCTTGTCTTAGATTCCAGGAGCCCCGCCTATCTGGCATGTGGAGCCTAGGGGAGCAAGTCAAAGCCAAACAGGCTCATCCGACTATTTAATCCTAAAACATACAGCCTCACCTGGAAGTCAAAATTGCTTTGCCGAAACTTATCTCAGATACAAAGATCCCAGATAATCTAGCATTTGCATCCTGGGGGCCCAAGTCAAAGCCAAATGGTCTTACCCGACTATTAAGTCTTAACACATTCAGCCTCACCTGGAACTCAAAATTGCCATACCAAAACTTGTCTGAGATACCAGGAACCCTGTAAATCCAGTATTTGCATCCTGGGGGCGCAATTCAAAGTTAAACAGGCTCACCCGACTATTTAATCTGAAAACATTCAGCCTTACCTAGCTGTCAAAACTTTTTTACCAAACCTTGTCTTAGATTCCTGGAGCCCCGCCAATCTGGCATGTGTAGCCTAGGGGAGCAAGTCAAAGCCAAACAAGCTTATCCGACTATTTAATCCTACAACATACAGCCTCACCTGGAAGTCAAAATTGCTTTACCGAAACTTGTCTCAGATACAAGGTGCCCTGATAATCCAGCATTTGCAGCCTAGTCTCACCCGACTTTTAAACCTTAAAACATACAACCCCATTTGGCCGACAAAACTGCTTTCCCAAAACTTGTCTCAGATACCAGGAGCCCTGTTAATCCAGTATTTGCATCCTGGGGGCGCAAGTCAAAGTCATACAGGCTCACCCTACAATTTAATCTTAAAACAAACAGCCCCATCTGGCCGCCAAAACTGATTTACGAAAACTTGTCTTAGATACCAGGAACCCTGTTATTCCAGCATTTGCATCCTAGGGGCGCAAGTCAAAGCCAAACACGCTCACCCGACTATTTATTCTTAAAGCATACAGCCTTACCTAGCTGTCAAAACTGATTTACCAAAACTTGTCTTAGATTCCAGGAGACCAGGAGACAACAGACTCACCCGACTATTTAACCTTAAAACATACAGACTTACGTAGCTGTCAAAACTGTTATACCAAAACTTTTTTTAGATTCCAGGAGCCCCGCCAATCTGGATAGGCCGCCTAGGGGAGAAAGTCAAAGCCAAATAGTCTCACACGACTATTAAGTCTGAATACATTCAGCATCACCTGGAACTCAAAATTGCCTTACCAGAACTTGTTTCAGATACCAGGAAACCTGATTATCCAGCATTTGCATCCTTGGGGCGCAAGTCAAAGCCAAACAGGCTCACCCGACTATTAAATTTTAAAACATAAAGCCCCATCTGGCCGCCAAAACTGATTTACGAAAACTTGTCTTAGATACCAGGAACCCTGTTATTCCAGCATTTGCATCCTAGGGGCGCAAGTCATCGCCAAACACGCTCACCCGACTATTTATTCTTAAAGCATGCAGCCTTACCTAGCTGCCAAAACTGATTTACCAAAACTTGTCTTACATTCCAGGAGTCCCGCCAATCTGGCATGTGCAGCCTAGGGGAGGAAGACAAAGCCAAATAGCCTCACCCGACTATTAAATCTCAAAACATATAGTTCATCTGGCCGCCAAAACTGATTTACCAAAACTTGTCTCAGATACCAGAACCCTGTTAATCCAGCATTTGCATCCTAGGGGAGCAAGTCGAAGTCAAACAGACTCACCCGAATATTTAACCTTAAAACATACAGACTTACGTAGCTGTCAAAACTGTTATACCAAAACTTTTTTTAGATTCCAGGAGCCCCGCCAATCTGGATAGGCCGCCTAGGGGACCAAGTCAAAGCAAAATAGTCTCACCCGACTATTAAGTCTTAACACATTCAGCCTCACCTGTAACTCAAAATCGCCTTACCAAAACTTGTCTCAGATACCAGGAACCCTGTAAATCCAGTATTTGCATCCATGGGGCGCAATTCAAAGTTAAACAGGCTCACCCTACAATTTAATCTTAAAACAAACAGCCCCATCTGGCTGTCAAAACTGTTTTTCTAAAACTTTTAGTAGATTCCAAGAGCCTTGCCAATCTGGCATGTGCCGCCTAGGGGAGAAAGTCACCCGACTATTAAGTCTTAAAACATACAGCCTCACCTGCAAGTCAGATACCAGGAACCCTGTTAATCCAGCATTTGCATCCTAGGGGGCAAGTCAAGGCCAAACAGGCTCACCCGACTTTTAAATCTTAAAACATATAGCCCCATCTAACCGCCAAAACTGATTTACCAAAACTTGTCTTAGATACCAGAACCCTGTTATTCCAGCATTTGCATCCTAGGGGCGCAAGTCAAAGCCAAACACGCTCACCCGACTATTTAATCTTAAAGCATACAGCCTTACCTAGCTGTCAAAACTGTTTTACCAAAACTTGTCTTAGATTCCAGGAGCCCCGCCAATCTGGCATGTGCAGCCTAGGGGAGCAAGTCAAAGCCAAACAGACTCATCCGACTATTTAATCCTAAAACATACAGCCTCACCTGGAAGTCAAAATTGCTTTAGCGGAAGTTGTCTTGAATACAAGGATCTCTGTTAATCTAGCATTCGCAGCCTATGGTAGCAAGTCAAAGCCAAATAGTCTCACCCGACTATTAAATCTTAAAACATACAACCCCATCTGGCCGCCAAAACTGCTTTATCAAAACTTGTGTCAGATACCAGGATCCCTGTTAATCCTGCATTTGCATCCTAGGGGCGCAGTTCAAAGCCAAACAGGATCACCCGACAATTTAATCTTAAAACATACAGCCCCATCTGGCTGCCAAAACTGCTTTACCAAAACTTGTCTAAGATACCAGGAGCCCTGTTAATCTAGCATTTGCAGCCTAGGGGAGCAAGTCAAAGCAAAATAGTCTCAGCCGACTATTAAGTCTTAACACATTCAGCCTCACCTGGAACTCAAAATTGCCTTACCAAAACTTGTCTCAGATACCAGGAACCCTGTTAATCCAGCATTTGCATCGTAGGGGCGCAAGTGAAAGCCAAACAGGCTCACCCGACTGTTAAAACTTAAACCATAAAGCCCCATCTGACCGCCAAAACTGATTTACCAAAACATGTCTTAGAAACCAGGAACCCTGTTATTCCAGCATTTGCATATTAGGGGCGCAAGTCAAAGCCAAACACGCTCACCCGACTATTTAATCTTAAAGCATACAGCCTTACCTAGCTGTCAAAACTGATTTACCAAAACTTATCTTAGATTCCAGGAGTCCCGCCAATCTGGCATGTGCAGCCTGGGGGAGGAAGTCAAAGCCAAATAGTCTCACACGACTATTAAATCTTAAAACATATAGCCTCATCTGGCCGCCAAAACTGATTTACCAAAACTTGTCTCAGATACCAGAACCCTGTTAATCCAGCATTTGCATTCTAGGGGCGCAAGTCAAAGCCAAACTGGCTTACCCGACTCTTTAATCTTAAAACATACAGACTTACGTAGCTGTCAAAACTGTTATACCAAAACTTTTTTTTAGATTCCAGGAGCCCCGCCAATCTGGATAGGCCGCCTAGGGGACCAAGTCAAAGCAAAATAGTCTCACCCGACTATTAAGTCTTAACACATTCAGCCTCACCTGTAACTCAAAATTGCCTTACCAAAACTTGTCTCAGATACCAGGAACCCTGTAAATCCAGTATTTGCATCCATGGGGCGCAATTCAAAGTTAAACAGGCTCACCCTATAATTTAATCTTAAAACAAACAGCCCCATCTGGCTGTCAAAACTGTTTTTCTAAAACTTTTATTAGATTCCAAGAGCCTTGCCAATCTGGCATGTGCCGCCTAGGTGAGAAAGTCACCCGACTATTAAGTCTTAAAACATACAGCCTCACCTGCAAGTCAAAATTGCTTTACCGAAACTTGTTTCAGATACCAGGAACCCTGTTAATCCAGCATTTGCATCCTAGGGGGCATCAAGGCCAAACAGGCTCACCCGACTTTTAAATCTTAAAACATATAGCCCCATCTAACCGCCAAAACTGATTTACCAAAACTTGTCTTAGATACCAGAACCCTGTTATTCCAGCATTTGCATCCTAGGGGCGCAAGTCAAAGCCAAACACGCTCACCCGACTATTTAATCTTAAAGCATACAGCCTTACCTAGCTGTAAAAACTGTTTTACCAAAACTTGTCTTAGATTCCCGCCAATCTGGCATGTGCAGCCTAGGGGAGCAAGTCAAAGCCAAACAGACTCATCCGACTATTTAATCCTAAAACATACAGCCTCACCTGAAAGTCAAAATTGCTTTAGCGGAAGTTGTCTTGGATACGAGGATCTCTGTTAATCCAGCATTTGCAGCCTATGGTAGCAAGTCAAAGCCAAATAGTCTCACCCGACTATTAAATCTTAAAACATACAACCCCATCTGGCCGCCAAAACTGCTTTATCAAAACTTGTGTCAGATACCAGGATCCCTGTTAATCCTGCATTTGCATCCTAGGGGCGCAGTTCAAAGCCAAACAGGATCACCCGACAATTTAATCTTAAAACATACAGCCCCATCTGGCTGCCAAAACTGCTTTACCAAAACTTGTCTAAGATACCAGGAGCCCTGTTAATCTAGCATTTGCAGCCTAGGGGAGCAAGTCAAAGCAAAATAGTCTCAGCCGACTATTAAGTCTTAACACATTCAGCCTCACCTGGAACTCAAAATTGCCTTACCAAAACGTGTCTCAGATGCCAGGAACCCTGTTAATCCAGCATTTGCATCGTAGGGGCGCAAGTGAAAGCCAAACAGGCTCACCCGACTGTTAAAACTTAAAACATAAAGCCCCATCTGACCGCCAAAACTGATTTACCAAAACATGTCTTAGATACCAGGAACCCTGTTATTCCAGCATTAGCATATTAGGGGCGCAAGTCAAAGCCAAACACGCTCACCCGACTATTTAATCTTAAAGCATACAGCCTTACCAGGAGTCCCGCCAATCTGGCATGTGCAGCCTAGGGGAGGAAGTCAAAGCCAAATAGTCTCACACGACTATTAAATCTTAAAACATAAAGCCTCATCTGGCCGCCAAAAGTGATTTACCAAAACTTGTCTCAGATACCAGAACCCTGTTAATCCAGCATTTGCATCCTAGGGGCGCAAGTCAAAGCCAAACTGGCTTACCCGACTCTTTAATCTTAAAACATACAGTCTTGCCGAGCTGTCAAAACAGTCTTACCAAAACTTGTCCCAGATACCAGGAGCCCTGCCAATCTGGCATGTGCAGCCTAGGGGAGCAGGTCAAAGCAAAACAGGCTCACCCGACTATTTAATACTAAACATACAGCCCCATCTGGCCGCCGAAACTGCTCTGCCAAAACCCGGCCAATCTGGCATTTGCAGCCGAGGGGAACAAGTCAAAGCCAATTAGTCGGACCTCATTATCCAATCTGAAAACACACAGTCCCATCTGGTTGCCAAAACTGCTTTACCAAAACATCTATCAGATTCCAGGAGCCCCGCCAATCTGGCATGTGCCGCCTAGCGGCGCAAGTCAAAGCCAAACATGCTCAACCGACTTTTAAATCTTTAAACATACAGTCTTGCCTAGCTGTCAAAACTGTTTTACCAAACCTTCTCTTAGATTCCAGGAGCCCCGCCTATCTGGCATGTGGAGCCTAGGGGAGCAAGTCAAAGCCAAACAGGCTCATCCGACTATTTAATCCTAAAACATACAGCCTCACCTGGAAGTAAAAATTGCTTTACCGAAACTTGTCTCAGATACAAGGATCCCAGATAATCTAGCATTTGCATCCTGGGGGCCCAAGTCAAAGCCAAATGGTCTCACCCTACTATTTAATCTTAAAACATACAGCCTTACCTAGCTGTCAAAACTGATTTACCAAAACTTATCTTAGATTCCAGGAGTCCCGCCAATCTGGCATGTGCAGCCTAGGGGAGGAAGTCAAAGCCAAATAGTCTCACACGACTATTAAATCTTAAAACATATAGCCTCATCTGGCCGCCAAAACTGATTTACCAAAACTTGTCTCAGATACCAGAACCCTGTTAATCCAGCATTTGCATTCTAGGGGCGCAAGTCAAAGCCAAACTGGCTTACCCGACTCTTTAATCTTAAAACATACAGACTTACGTAGCTGTCAAAACTGTTATACCAAAACTTTTTTTAGATTCCAGGAGCCCCGCCAATCTGGATAGGCCGCCTAGGGGACCAAGTCAAAGCAAAATAGTCTCACCCGACTATTAAGTCTTAACACATTCAGCCTCACCTGTAACTCAAAATTGCCTTACCAAAACTTGTCTCAGATACCAGGAACCCTGTAAATCCAGTATTTGCATCCATGGGGCGCAATTCAAAGTTAAACAGGCTCACCCTACAATTTAATCTTAAAACAAACAGCCCCATCTGGATGTCAAAACTGTTTTTCTAAAACTTTTATTAGATTCCAAGAGCCTTGCCAATCTGGAATGTGCCGCCTAGGGGAGAAAGTCACCCGACTATTAAGTCTTAAAACATACAGCCTCACCTGCAAGTCAGATACCAGGAACCCTGTTAATCCAGCATTTGCATCCTAGGGGGCAAGTCAAGGCCAAACAGGCTCACCCGACTTTTAAATCTTAAAACATATAGCCCCATCTAACCGCCAAAACTGATTTACCAAAACTTGTCTTAGATACCTGAACCCTGTTATTCCAGCATTTGCATCCTAGGGGCGCAAGTCAAAGCCAAACACGCTCACCCGACTATTTAATCTTAAAGCATACAGCCTTACCTAGCTGTCAAAACTGTTTTACCAAAACTTGTCTTAGATTCCAGGAGCCCCGCCAATCTACAGAGCAAGTCAAAGCCAAACAGACTCATCCGACTATTTAATCCTAAAACATACAGCCTCACCTGGAAGTCAAAATTGCTTTAGCGGAAGTTGTCTTGAATACAAGGATCTCTGTTAATCTAGCATTTGCAGCCTATGGTAGCAAGTCAAAGCCAAATAGTCTCACCCGACTATTAAATCTTAAAACATACAACCCCATCTGGCCGCCAAAACTGCTTTATCAAAACTTGTGTCAGATACCAGGATCCCTGTTAATCCTGCATTTGCATCCTAGGGGCGCAGTTCAAAGCCAAACAGGATCACCCGACAATTTAATCTTAAAACATACAGCCCCATCTGGCTGCCAAAACTGCTTTACCAAAACTTGTCTAAGATACCAGGAGCCCTGTTAATCTAGCATTTGCAGCCTAGGGGAGCAAGTCAAAGCAAAATAGTCTCAGCCGACTATTAAGTCTTAACACATTCAGCCTCACCTGGAACTCAAAATTGCCTTACCAAAACTTGTCTCAGATACCAGGAACCCTGTTAATCCAGCATTTGCATCGTAGGGGCGCAAGTGAAAGCCAAACAGGCTCACCCGACTGTTAAAACTTAAACCATAAAGCCCCATCTGACCGCCAAAACTGATTTACCAAACCTTGTCTTAGATACCAGGAACCCTGATATTCCAGCATTTGCATATAAGGGGCGCAAGTCAAAGCCAAACACGCTCACCCGACTATTTAATCTTAAAGCATACAGCCTTACCTAGCTGTCAAAACTGATTTACCAAAACTTATCTTAGATTCCAGGAGTCCCGCCAATCTGGCATGTGCAGCCTAGGGGAGGAAGTCAAAGCCAAATAGCCTCACACGACTATTAAATCTTAAAACATATAGCCTCATCTGGCCGCCAAAACTGATTTACCAAAACTTGTCTCAGATACCAGAACCCTGTTAATCCAGCATTTGCATTCTAGGGGCGCAAGTCAAAGCCAAACTGGCTTACCCGACTCTTTAATCTTAAAACATACAGTCTTGCCGAGCTGTCAAAACAGTTTTACCAAAACTTGTCTCAGATACCAGGAGCCCTGCCAATCTGGCATGTGCAGCCTAGGGGAGCAAGTCAAAGCCAAACAGACTCATCCGACTATTTAATCCTAAAACATACAGCCTCACCTGGAAGTCAAAATTGCTTTACCGAAACTTGTCTCAGATACAAGGATCCCAGATAATCTAGCATTTGCATCCTGGGGGACCAAGTCAAAGCAAAACAGGCTCACCCGACTATTTAATACTAAACATACTGCTCTGCCAAAACCCGGCCAATCTGGCATTTGCAGCCGAGGGGAACAAGTCAAAGCCAATTAGTCGGACCTCATTATCCAATCTGAAAACACACAGTCCCATCTGGTTACCAAAACTGCTTTACCAAAACATCTATCAGATTCCAGGAGCCCCGCCAATCTGGCATGTGCCGCGTAGGGGCGCAAGTCAAAGCCAAACATGCTCAACCGACTTTTAAATCTTAAAACATACAGTCTTGCCTAGCTGTCAAAACTGTTTTAGCAAATCTTCTCTTAGATTCCAGGAGCCCCGCCTATCTGGCATGTGGAGCCTAGGGGAGCAAGTCAAAGCCAAACAGGCTCATCCGACTATTTAATCCAAAAAACATACAGCCTCACCTGGAAGTCAAAATTGCTTTACCGAAACTTGTCTCAGATACAAGGATCCCAGATAATCTAGCATTTGCATCCTGGGGGCCCAAGTCAAAGCAAAATAGTCTCAGCCGACTATTAAGTCTTAACACATTCAGCCTCACCTGGAACTCAAAATTGCCTTACCAAAACTTGTCTCAGATACCAGGAACCCTGTTAATCCAGCATTTGCATCGTAGGGGCGCAAGTGAAAGCCAAACAGGCTCACCCGACTGTTAAAACTTAAAACATAAAGCCCCATCTGACCGCCAAAACTGATTTACCAAAACATGTCTTAGATACCAGGAACCCTGTTATTCCAGCATTTGCATATTAGGGGCGCAAGTCAAAGCCAAACACGCTCACCCGACTATTTAATCTTAAAGCATACAGCCTTACCCGGAGTCCCGCCAATCTGGCATGTGCAGCCTAGGGGAGGAAGTCAAAGCCAAATAGTCCCACACGACTATTAAATCTTAAAACATAAAGCCTCATCTGGCCGCCAAAAGTGATTTACCAAAACTTGTCTCAGATACCAGAACCCTGTTAATCCAGCATTTGCATCCTAGGGGCGCAAGTCAAAGCCAAACTGGCTTACCCGACTCTTTAATCTTAAAACATACAGTCTTGCCGAGCTGTCAAAACAGTCTTACCAAAACTTGTCTCAGATACCAAAAGCCCTGCCAATCTGGCATGTGCAGCCTAGGGGAGCAGGTCAAAGCAAAACAGGCTCACCCGACTATTTAATACTAAACATACAGCCCCATCTGGCCGCCGAAACTGCTCTGCCAAAACCCGGCCAATCTGGCATTTGCAGCCGAGGGGAACAAGTCAAAGCCAATTAGTCGGACCTCATTATCCAATCTGAAAACACACAGTCCCATCTGGTTGCCAAAACTGCTTTACCAAAACATCTATCAGATTCCAGGAGCCCCGCCAATCTGGCATGTGCCGCCTAGCGGCGCAAGTCAAAGCCAAACATGCTCAACCGACTTTTAAATCTTTAAACATATAGTCTTGCCTAGCTGTCAAAACTGTTTTACCAAACCTTCTCTTAGATTCCAGGAGCCCCGCCTATCTGGCATGTGGAGCCTAGGGGAGCAAGTCAAAGCCAAACAGGCTCATCCGACTATTTAATCCTAAAACATACAGCCTCACCTGGAAGTAAAAATTGCTTTACCGAAACTTGTCTCAGATACAAGGATCCCAGATAATCTAGCATTTGCATCCTGGGGGCCCAAGTCAAAGCCAAATGGTCTCACCCTACTATTTAATCTTAAAACATACAGCCTTACCTAGCTGTCAAAACTGTTTTACTAAAACTTTTTTAGATTCCAGGAGCCCTGTTAATCTAGCATTTGCAGCCTAGGGGACCAAGTCAAAGCAAAATAGTCTCACCCGACTATTAAGTCTTAACACATTCAGCCTCACCTTTAACTCAAAATTGCCTTACCAAAACTTGTCTCAGATACCAGGAACCCTGTAAATCCAGTATTTGCATCCATGGGGCGCAATTCAAAGTTAAACAGGCTCACCCTACAATTTAATCTTAAAACAAACAGCCCCATCTGGCTGTCAAAACTGTTTTTCTAAAACTTTTATTAGATTCCAAGAGCCTTGCCAATCTGGCATGTGCCGCCTAGGGGAGCAAGTCACCCGACTATTAAGTCTTAAAACATACAGCCTCACCTGCAAGTCAAAATTGCTTTACCGAAACTTGTTTCAGATACCAGGAACCCTGTTAATCCAGCATTTGCATCCTAGGGGGCATCAAGGCCAAACAGGCTCACCCGACTTTTAAATCTTAAAACATATAGCCCCATCTAACCGCCAAAACTGATTTACCAAAACTTGTCTTAGATACCAGAACCCTGTTATTCCAGCATTTGCATCCTAGGGGCGCAAGTCAAAGCCAAACACGCTCACCCGACTATTTAATCTTAAAGCATACAGCCTTACCTAGCTGTCAAAACTGTTTTACCAAAACTTGTCTTAGATTCCCGCCAATCTGGCATGTGCAGCCTAGGGGAGCAAGTCAAAGCCAAACAGACTCATCCGACTATTTAATCCTAAAACATACAGCCTCACCTGGAAGTCAAAATTGCTTTAGCGGAAGTTGTCTTGGATACAAGGATCTCTGTTAATCCAGCATTTGCAGCCTATGGTAGCAAGTCAAAGCCAAATAGTCTCACCCGACTATTAAATCTTTAAACATACAACCCCATCTGGCCACCAAAACTGCTTTATCAAAACTTGTGTCAGATACCAGGATCCCTGTTAATCCTGCATTTGCATCCTAGGGGCGCAGTTCAAAGCCAAACAGGATCACCCGACAATTTAATCTTAAAACATACAGCCCCATCTGGCTGCCAAAACTGCTTTACCAAAACTTGTCTAAGATACCAGGAGCCCTGTTAATCTAGCATTTGCAGCCTAGGGGATCAAGTCAAAGCAAAATAGTCTCAGCCGACTATTAAGTCTTAACACATTCAGCCTCACCTGGAACTCAAAATTGCCTTACCAAAACTTGTCTCAGATACCAGGAACCCTGTTAATCCAGCATTTGCATCGTAGGGGCGCAAGTGAATGCCAAACAGGCTCACCCGACTGTTAAAACTTAAAACATAAAGCCCCATCTGACCGCCAAAACTGATTTACCAAAACATGTCTTAGATACCAGGAACCCTGTTATTCCAGCATTAGCATATTAGGGGCGCAAGTCAAAGCCAAACACGCTCACCCGACTATTTAATCTTAAAGCATACAGCCTTACCAGGAGTCCCGCCAATCTGGCATGTGCAGCCTAGGGGAGGAAGTCAAAGCCAAATAGTCTCACACAACTATTAAATCTTAAAACATATAGCCTCATCTGGCCGCCAAAACTGATTTACCAAAACTTGTCTCAGATACCAGAACCCTGTTAATCCAGCATTTGCATCCTAGGGGCGCAAGTCAAAGCCAAACTGGCTTACCCGACTCTTTAATCTTAAAACATACAGTCTTGCCGAGCTGTCAAAACAGTCTTACCAAAACTTGTCCCAGATACCAGGAGCCCTGCCAATCTGGCATGTGCAGCCTAGGGGAGCAGGTCAAAGCAAAACAGGCTCACCCGACTATTTAATACTAAACATACAGCCCCATCTGGCCGCCGAAACTGCTCTGCCAAAACCCGGCCAATCTGGCATTTGCAGCCGAGGGGAACAAGTCAAAGCCAATTAGTCGGACCTCATTATCCAATCTGAAAACACACAGTCCCATCTGGTTGCCAAAACTGCTTTACCAAAACATCTATCAGATTCCAGGAGCCCCGCCAATCTGGCATGTGCCGCCTAGCGGCGCAAGTCAAAGCCAAACATGCTCAACCGACTTTTAAATCTTAAAACATACAGTCTTGCCTAGCTGTCAAAACTGTTTTACCAAACCTTCTCTTAGATTCCAGGAGCCCCGCCTGTCTGGCATGTGGAGCCTAGGGGAGCAAGTCAAAGCCAAACAGGCTCACCCGACTATTTAATCCTAAAACATACAGCCTCACCTGGAAGTAAAAATTGCTTTACCGAAACTTGTCTCAGATACAAGGATCCCAGATAATCTAGCATTTGCATCCTGGGGGCCCAAGTCAAAGCCAAATGGTCTCACCCTACTATTTAATCTTAAAACATACAGCCTTACCTAGCTGTCAAAACTGTTTTACTAAAACTTTTTTTAGATTCCAGGAGCCCTGTTAATCTAGCATTTGCAGCCTAGGGGACCAAGTCAAAGCAAAATAGTCTCACCCGACTATTAAGTCTTAACACATTCAGCCTCACCTGTAACTCAAAATTGCCTTACCAAAACTTGTCTCAGATACCAGGAACCCTGTAAATCCAGTAATTGCATCCATGGGGCGCAATTCAAAGTTAAACAGGCTCACCCTACAATTTAATCTTAAAACAAACAGCCATCTGGCTGTCAAAACTGTTTTTCTAAAACTTTTATTAGATTCCAAGAGCCTTGCCAATCTGGCATGTGCCGCCTAGGGGAGCAAGTCACCCGACTATTAAGTCTTAAAACATACAGCCTCACCTGCAAGTCAAAATTGCTTTACCGAAACTTGTTTCAGATACCAGGAACCCTGTTAATCCAGCATTTGCATCCTAGGGGGCAAGTCAAGGCCAAACAAGCTCACCCGACTTTTAAATCTTAAAACATATAGCCCCATCTGGCCGCCAAAACTGATTTACCAACACTTGTCTTAGATACCAGAACCCTGTTATTCCAGCATTTGCATCCTAGGGGCGCAAGTCAAAGCCAAACACGCTCACCCGACTATTTAATCTTAAATCATACAGCCTTACCTAGCTGTCAAAACTGTTTTACCAAAACTTGTCTTAGATTCCCGCCAATCTGGCATGTACCGCCTAGGGGAGCAAGTCAAAGCCAAACAGGCTCATCCGACTATTTAATCCTAAAACATATAGCCCCATCTGGCCGCCAAAACTGATTTACCAAAACCTAACTCAGTTACCAGGAACCCTGTTAATCTAGCATTTGCAGCCTAGGGGAGCAAGACAAAGAGAAATAGTCTCACCCGACTATTAAATTTTAAATCATATAGCCCCACCTGGCCGCCAAAACTGATTTACCAAAACTTGTCTCAGATACCAGGAACCCTGTTAATCCAGCATTTGCATCCTAGGGGAGCAAGTCAAAGTCAAACAGACTCACCCGACTATTTAACCTTAAAACATACAGACTTACGTAGCTGTCAAAACTGTTATTTCAAAGCTTTTTTTAGATTCCAGGAGCCCCGCCAATCTGGCATCTGCCGCCTAGGGGAGAAAGTCAAAGCCAAATAGTCTCACACGACTATTAAATCTGAACAGACTTACGTAGCTGTCAAAACTGTTATATCAAAGCTTTTTTTAGATTCCAGGAGCCCCGCCAATCTGGCATCTGCCGCCTAGGGGAGAAAGTCAAAGCCAAATAGTCTCACACGACTTTTAAATCTGAAAACATTCAGCATCACCTGGAACTCAAAATTGCCTTACCAAAACTTGTTTCAGATACCAGGAACCCTGTTAATCCAGCATTTGCATCCTAGGGGCGCAAGTCAAAGCCAAACAGGCTCACACGACTATTAAATCTTAAAACACATTGCCCCATCTGGCCGCCAAAACTGCTTTATCAAAACTTATGTCAGATACCAGGAACCCTGTTATTCCAGCATTTGCATCCTAGGGGCGCAGTTCAAAGCCAAACAGGCTCACCCGACAATGTAATCTTAAAACATACAGCCCCATCTGGCTGCCAAAACTGTTTTACCAAAACTTGTCTAAGATACCAGGAGCCCTGTTAATCTAGCATTTGCAGCCTAGGGGAGCAAGTCGAAGCAAAATAGTCTCAGCCGTCTATTAAGTCTTAACACATTCAGCCTCACCTGGAACTCAAAATTGCCTTACCAAAACTTGTGTCAGATACCAGGAACCCTGTTAATCCTGCATTTGCATCCTAGGGGCGCAGTTCAAAGCCAAACAGGCTCACCCGACAATTTAATCTTAAAACATACAACCCCATCTGGCTGCCAAAACTGCTTTACCAAAAGTTGTCTAAGATACCAGGAGCCCTGTTGATCTAGCATTTGCAGCCTAGGGGAGCAAGTCAAAGCAAAATAGTCTCAGCCGACTATTAAGTCTTAACACATTCAGCCTCACCTGGAACTCAAAATTGCCTTACCAAAACTTGTCTCAGATACCAGGAACCCTGTTAATCCAGCATTTGCATCGTAGGGGCGCAAGTGAAAGCCAAACAGGCTCACCCGACTGTTAAAACTTAAAACATAAAGCCCCATCTGACCGCCAAAACTGATTTACCAAAACATGTCTTAGATACCAGGAACCCTGTTATTCCAGCATTTGCATATTAGGGGCACAAGTCAAAGCCAAACACGCTCACCCGACTATTTAATCTTAAGGCATACAGCCTTACCTAGCTGTCAAAACTGATTTACCAAAACATATCTTAGATTCCAGGAGTCCCGCCAATCTGGCATGTGCAGCCTAGGGGAGTAAGACAAAGCCAAATAGCCTCACACGACTATTAAATCTTAAAATATATAGCCTCATCTGGCCGCCAAAACTGATTTACCAAAACTTGTCTCAGATACCAGAACCCTGTTAATCCAGCATTTGCATCCTAGGGGAGCAAGTCAAAGTCAAACAGACTCACCCGACTATTTAACCTTAAAACATACAGACCTACGTAGCTGTCAAAACTGTTTTACCAAAACTTTTTTTAGATTCCAGGAGCCCCGCCAATCTGGCATGTACCGCCTAGGGGAGCAAGTCAAAGCCAAACAGGCTCATCCGACTATTTAATCCTAAAACATATCTGGCCGCCAAAACTGATTTACCAAAACCTATCTCAGTTACCAGGAACTCTGTTAATCTAGCATTTGCAGCCTAGGGGAGCAAGACAAAGCCAAATAGTCTCACCCGACTATTAAATTTTAAATCATATAGCCCCACCTGGCCGCCAAAACTGATTTACCAAAACTTGTCTCAGATACCAGGAACCCTGTTAATCCAGCATTTGCATCCTAGGGGCGCAAGTCAAAGCCAAGCAGGCTCACCCGACTATTAAATCTTAAAACATATAGCCCCATCTGGCCGCCAAAACTGATTTACGAAAACTTGTCTTAGATACCAGGAACCCTTTTATTCCAGCATTTGAATCCTAGGGGCGCAAGTCAAAGCCAAACACGCTCACCCGACTATTTAATCTTAAAACATACAGCCTTACCTAGCTGTCAAAACTGTTTTACCAAATTTTTTTTTAGATTCCAGGAGCCCCGCCAATCTGGCATGTACCGCCTAGGGGAGAAAGTCAAAGCCAAATAGTCTCACACGACTATTAAGTCTGAATACATTCAGCCTCACCTGGAACTCAAAATTGCCTTACCAAAACTTGTCTTAGATACCAGGAACCCTGTTATTCCAGCATTTGCTTCCTAGGGGAGCAAGTCAAAGTCAAACAGACTCACCCGACTATTTAACCTTGAAACATACAGACTTACGTAGCTGTCAAAACTGTTTTACCAAAACTTGTCTTAGATTCCAGGAGCCCCGCCAATCTGGCATGTGCAGCCTAGGGGAGCAAGTCAAAGCCAAACAGGCTCATCCGACTATTTAATCCTAAAACATATCTGGCCGCCAAAACTGATTTACCAAAACCTATCTCAGTTACCAGGAACTCTGTTAATCTAGCATTTGCAGCCTAGGGGAGCAAGGCAAAGCCAAATAGTCTCACCCGACTATTAAATTTTAAATCATATAGCCCCACCTGGCCGCCAAAACTGATTTACCAAAACTTGTCTCAGATACCAGGAACCCTGTTAATCCAGCATTTGCATCCTAGGGGAGCAAGTCAAAGTCAAACAGACTCACCCGACTATTTAACCTTAAAACATACAGACTTACGTAGCTGTCAAAACAGTTTTACCAAAGCTTTTTTTAGATTCCAGGAGCCCCGCCAATCTGGCATGTACCGCCTAGGGGAGAAAGTCAAAGCCAAATAGTCTCACACGACTATTAAGTCTGAATACATTCAGCCTCACCTGGAACTCAAAATTGCCTTACCAAAACTTTTCTTACATACCAGGAACCCTGTTATTCCAGCATTTGCATCCTAGGGGCGCAAGTCAAAGCCAAACACGCTCACCCGACTATTTAATCTTAAAGCAAACAGCCTTACCTAGCTGTCAAAACTGTTTTACCAAAACTTGTCTTAGATTCCAAGAGCCCCGCCAATCTGGCATTTGCAGCCTAGGGGAGCAAGTCAAAGCCAAACAGGCTCATCCGACTATTTAATCCTAAAACATATAGCCCCATCTGGCCGCCAAAACTGATTTACCAAAACTTGTCTCAGATACCAGGAACCCTGTTAATCCAGCATTTGCATCCTAGGGGAGCAAGTCAAAGTCAAACAGACTCACCCGACTATTTAACCTTAAAACATACAGACCTACGTAGCTGTCAAAACTGTTTTACCAAAACTTTTTGAGATTCCAGGAGCCCCGCCAATCTGGCATGTACCGCCTAGGGGAGCAAGTCAAAGCCAAACAGGCTCATCCGACTATATAATCCTAAAACATATAGCCCCATCTGGCCGCCAAAACTGATTTACCAAAACCTATCTCAGTTACCAGGAACTCTGTTAATCTAGCATTTACAGCCTAGGAGAGCAAGACAAAGCCAAATAGTCTCACCCGACTATTAAATTTTAAATCATATAGCCCCACCTGGCCGCCAAAACTGATTTACCAAAACTTGTCTCAGATACCAGTAACCCTGTTAATCCAGCATTTGCATGCTAGGGGAGCAAGTCAAAGTCAAACAGACTCACCCGACTATTTAACCTTAAAGCATACAGACTTACGTAGCTGTCAAAACAGTTTTACCAAAGCTTTTTTTAGATTCCAGGAGCCCCGCCAATCTGGCATGTACCGCCTAGGGGAGAAAGTCAAAGCCAAATAGTCTCACACGACTATTAAGTCTGAATACATTCAGCCTCACCTGGAACTCAAAATTGCCTTACCAAAACTTTTCTTAGATACCAGGAACCCTGTTATTCCAGCATTTGCATCCTAGGGGCGCCAGTCAAAGCCAAACACGCTCACACGACTATTTAATCTTAAAGCAAACAGCCTTACCTAGCTTTCAAAACTGTTTTACCAAAACTTGTCTTAGATTCCAAGAGCCCCGCCAATCTGGCATTTGCAGCCTAGGGGCGCAAGTCAAAGCCAAACAGGCTCATCCGACTATTTAATCCTAAAACATATAGCCCCATCTGGCCGCCAAAACTGATTTACCAAAACCTATCTCAGTTACCAGGAACCCTGTTAATCTAGCATTTGCAGGCTAGGGGAGCAAGACAAAGCCAAATAGTCTCACCCGACTATTAAATTTTAAATCATATAGCCCCACCTGGCCGCCAAAACTGATTTACCAAAACTTGTCTCAGATACCAGGAACCCTGTTAATCCAGCATTTGCATCCTAGGGGAGCAAGTCAAAGTCAGACAGACTCACCCGACTATCTAACCTTAAAACATACAGACCTACGTAGCTGTTAAAACTGTTTTACCAAAACTTTTTTTAGATTCCAGGAGCCCCACCAATCTGGCATCTGCCGTCTAGGGGAGAAAGTCAAAGCCAAATAGTCTCACACGACTTTTAAATCTGAAAACATTCAGCATCACCTGGAACTCAAAATTGCCTTACCAAAACTGGTTTCAGATACCAGGAACCCAGTTAATCCAGCATTTGCATCCTAGGGGCGCAAGTCAAGGCCAAACAGGCTCACACGACTATTAAATCTTAAAACATATAGCCCCATCTGGCCGCCAAAACTGATTTACGAAAACTTGTGTTAGATAATAGGAACCCTGTTATTCCAGCATTTGCATTTTAGGGGCGCAAATCAAAGCCAAACACGCTCACCCGACTATTTAATCTTAAAGCATACAGCCTAACCTAGCTGTCAAAACTGATTTACCAAAACTTGTCTTAGATTTCAGGAGTCCCGTCAATGTGGCATGTGCAGCCTAAGGGAGGAAGACAAAGCCAAATAGCCTCACCCGACTATTAAATCTTAAGACATATTGCCTCATCTGGCCGTCAAAACTGATTTACCACAATTTGTCTTAGATACCAGAACCCTGTTAATCCAGCATTTGCATCCTAGGGGAGCAAGTCAAAGTCAAACAGACTCACCCGACTATTTAACCTTAAAACATACAGACCTACGTAGCTGTCAAAACTGTTTTACCAAAACTTTTTTTAGATTCCAGGAGCCCCGCCAATCTGGCATGTACCGCCTAGGGGAGAAAGTCAAAGCCAAATAGTCTCACACGACTATTAAGTCTGAATACATTCAGCCTCACCTGGAACTCAAAATTGCCTTACCAAAACTTTTCTTAGATACCAGGAACCCTGTTATTCCAGCATTTGCATCCTAGGGGCGCAAGTCAAAGCCAAACACGCTCACCCGACTATTTAATCTTAAAGCAAACAGCCTTACCTAGCTGTCAAAACTGTTTTACCAAAACTTGTCTTAGATTCCAATAGCCCCGCCAATCTGGCATGTGCAGCCTAGGGGAGCAAGTCAAAGCCAAACAGGCTCATCCGACTATTTAATCCTAAAACATATAGCCCCATCTGGCCGCCAAAACTGATTTACCAAAACCTATCTCAGTTACCAGGAACCCTGTTAATCTAGCATTTGCAGCCTATGGGAGTAAGACAAAGCCAAATAGTCTCACCCGACTATTAAATTTTAAATCATATAGCCCCTCCTGGCCGCCAAAACTGATTTACCAAAACTTGTCTCAGATACCAGGAACCCTGTTAATCCAGCATTTGCATCCTAGGGGAGCAAGTCAAAGTCAAACAGACTCACCCGACTATTTAACCTTAAAACATACAGACTTACGTAGCTGTCAAAACTGTTTTACCAAAGCTTTTTTTAGATTACAGGAGCCCCGCCAATCTGGAATGTGCAGCCTAGGGGAGCAAGTAAAAGCCAAACAGGCTCATCCGACTATTTAATCCTAAAACATATAGCCCCATAGACGCCATCTGGCATCTGCCGCCTAGGGGAGAAAGTCAAAGCCAAATAGTCCCACACGACTACTAAATCTGAAAACATTCAGCATCACCTGGAACTCAAAATTGCCTTACCAAAACTTGTTTCAGATACCAGGAACCCTGCTAATCCAGCATTTGCATCCTAGGGTCGCAAGTCAAAGCCAAACAGGCTCACCCAACTATTAAATCTTAAAGCATACAGCCTTACCTAGCTGTCAAAACTGATTTACCAAAATTTGTCTTAGATTCCAGGAGCCCCGCCAATCTGGACTGTGCAGCCTAGGGGAGCAAGTCAAAGCCAAACAGGCTCATCCGACTATTTAATCCTAAAATATATAGCCCCATAGACGCCAAAACTGATTTACCAAAACTTGTCTTAGATACCAGGAACCCTGTTATTCCAGCATTCAAAGTCAAACAGACTCACCCGACTATTTAAAACATACAGACTTACGTAGCTGTCAAAACTGTTTTATCAAAACTTTTTTTAGATTCCAGGAGCCCCGCCAATCTGTCATGTACCGCCTAGGGGAGAAATTCAAAGCCAAATAGTCTCACACGACTATTAAGTCTGAATACGTTCAGCCTCACCTGGAACTCAAAATTGCCTTACCAAAACTTGTATTAGATACCAGGAACCCTGTTATTCCAGCATTTGCATCCTGGGGGCGCAAGTCAAAGCCAAACACGCTCACCCGACTATTTAATCTTAAAGCATACAGCCTAACCTAGCTGTCAAAACTGATTTAGCAAAACTTGTCTTACATTCCAGGAGCCCCGCCAAACTGGCATGTGCAGCCTAGGGGAGGAAGACAAAGCCAAATAGCCTCACCCGACTATTAAATCTAAAAACATACAGCCTCATCTGGTTGCCAAAACTGATTTACCAAAACTTGTCTCAGATACCAGAACCCTGTTAATCCAGCATTTGCATCCTAGGGGAGCAAGTCAAAGTCAGACAGACTCATCCGACTATTTAACCTTAAAACATACAGACCTACGTAGCTGTCAAAACTGTTTTACCAAAACTTTTTTTAGATTCCAGGAGCCCGCCAATCTGGCATGTACCGCCTAGGGGAGAAAGTCAAAGCCAAATAGTCTCACACGACTATTAAGTCTGAATACATTCAGCCTCACCTGGAACTCAAAATTGCCTTTCCAAAACTTGTCTTAGATACCAGGAACCCTGTTATTCCAGCATTTGCATCCTAGGGGCGCAAGTCAAAGCCAAACACGCTCACCCGACTATTTAATCTTAAAGCATACGGCCTTACCTAGCTGTCAAAACTGTTTTACCAAAACTTGTCTTAGATTCCAGGAGCCCCGCCAATCTGGCATGTGCAGCCTAGGGGAGCAAGTCAAAGCCAAACGGGCTCATCCGACTATTTAATCCTAAAACATATAGCCCCATCTGGCCGCCAAAACTGATTTACCAAAAACCTATCTCAGTTACCAGGAACCCTGTTAATCTAGCATTTGCAGCCTAGGGGAGCAAGACAAAGCCAATAAGTCTCACCCGACTATTAAATTTTAAATCATATAGCCCCACCTGGCTGCCAAAACTGATTTACCAAAACTTGTCTCAGATACCAGGAACCCTGTTAATCCAGCATTTGCATCCTAGGGGAGAAAGTCAAAGCCAAATAGTCTCACACGACTATTAAGTCTGAATACATTCAGCATAACCTGGAACTCAAAATTGCCTTACCAAAACTTGTTTCAGATACCAGGAACCCTGTTAATCCAGCATTTGCATCCTAGGGGCGCAAGTCAAAGCCAAACAGGCTCACCCGACTATTAAATCTTAAAATATATAGCCCCATCTGGCCGCCAAAACTGATTTACGAAAACTTGTCTTAGATACCAGGAACCCTGTTATTCCAGCATTTGCATTTTAGGGGCGCAAGTCAAAGCCAAACACGCTCGCCCGACTATTTAACCTTAAAACATACAGACCTACGTAGCTGTCAAAACTGTTTTACCAAAACTTTTTTTAGATTACAGGAGCCCCGCCAATCTGGCATGTACCGCCTAGGGGCGCAAGTCAAAGCCAAACACGCTCACCCGACTATTTAATCTTAAAGCATATAGCCTTACCTAGCTGTCAAAACTGATTTACCAAAACTTGTCTTAGATTCCAGGAGCCCCGCCAATCTGGCATGTGCAGCCTAAGGGAGCAAGTCAAAGCCAAACGTGCTCATCCGACTATTTAATCCTAAAACATATAGCCCCATCTGGCCGCCAAAACTGATTTACCAAAACCTATCTCAGTTACCAGGAACCCTGTTAATCTAGCATTTGCAGCCTAGGGGAGCAAGACAAAGCCAAATAGTCTCACCCGACTATTCAATTTTAAATCATATAGCCCCACCTGGCCGCCAAAACTGATTTACCAAAACTTGTCTCAGATACCAGGAACCCTGTTAATCCAGCATTTGCTTCCTAGGGGAGCAAGTCAAAGTCAAACAGACTCGCCCGACTATTTAACCTTAAAACATACAGACCTACGTAGCTGTCAAAACTGTTTTACCAAAACTTTTTTTAGATTCCAGGAGCCCCGCCAATCTGGCATGTACCGCCTAGGGGAGAAAGTCAAAGCCAAATAGTCTCACACGACTATTAAGTCTGAATACATTCAGCCTCACCTGGAACTGAAAATTGCCTTACCAAAACTTGTCTTAGATACCAGGAACCCTGTTATTCCAGCATTTGCATCCTAGGGACGCAAGTCAAAGCCAAACACGCTCACCCGACTATTTAATCTTAAAGCAAACAGCCTTACCTAGCTGTCAAAACGGTTTTACCAAAACTTGTCTTAGATTCCAGGAGCCCCGCCAATCTGGCATGTGCAGCCTAGCGGAGCAAGTCAACGCCAAACAGGCTCATCCGACTATTTAATCCTAAAACATATAGCACCATCTGGCCGCCAAAACTGATTTACCAAAACCTATCTCAGTTACCAGGAACCCTGTTAATCTAGCATTTGCAGCCTAGGGGAGCAAGACGAAGCCAAATAGTCTCACCCGACTATTAAATTTTAAATCATATAGCCCCACCTGGCCGCCAAAACTGATTTACCAAAACTTGTTTCAGATACCAGGAACCCTGTTAATCCAGCATTTGCATCCTATGGGCGCAAGTCAAGGCCAAACAGGCTCACCCGACTATTAAATCTTAAAACATATAGCCCCATCTAGCCGCCAAAACTGATTTACGAAAACTTGTCTTAGATTCCAGGAACCCTGTTATTCCAGCATTTGCATCCTAGGGGCGCAAGTCAAAGCCAAACACGCTCAGCCGACTATTTAATCTTAAAACATACAGCCTTACCTAGCGGTCAAAACTGTTTTACCAAAACTTGTCTTAGATTCCAGGAGCCCCGCCAATCTGGCATGTGCAGCCTAGGGGAGCAAGTCAAAGCCAAACGGGCTCATCCGACTATTTAATCCTAAAACATATAGCCCCATCTGGCCGCCAAAACTGATTTACCAAAACCTATCTCAGTTACCAGGAACCCTGTTAATCTAGCATTTGCAGCCTAGAGGAGCAAGACAAAGCCAAATAGTCTCACCCGACTATTAAATTTTAAATCATATAGCCCCACCTGGCCGCCAAAACTGATTTACCAAAACTTGTCTCAGATACCAGGAACCCTGTTAATCCAGCATTTGCTTCCTAGGGGAGCAAGTCAAAGTCAAACAGACTCGCCCGACTATTTAACCTTAAAACATACAGACCTACGTAGCTGTCAAAACTGTTTTACCAAAACTTTTTTTAGATTCTAGGAGCCCCGCCAATCTGGCATGTACCGCCTAGGGGAGAAAGTCAAAGCCAAATAGTCTCACACGACTATTAAGTCTGAATACATTCAGCCTCACCTGGAACTCAAAATTGCCTTACCAAAACTTGTCTTAGATACCAGGAACCCTGTTATTCCAGCATTTGCATCCTAGGGGCGCAAGTCAAAGCCAAACACGCTCACCCGACTATTTAATCTTAAAGCAAACAGCCTTACCTAGCTGTCAAAACTGTTTTACCAAAACATGTCTTAGATTCCAGGAGCCCCGCCAATCTGGCATGTGCAGCCTAGGGGCGCAAGTCAAAGCCAAACAGGCTCATCCGACTATTTAATCCTAAAACATATAGCCCCATCTGGCCGCCAAAACTGATTTACCAAAACCTATCTCAGTTACCAGGAACCCTGTTAATCTAGCATTTGCAGCCTAGGGGAGCAAGACAAAGTCTCACCCGACTATTAAATTTTAAATCATATAGCCCCACCTGGCCGCCAAAACTGATTTACCAAAACTTGTCTCAGATACCAGGAACCCTGTTAATCCAGCATTTGCATCCTAGGGGAGCAAGTCAAAGCCAAATAGTCTCACACGACTATTAAATCTGAAAACATTCAGCATCACCTGGAACTCAAAATTGCCTTACCAAAACTTGTTTCAGATACCAGGAACCCTGTTAATCCAGCATTTGCATCCTAGGGGCGCAAGTCAAAGCCAAACAGGCTCACCCGACTTTTAAATCTTAAAACATATAGCCCTATCTGGCCGCCAAAACTGATTTACGAAAACTTGTCTTAGATACCAGGAACCCTGTTATTCCAGCATTTGCATCCTAGGGGCGCAAGTCAAAGCCAAACACGCTCACCCGACTATTTAATCTTAAAGCATACAGCCTTACCTAGCTGTCAAAACTGTTTTACCAAAAGTTGTCTTAGATTCCAGGAGCCCCGCCAATCTGGCATGTGCAGCCTAGGGAATCAAGTCAAAGCCAAACAGGCTCATCCGACTATTTAATCCTAAAACTTATAGCCCCATAGACGCCAAAACTGATTTACCAAAACTTGTTTTAGATACCAGGAACCCTGTTATTCCAGCATTTGCATCCTAGGGGCGCAAGTCAAAGCCAAACACGCTCACCCGACTATTTAATCTTAAAGCATACAGCCTTACCTAGCTGTCAAAACTGTTTTACCAAAACTTGTCTTAGATTCCAGGAGCCCCGCCAATCTGGCACGTGCAGGCTAGGGGAGCAAGACAAAGCCAAACAGGCTCATCCGACTATTTAATCCTAAAACATATAGCCCCATCTGGCCGCCAAAACTGGTTTACCAAAACCTATCAAAGCTACCAGGAACCCTGTTAATCTAGCATTTGCATCCTAGGGGAGCAAGACAATGCCAAATAGTCTCACCCGACTGTTAAATTTTAAATCATATAGCCCCACCTGGCCGCCAATACTGATTTACCAAAACCTATCTCAGTTACCAGGAACCCTGTTAATCTAGCATTTGCAGCCTAGGTGAGCAAGACAAAGCCAAATAGTCTCACCCGACTATTAAATTTTAAATCATATAGCCCCACCTGGCCGCCAAAACTGATTTACGAAAACTTGTCTTAGATACCAGGAACCCTGTTATTCCAGCATTTGCATCCTAGGGGCGCAAGTCAAAGCCAAACACGCTCACCCGACTATTTAATCTTAAAGCATACAGCCTTACCTAGCTGTCAAAACTGTTTTACCAAAAGTTGTCTTAGATTCCAGGAGCCCCGCCAATCTGGCACGTGCAGCCTAGGGGATCAAGTCAAAGCCAAACAGGCTCATCCGACTATTTAATCCTAAAACTTATAGCCCCATAGACGCCAAAACTGATTTACCAAAACTTGTTTTAGATACCAGGAGCCCTGTTATTCCAGCATTTGCATCCTAGGGGCGCAAGTCAAAGCCAAACAGGCTCATCCGACTATTTAATCCTAAAACATATAGCCCCATCTGGCCGCCAAAACTGGTTTACCAAAACCTATCAAAGTTACCAGGAACCCTGTTAGTCTCGCATTTGCATCCTAGGGGAGCAAGACAATGCCAAATAGTCTCACCCGACTATTAAATTTTAAATCATATAGCCCCACCTGGCCGCCAAAACTGATTTACCAAAACTTGTCTTAGATACCAGGAACCCTGTTATTCCAGCATTTGCATCCTAGGGGCGCAAGTCAAAGCCAAACACGCTCACCCGACTATTTAATCTTAAAACATACAGCCTTACGTAGCTGTCAAAACTGTTTTACCAAAACTTGTCTTAGATTCCAGGAGCCCCGCCAATCTGGCATGTGCAGCCTAGGGGCGCAAGTCAAAGCCAAATAGTCTCACACGACTATTAAGTCTGAATACATTCAGCCTCACCTGGAACTCAAAATTGCCTTACCTAAACTTGTCTTAGATACCAGGAACCCTGTTATTCCAGCATTTGCATCCTAGGGGCGCAAGTCAAAGCCAAACACGCTCACCCGACTATTTAATCTTAAAGCAAACAGCCTTACCTAGCTGTCAAAACTGTTTTACCAAAACATGTCTTAGATTCCAGGAGCCCCGCCAATCTGGCATGTGCAGCCTAGGGGAGCAAGACAAAGCCAAACAGGCTCATCCGACTATTTAATCCTAAAACATATAGCCCCATCTGGCCGCCAAAACTGGTTTACCAAAACCTTTCAAAGCTACCAGGAACCCTGTTAATCTAGCATTTGCATCCTAGGGGAGCAAGACAATGCCAAATAGTCTCACCCGACTGTTAAATTTTAAATCATATAGCCCCACCTGGCCGCCAAAACTGATTTACCAAAACTTGTCTCAGATACCAGGAACCCTGTTAATCCAGCATTTGCTTCCTAGGGGAGCAAGTCAAAGTCAAACAGACTCGCCCGACTATTTAACCTTAAAACATACAGACCTACGTAGCTGTCAAAACTGTTTTACCAAAACTTTTTTTAGATTCTAGGAGCCCCGCCAATCTGGCATGTACCGCCTAGGGGAGAAAGTCAAAGCCAAATAGTCTCACACGACTATTAAGTCTGAATACATTCAGCCTCACCTGGAACTCAAAATTGCCTTACCAAAACTTGTGTTAGATACCAGGAACCCTGTTATTCCAGCATTTGCATCCTAGGGGCGCAAGTCAAAGCCAAACACGCTCACCCGACTATTTAATCTTAAAGCAAACAGCCTTACCTAGCTGTCAAAACTGTTTTACCAAAACATGTCTTAGATTCCAGGAGCCCCGCCAATCTGGCATGTGCAGCCTAGGGGCGCAAGTCAAAGCCAAACAGGCTCATCCGACTATTTAATCCTAAAATATATAGCCCCATCTGGCCGCCAAAACTGATTTACCAAAACCTATCTCAGTTACCAGGAACCCTGTTAATCTAGCATTTGCAGCCTAGGGGAGCAAGACAAAGTCTCACCCGACTATTAAATTTTAAATCATATAGCCCCACCTGGCCGCCAAAACTGATTTACCAAAACTTGTCTCAGATACCAGGAACCCTGTTAATCCAGCATTTGCATCCTAGGGGAGCAAGTCAAAGTCAAACAGACTCACCCGACTATTTAACCTTGAAACATACAAACTTACGTAGCTATCAAAACTGTTTTACCAAAGCTTTTTTTAGATTCCAGGAGCCCCGCCAATCTGGCATCTGCCGCCTAGGGGAGCAAGTCAAAGCCAAATAGTCTCACACGACTATTAAATCTGAAAACATTCAGCATCACCTGGAACTCAAAATTGCCTTACCAAAACTTGTTTCAGATACCAGGAACCCTGTTAATCCAGCATTTGCATCCTAGGGGCGCAAGTCAAAGCCAAACAGGCTCACCCGACTATTAAATCTTAAAACATATAGCCCTATCTGGCCGCCAAAACTGATTTACGAAAACTTGTCTTAGATACCAGGAACCCTGTTATTCCAGCATTTGCATCCTAGGGGCGCAAGTCAAAGCCAAACACGCTCACCCGACTATTTAATCTTAAAGCATACAGCCTTACCTAGCTGTCAAAACTGTTTTACCAAAACTTGTCTTAGATTCCAGGAGCCCCGCCAATCTGGCATGTGCAGCCTAGGGGATCAAGTCAAAGCCAAACAGGCTCATCCGACTATTTAATCCTAAAACTTATAGCCCCATAGACGCCAAAACTGATTTACCAAAACTTGTTTTAGATACCAGGAACCCTGTTATTCCAGCATTTGCATCCTAGGGGCGCAAGTCAAAGCCAAACACGCTCACCCGACTATTTAATCTTAAAGCATACAGCCTTACCTAGCTGTCAAAACTGTTTTACCAAAACTTGTCTTAGATTCCAGGAGCCCCGCCAATCTGGCATGTGCAGCCTAGGGGAGCAAGACAAAGCCAAACAGGCTCATCCGACTATTTAATCCTAAAACATATAGCCCCATCTGGCCGCCAAAACTGGTTTACCAAAACCTATCAAAGCTACCAGGAACCCTGTTAATCTAGCATTTGCATCCTAGGGGAGCAAGACAATGCCAAATAGTCTCACCCGACTGTTAAATTTTAAATCATATAGCCCCACCTGGCCGCCAAATCTGATTTACCAAAACCTATCTCAGTTACCAGGAACCCTGTTAATCTAGCATTTGCAGCCTAGGTGAGCAAGACAAAGCCAAATAGTCTCACCCGACTATTAAATTTTAAATCATATAGCCCCACCTGGCCGCCAAAACTGATTTACGAAAACTTGTCTTAGATACCAGGAACCCTGTTATTCCAGCATTTGCATCCTAGGGGCGCAAGTCAAAGCCAAACACGCTCACCCGACTATTTAATCTTAAAACATACAGCCTTACCTAGCTGTCAAAACTGTTTTACCAAAACTTGTCTTAGATTCCAGGAGCCCCGCCAATCTGGCATGTGCAGCCTAGGGGATCAAGTCAAAGCCAAACAGGCTCATCCGACTATTTAATCCTAAAACTTATAGCCCCATAGACGCCAAAACTGATTTACCAAAACTTGTTTTAGATACCAGGAACCCTGTTATTCCAGCATTTGCATCCTAGGGGCGCAAGTCAAAGCCAAACAGGCTCATCCGACTATTTAATCCTAAAACATATAGCCCCATCTGGCCGCCAAAACTGGTTTACCAAAACCTATCAAAGTTACCAGGAACCCTGTTAGTCTCGCATTTGCATCCTAGGGGAGCAAGACAATGCCAAATAGTCTCACCCGACTATTAAATTTTAAATCATATAGCCCCACCTGGCCGCCAAAACTGATTTACCAAAACCTATCTCAGTTACCAGGAACCCTGTTAATCTAGCATTTGCAGCCAAGGGGAGCAAGACAAAGCCAAATAGTCTCACCCGACTATTAAATTTTAAATCATATAGCCCCACCTGGCCGCCAAAACTAATTTACCAAAACTTGTTTTAGATACCAGGAACCCTGTTATTCCAGCATTTGCAGCCTAGGGGCGCAAGTCAAAGCCAAACAGGCTCATCCGACTATTTAATCCTAAAACATATAGCCCCATCTGGCCGCCAAAACTGATTTACCAAAACTTGTCTCAGATACCAGGAACCCTGTTAATCTAGCATTTGCAGCCTAGGGGAGCAAAACAAAGACAAATAGCCTCACCCGACTATTAAATTTTAACTCATTCAGCCACACCTGGAACTCAAAATTGCCTTACCAAAACTTGTCTCAGATACCAGGAACCCTGTTAATCCAGCATTTGCATCCTAGGGGCGCAAGTCAAAGCCAAACAGGCTCACCGAACTATTCAATCTTAAAACATATAGCCCCATCTGGCCGCCAAAACCGACATACAAAAACATGTCTTAGATACCAGGAACCCTGTTATTCCAGCATTTGCATCCTAGGGGCGCAAGTCAAAGCCAAACACGCTCACCCGACTATTTAATCTTAAAGCATACAGCCTTACCTAGCTGTCAAAACTGTTCTACCAAAACTTGTCTCAGATACCAGGAACACTGTTAATGCAGCATTTGCATCCTAGGGGAGCAAGTCAAAGCCAAACAGGCTCCACCGACAGTTTAATCTTAAAACATACAGACCTACGTAGCTGTCAAAACTGTTTTACCAAAACTTTTATTAGATTCCAGGAGCCCCGCCAATCTGGCATGTGCCGCCTAGGGGAGAAAGTCAAAGCCAAATAGTCTCACACGACTATTAAGTCTGAATACGTTCAGCCTCACCTGGAACTCAAAATTGCCTTACCAAAACTTGTCTTAGATACCAGGAACCCTGTTATCCCAGCATTTGCAGCCTAGGGGCGCAAGTCAAAGCCAAACACGCTCACCCGACTATTTAATCTTAAAGCATACAGCCTTACCTAGCTGTCAAAACTGTTCTACCAAAACTTGTCTCAGATACCAGGAACACTGTTAATGCAGCATTTGCATCCTAGGGGCGCAAGTCAAAGCCAAACAGGCTCACCCAACAATTAAATCTTAAAAAATATAGCCCCATCTGGCCGCCAAAACTGATTTACCAAAACTTGTCTTAGATACCAGGAACCCTGTTATCCCAGCATTTTCATCCTAGGGGCGCAAGTCAAAGCCAAACACGCTCACCCGACTATTTAATCTTAAAGCATACAGCCTTACCTAGCTGTCAAAACTGTTTTACCAAAACTTGTCTTAGATTCCAGGAGTCCCGCCAATCTGACATGTGGAGCCTAGGGGAGCAAGTCAAAGCCAAACAGGCTCACCCGACAATTTGATCTTAAAACATACAGACTTACGTATCTGCCAAAACTGCTTTACCAAAACTTGCCTTAAAAACCAGGAGCCTTGTTAATCTAGCATTTGCAGCCTAGGGGAGCAAGTCGAAGCACAATAGTCTCACCCGACTATTAAGTCTTAACACATTCAGCCTCACCTGGAGCTCAAAATTGCCTTACCAATACCAGGAACCCTGTTTATCCAGCATTTGCAACTCAAAGCCAAACAGGCTCAACCGACTATTTAATCTTAAAACATACACTCTTGCCCAGCGGTCAAAACTGTTTTACCAAACCTTGTCTAAGATTCCAGGAACCAAGCCAATCTGGCATGTGGAGCCTAGGGGAGCAAGTCAAAGCCAAACAGGCTCCACCGACAGTTTAATCTTAAAACATACAGACCTACGTAGCTGTCAAAACTGTTTTACCAAAACTTTTATTAGATTCCAGGAGCCCCGCCAATCTGGCATGTGCCGCCTAGGGGAGAAAGTCAAAGCCAAATAGTCTCAGACGACTATTAAGTCTGAATACGTTCAGCCTCACCTGGAACTCAAAATTGCCTTACCAAAACTTGTCTTAGATACCAGGAACCCTGTTATCCCAGCATTTGCATCCTAGGGGCGCAAGTCAAAGCCAAACACGCTCACCCGACTATTTAATCTTAAAGCATACAGCCTTACCTAGCTGTCAAAACTGATTTACAAAAACTTGTCTTAGGTTCCAGGAGCCCCACCAATCTGGCATGTGCAGCCTAGGGGAGGAAGACAAAGCCAAATAGTCTCACACGACTATTAAGTCTGAATACGTTCAGCCTCACCTTTAACTCAAAATTGCCTTACCAAAACTTGTCTTAGATACCAGGAACCCTGTTATTCCAGCATTCAAAGTCAAACAGACTCACCCGACTATTTAAAACATACAGACTTACGTAGCTGTCAAAACTGTTTTACCAAAACTTTTCTTAGATTCCAGGAGCCCCGCCAATCTGTCATGTACCGCCTAGGGGAGAAAGTCAAAGCCAAATAGTCTCACACGACTATTAAGTCTGAATACGTTCAGCCTCACCTGGAACTCAAAACTTGTCTTAGATACCAGGAACCCTGTTATTCCAGCATTTGCATCCTAGGGGCGCAAGTCAAAGCCAAACACGCTCACCCGACTATTTAATCTTAAAGCATACAGCCTTACCTAGCTGTCAAAACTGATTTACCAAAACTTGTCTTAGATTCCAGGAGCCCCGCCAATCTGGCATGTGCAGCCTAGGGGAGGAAGACAAAGCCAAATAGCCTCACCCGATTATTAAATCTAAAAACATATAGCCTCATCTGGCTGCCAAAACTGATTTACCAAAACTTGTCTCAGATACCAGAACCCTGTTAATCCAGCATTTGCATCCTAGGGGAGCAAGTCAAAGTCAGACAGACTCATCCGACTATTTAACCTTAAAACATACAGACCTACGTAGCTGTCAAAACTGTTTTACCAAAACTTTTTTTAGATTCCAGGAGCCCCGCCAATCTGGCATGTACCGCCTAGGGAGAAAGTCAAAGCCAAATAGTCTCACACGACTATTAAGTCTGAATACATTCAGCCTCACCTGGAACTCAAAATTGCCTTTCCAAAACTTGCCTTAGAAACCAGGAACCCTGTTATTCCAACATTTGCATCCTAGGGGCGCAAGTCAAAGCCAAACACGCTCACCCGACTATTTTATCTTAAAGCATACGGCCTTACCTAGCTGTCAAAACTGTTTTACCAAAACTTGTCTTAGATTCCAGGAGCCCCGCCAATTTGGCATGTGCAGCCTAGGGGAGCAAGTCAAAGCCAAACGGGCTCATCCGACTATTTAATCCTAAAACATATAGCCCCATCTGGCCGCCAAAACTGATTTACCAAAACTTGTCTCAGATACCAGGAACCCTGTTAATCTAGCATTTGCAGCCTATTGGAGCAAAACAAAGCCAAATAGCCTCACCCGACTATTAAATTTTAACTCATTCAGCCACACCTGGAACTCAAAATTGCCTTACCAAAAGTTGTCTCAGATACCAGGAACCCTGTTAATCCAGCATTTGCATCCTAGGGGCGAAAGTCAAAGCCAAACAGGCTCACCAAACTATTCAATCTTAAAACATATAGCCCCATCTGGCCGCCAAAACCGACATACCAAAACATGTCTTAGATACCAGGAACCCTGTTATTCCAGCATTTGCATCCTAGGGGCGCAAGTCAAAACCAAACACGCTCACCCGACTATTTAATCTTAAAGCATACAGCCTTACCTAGCTGTCAAAACTGTTCTACCAAAACTTGTCCCAGATACCAGGAACACTGTTAATGCAGCATTTGCATCCTAGGGGCGCAAGTCAAAGCCAAACAGGCTCACCCAACAATTAAATCTTAAAAAATATAGCCCCATCTGGCCGCCAAAACTGATTTACCAAAACTTGTCTTAGATACCAGGAACCCTGTTATCCCAGCATTTTCATCCTAGGGGCGCAAGTCAAAGCCAAACACGCTCACCCGACTATTTAATCTTAAAGCATACAGCCTTACCTAGCTGTCAAAACTGTTTTACCAAAACTTGTCTTAGATTCCAGGAGTCCCGCCAATCTGACATGTGGAGCCTAGGGGAGCAAGTCAAAGCCAAACAGGCTCACCCGACAATTTGATCTTAAAACATACAGACTTACGTAGCTGCCAAAACTGCTTTACCAAAACTTGCCTTAAAAACCAGGAGCCTTGTTAATCTAGCATTTGCAGCCTAGGAGAGCAAGTCAAAGCAAAATAGTCTCACCCGACTATTAAGTCTTAACACATTCAGCCTCACCTGGAACTCAAAATTGCCTTACCAATACCAGGAACCCTGTTTATCCAGCATTTGCATCCTAGGGGCGCAACTCAAAGCCAAACAGGCTCAACCGACTATTTAATCTTAAAACATACACTCTTGCCCAGCGGTCAAAACTGTTTTACCAAACCTTGTCTAAGATTCCAGGAACCAAGCCAATCTGGCATGTGGAGCCTAGGGGAGCAAGTCAAAGCCAAACAGGCTCCACCGACAGTTTAATCTTAAAACATACAGACTTACGTAGCTGTCAAAACTGTTTTACCAAAACTTTTATTAGATTCCAGGAGCCCCGCCAATCTGGCATGTGCCGCCTAGGGGAGAAAGTCAAAGCCAAATAGTCTCACACGACTATTAAGTCTGAATACGTTCAGCCTCACCTGGAACTCAAAATTGCCTTACCAAAACTTGTCTTAGATACCAGGAACCCTGTTATTCCAGCATTTGCATCCTAGGGGCGCAAGTCAAAGCCAAACACGCTCACCCGACTATTTAATCTTAAAGCATACGGCCCCTCCTAGCTGTCAAAACTGTTTTACCAAAACTTGTCTTAGATTCCAGGAGCCCCGCCAATCTGGCATGTGCAGCCTAGGGGAGCAAGTCAAAGCCAAACGGGCTCATCCGACTATTTAATCCTAAAACATATAGCCCCATCTGGCCGCCAAAACTGATTTACCAAAACTTGTCTCAGATACCAGGAACCCTGTTAATCTAGCATTTGCAGCCTATTGGAGCAAAACAAAGCCAAATAGCCTCACCCGACTATTAAATTTTAACTCATTCAGCCACACCTGGAACTCAAAATTGCCTTACCAAAACTTGTCTCAGATACCAGGAACCCTGTTAATCCAGCATTTGCATCCTAGGGGCGCAAGTCAAAGCCAAACAGGCTCACCAAACTATTCAATCTTAAAACATATAGCCCCATCTGGCCGCCAAAACCGACATACCAAAACATGTCTTAGATACCAGGAACCCTGTTATTCCAGCATTTGCATCCTAGGGGCGCAAGTCAAAACCAAACACGCTCACCCGACTATTTAATCTTAAAGCATACAGCCTTACCTAGCTGTCAAAACTGTTCTACCAAAACTTGTCCCAGATACCAGGAACACTGTTAATGCAGCATTTGCATCCTAGGGGCGCAAGTCAAAGCCAAACAGGCTCACCCAACAATTAAATCTTAAAAAATAAAGCCCCATCTGGCCGCCAAATCTGATTTACCAAAACTTGTCTTAGATACCAGGAACCCTGTTATCCCAGCATTTTCATCCTAGGGGCGCAAGTCAAAGCCAAACACGCTCACCCGACTATTTAATCTTAAAGCATACAGCCTTACCTAGCTGTCAAAACTGTTTTACCAAAACTTGTCTTAGATTCCAGGAGTCCCACCAATCTGACATGTGGAGCCTAGGGGAGCAAGTCAAAGCCAAACAGGCTCACCCGACAATTTGATCTTAAAACATACAGACTTACGTAGCTGCCAAAACTGCTTTACCAAAACTTGCCTTAAAAACCAGGAGCCTTGTTAATCTAGCATTTGCAGCCTAGGGGAGCAAGTCAAAGCAAAATAGTCTCACCCGACTATTAAGTCTTAACACATTCAGCCTCACCTGGAACTCAAAATTGCCTTACCAATACCAGGAACCCTGTTTATCCAGCATTTGCATTTGCAAACAGGCTCAACCGACTATTTAATCTTAAAACATACACTCTTGCCCAGCGGTCAAAACTGTTTTACCAAACCTTGTCTAAGATTCCAGGAACCAAGCCAATCTGGCATGTGGAGCCTAGGGGAGCAAGTCAAAGCCAAACAGGCTCCACCGACAGTTTAATCTTAAAACATACAGACTTACGTAGCTGTCAAAACTGTTTTACCAAAACTTTTATTAGATTCCAGGAGCCCCGCCAATCTGGCATGTGCCGCCTAGGGGAGAAAGTCAAAGCCAAATAGTCTCACACGACTATTAAGTCTGAATACGTTCAGCCTCACCTGGAACTCAAAATTGCCTTACCAAAACTTGTCTTAGATACCAGGAACCCTGTTATTCCAGCATTTGCATCCTAGGGGCGCAAGTCAAAGCCAAACACGCTCACCCGACTATTTAATCTTAAAGCATACAGCCTTACCTAGCTGTCAAAACTGATTTACCAAAACTTGTCTTAGGTTCCAGGAGCCCCGCCAATCTGGCATGTGCAGCCTAGGGGAGGAAGACAAAGCCAAATAGTCTCACACGACTATTAAGTCTGAATACGTTCAGCCTCACCTTGAACTCAAAATTGCCTTACCAAAACTTGTCTTAGATACCAGGAACCCTGTTATTCCAGCATTCAAAGTCAAACAGACTCACCCGACTATTAAAAACATACAGACTTACGTAGCTGTCAAAACTGTTTTACCAAAACTTTTTTTAGATTCCAGGAGCCCCGCCAATCTGTCATGTACCGCCTAGGGGAGAAAGTCAAAGCCAAATAGTCTCACACGACTATTAAGTCTGAATACGTTCAGCCTCACCTGGAACTCAAAATTGCCTTACCAAAACTTGTCTTAGATACCAGGAACCCTGTTATTCCAGCATTTGCATCCTAGGGGCGCAAGTCAAAGCCAAACACGCTCACCCGACTATTTAATCTTAAAGCATACAGCCTTACCTAGCTGTCAAAACTGATTTACCAAAAGTTGTCTTAGATTCCAGGAGCCCCGCCAATCTGGCATGTGCAGCCTAGGGGAGCAAGTCAAAGCCAAACGGGCTCATCCGACTATTTAATCCTAAAACATATAGCCCCATCTGGCCGCCAAAACTGATTTACCAAAACTTGTCTCAGATACCAGAACCCTGTTAATCCAGCATTTGCATCCTAGGGGAGCAAGTCAAAGTCAGACAGACTCATCCGACTATTTAACCTTAAAACATACAGACCTACGTAGCTGTCAAAACTGTTTTACCAAAACTTTTTTTAGATTCCAGGAGCCCCGCCAATCAGGCATGTACCGCCTAGGGGAGAAAGTCAAAGCCAAATAGTCTCACACGACTATTAAGTCTGAATACGTTCAGCCTCACCTGGAACTCAAAATTGCCTTTCCAAAACTTGTCTTAGATACCAGGAACCCTGTTATTCCAGCATTTGCAGCCTAGGGGAGCAAGACAAAGCCAATAAGTCTCACCCGACTATTAAATTTTAAATCATATAGCCCCACCTGGCCGCCAAAACTGATTTACCAAAACTTGTCTCAGATACCAGGAACCCTGTTAATCCAGCATTTGCATCCTAGGGGAGAAAGTCAAAGTCAAACAGACTCACCCGACTATTGAACCTTAAAACGTACAGACTTACGTAGCTGTCAAAACTGTTTTACCAAAGCTTTTTTTAGATTCCAGGAGCCCCGCCAATCAGGCATGTACCGCCTAGGGGAGAAAGTCAAAGCCAAATAGTCTCACACGACTATTAAGTCTGAATACGTTCAGCCTCACCTGGAACTCAAAATTGCCTTACCAAAACTTGTCTTAGATACCAGGAACCCTGTTATTCCAGCATTTGCATCCTAGGGGCGCAAGTCAAAGCCAAACACGCTCACCCGACTATTTAATCTTAAAGCATACAGCCTTACCTAGCTGTCAAAACTGATTTACCAAAACTTGTCTTAGATTCCAGGAGCCCCGCCAATCTGGCATGTGCCGCCTAGGGGAGGAAGACAAAGCCAAATAGCCTCACCCGACTATTAAATCTAAAAACATATAGCCTCATCTGGCTGCCAAAACTGATTTACCAAAACTTGTCTCAGATACCAGAACCCTGTTAATCCAGCATTTGCATCCTAGGGGAGCAAGTCAAAGTCAGACAGACTCATCCGACTATTTAACCTTAAAACATACAGACCTACGTAGCTGTCAAAACTGTTTTACCAAAACTTTTTTTAGATTCCAGGAGCCCCGCCAATATGGCATGTACCGCCTAGGGGAGAAAGTCAAAGCCAAATAGTCTCACACGACTATTAAGTCTGAATACATTCAGCCTCACCTGGAACTCAAAATTGCCTTTACAAAACTTGTCTTAGATACCAGGAACCCTGTTATTCCAGCATTTGCATCCTAGGGGCGCAAGTCAAAGCCAAACACGCTCACCCGACTATTTAATCTTAAAGCATACGGCCTTACCTAGCTGTCAAAACTGTTTTACCAAAACTTGTCTTAGATTCCAGGAGCCCCGCCAATCTGGCATGTGCAGCCTAGGGGAGGAAGACAAAGCCAAATAGCCTCACCCGACTGCTAAATCTAAAAACATATAGCCTCATCTGGCTGCCAAAACTGATTTACCAAAACTTGTCTCAGATACCAGAACCCTGTTAATCCAGCATTTGCATCCTAGGGGAGCAAGTCAAAGTCAGACAGACTCATCCGACTATTTAACCTTAAAACATACAGACCTACGTAGCTGTCAAAACTGTTTTACCAAAACTTTTTTTAGATTCCAGGAGCCCCGCCAATCTGGCATGTACCGCCTAGGGGAGAAAGTCAAAGCCAAATAGTCTCACACGACTATTAAGTCTGAATACATTCAGCCTCACCTGGAACTCAAAATTGCCTTTCCAAAACTTGTCTTAGATACCAGGAACCCTGTTATTCCAGCATTTGCATCCTAGGGGCGCAAGTCAAAGTCAAACACGCTCACCCGACTATTTAATCTTAAAGCATACGGCCTTACCTAGCTGTCAAAACTGTTTTACCAAAACTTTTCTTAGATTCCAGGAGCCCCGCCAATCTGGCATGTGCAGCCTAGGGGAGCAAGTCAAAGCCAATCGGGCTCATCCGACTATTTAATCCTAAAACATATAGCCCCATCTGGCCGCCAAAACTGATTTACCAAAAACCTATCTCAGTTACCAGGAACCCTGTTAATCTAGCATTTGCAGCCTAGGGGAGCAAGACAAAGCCAATAAGTCTCACCCGACTATTAAATTTTAAATCATATAGCCCCACCTGGCCGCCAAAACTGATTTACCAAAACTTGTCTCAGATACCAGGAACCCTGTTAATCCAGCATTTGCATCCTAGGGGAGAAAGTCAAAGTCAAACAGACTCACCCGACTATTGAACCTTAAAACGTACAGACTTACGTAGCTGTCAAAACTGTTTTACCAAAGCTTTTTTTAGATTCCAGGAGCCCCGCCAATCAGGCATGTACCGCCTAGGGGAGAAAGTCAAAGCCAAATAGTCTCACACGACTATTAAGTCTGAATACGTTCAGCCTCACCTGGAACTCAAAATTGCCTTACCAAAACTTGTCTTAGATACCAGGAACCCTGTTATTCCAGCATTTGCATCCTAGGGGCGCAAGTCAAAGCCAAACACGCTCACCCGACTATTTAATCTTAAAGCATACAGCCTTACCTAGCTGTCAAAACTGATTTACCAAAACTTGTCTTAGATTCCAGGAGCCCCGCCAATCTGGCATGTGCAGCCTAGGGGAGGAAGACAAAGCCAAATAGCCTCACCCGACTATTAAATCTAAAAACATATAGCCTCATCTGGCTGCCAAAACTGATTTACCAACACTTGTCTCAGATACCAGAACCCTGTTAATCCAGCATTTGCATCCTAAGGGAGCAAGTCAAAGTTAGACAGACTCATCCGACTATTTAACCTTAAAACATACAGACCTACGTAGCTGTCAAAACTGTTTTACCAAAACTTTATTTAGATTCCAGGAGCCCCGCCAATCTGTCATGTACCGCCTAGGGGAGAAAGTCAAAGCCAAATAGTCTCACACGACTATTAAGTCTGAATACATTCAGCCTCACCTGGAACTCAAAATTTCCTTTCCAAAACTTGTCTTAGATACCAGGAACCCTGTTATTCCAGCATTTGCATCCTAGGGGCGCAAGTCAAAGCCAAACACGCTCACCCGACTATTTAATCTTAAAGCATACGGCCTTACCAAGCTGTCAAAACTGTTTTACCAAAACTTTTATTAGATTTCAGGAGCCCCGCCAATCTGGCATGTGTAGCCTAGGGGAGCAAGTCAAAGCCAAACGGGCTCATCCGACTATTTAATCCTAAAACATATAGCCCCATCTGGCCGCCAAAACTGATTTACCAAAAACCTATCTCAGTTACCAGGAACCCTGTTAATCTAGCATTTGCAGCCTAGGGGAGCAAGACAAAGCCAATAAGTCTCACCCGACTATTAAATTTTAAATCATATAGCCCCACCTGGCCGCCAAAACTGATTTACCAAAACTTGTCTCAGATACCAGGAACCCTGTTAATCCAGCATTTGCATCCTAGGGGAGAAAGTCAAAGTCAAACAGACTCACCCGACTATTTAACCTTAAAACGTACAGACTTACGTAGCTGTCAAAACTGTTTTACCAAAGCTTTTTTTAGATTCCAGGAGCCCCGCCAATCTGGCATCTGCCGCCTAGGGGAGAAAGTCAAAGCCCAATAGTCTCACACGACTATTAAGTCTGAATACGTTCAGCCTCACCTGGAACTCAAAATTGCCTTACCAAAACTTGTCTTAGATACCAGGAACCCTGTTATTCCAGCATTTGCATCCTAGGGGCGCAAGTCAAAGCCAAACACGCTCACCCGACTATTTAATCTTAAAGCATACAGCCTTACCTAGCTGTCAAAACTGATTTACCAAAACTTGTCTTAGATTCCAGGAGCCCCGCCAATCTGGCATGTGCAGCCTAGGGGAGGAAGACAAAGCCAAATAGCCTCACCCGACTATTAAATCTAAAAACATATAGCCTCATCTGGCTGCCAAAACTGATTTACCAACACTTGTCTCAGATACCAGAACCCTGTTAATCCAGCATTTGCATCCTAGGGGAGCAAGTCAAAGTTAGACAGACTCATCCGACTATTTAACCTTATAACATACAGACCTACGTAGCTGTCAAAACTGTTTTACCAAAACTTTATTTAGATTCCAGGAGCCCCGCCAATCTGTCATGTACCGCCTAGGGGAGAAAGTCAAAGCCAAATAGTCTCACACGACTATTAAGTCTGAATACATTCAGCCTCACCTGGAACTCAAAATTTCCTTTCCAAAACTTGTCTTAGATACCAGGAACCCTGTTATTCCAGCATTTGCATCCTAGGGGCGCAAGTCAAAGCCAAACACGCTCACCCGACTATTTAATCTTAAAGCATACGGCCTTACCTAGCTGTCAAAACTGTTTTACCAAAACTTTTATTAGATTTCAGGAGCCCCGCCAATCTGGCATGTGTAGCCTAGGGGAGCAAGTCAAAGCCAAACGGGCTCATCCGACTATTTAATCCTAAAACATATAGCCCCATCTGGCCGCCAAAACTGATTTACCAAAAACCTATCTCAGTTACCAGGAACCCTGTTAATCTAGCATTTGCAGCCTAGGGGAGCAAGACAAAGCCAATAAGTCTCACCCGACTATTAAATTTTAAATCATATAGCCCCACCTGGCCGCCAAAACTGATTTTCCAAAACTTGTCTCAGATACCAGAACCCTGTTAATCCAGCATTTGCATCCTAGGGGAGAAAGTCAAAGTCAAACAGACTCACCCGACTATTTAACCTTAAAACGTACAGACTTACGTAGCTGTCAAAACTGTTTTACCAAAGCTTTTTTAGATTCCAGGAGCCCCGCCAATCTGGCATCTGCCGCCTAGGGGAGAAAGTCAAAGCCCAATAGTCTCACACGACTATTAAATCTGAAAACATTCAGCATCACCTGGAACTCAAAATTGCCTTACCAAAACTTGTTTCAGATACCAGGAACCCTGTTAATCCAGCATTTTCATCCTAGGGGCGCAATTTAAAGCCAAACAGGCTCACCCGACTATTAAATCTTAAAACATATAGCCCCATCTGGCCGCCAAAACTGATTTACGAAAACTTGTCTTAGATACCAGGAACCCTGTTATTCCAGCATTTGCATTTTAGGGGCGCAAGTCAAAGCCAAACACGCTCACCCGACTATTTAATCTTAAAGCATATAGCCTAACCTAGCAGTCAAAACTGATTTACCAAAACTTGTCTTAGATTCCAGGTGTCCCGCCAATCTGGCATGTGCAGCCTAGGTGAGGAAGACAAAGCCAAATAGCCTCACCCGACTATTAAATCTTAAAACATATAGACTCATCTGGCCGCCAAAACTGATTTGCCAAAACTTGTCCCAGATACCAGAACCCTGTTAATCCAGCATTTGCATCCTAGGGGAGCAAGTCAAAGTCAAACAGACTCATCCGAATATTTAACCTTAAAACATACAGACCTACGTAGCTGTCAAAACTGTTTTACCAAAACTTTTTTTAGATTCCAGGAGCCCCGCCAATCTGGCATGTACCGCCTAGGGGAGAAAGTCAAAGCCAAATAGTCTCACACGACTATTAAGTCTGAATACATTCAGCCTCACCTGGAACTCAAAATTGCCTTTCCAAAACTTGTCTTAGATACCAGGAACCCTGTTATTCCAGCATTTGCATCCTAGGGGCGCAAGTCAAAGCCAAACACGCTCACCCGACTATTTAATCTTAAAGCATACAGCCTTACCTAGCTGTCAAAACTGATTTACCAAAACTTGTCTTAGATTCCAGGAGCCCCGCCAATCTGGCATGTGCAGCCTAGGGGAGGAAGACAAAGCCAAATAGCCTCACCCGACTATTAAATCTAAAAACATATAGCCTCATCTGGCTGCCAAAACTGATTTACCAAAACTTGTCTCAGATACCAGAACCCTGTTAATCCAGCATTTGCATCCTAGGGGAGCAAGTCAAAGTTAGACAGACTCATCCGACTATTTAACCTTATAACATACAGACCTACGTAGCTGTCAAAACTGTTTTACCAAAACTTTATTTAGATTCCAGTAGCCCCGCCAATCTGGCATGTACCGCTTAGGGGAGAAAGTCAAAGCCAAATAGTCTCACACGACTATTAAGTCTGAATACATTCAGCCTCACCTGGAACTCAAAATTGCCTTTCCAAAACTTGTCTTAGATACCAGGAACCCTGTTATTCCAGCATTTGCATCCTAGGGGCGCAAGTCAAAGCCAAACACGCTCACCCGACTATTTAATCTTAAAGCATACGGCCTTACCTAGCTGTCAAAACTGTTTTACCAAAACTTTTATTAGATTTCAGGAGCCCCGCCAATCTGGCATGTGTAGCCTAGGGGAGCAAGTCAAAGCCAAACGGGCTCATCCGACTATTTAATCCTAAAACATATAGCCCCATCTGGCCGCCAAAACTGATTTACCAAAAACCTATCTCAGTTACCAGGAACCCTGTTAATCTAGCATTTGCAGCCTAGGGGAGCAAGACAAAGCCAATAAGTCTCACCCGACTATTAAATTTTAAATCATATAGCCCCACCTGGCCGCCAAAACTGATTTTCCAAAACTTGTCTCAGATACCAGAACCCTGTTAATCCAGCATTTGCATCCTAGGGGAGAAAGTCAAAGTCAAACAGACTCACCCGACTATTTAACCTTAAAACGTACAGACTTACGTAGCTGTCAAAACTGTTTTACCAAAGCTTTTTTAGATTCCAGGAGCCCCGCCAATCTGGCATCTGCCGCCTAGGGGAGAAAGTCAAAGCCCAATAGTCTCACACGACTATTAAATCTGAAAACATTCAGCATCAGCTGGAACTCAAAATTGCCTTACCAAAACTTGTTTCAGATACCAGGAACCCTGTTAATCCAGCATTTTCATCCTAGGGGCGCAATTCAAAGCCAAACAGGCTCACCCGACTATTAAATCTTAAAACATATAGCCCCATCTGGCCGCCAAAACTGATTTACGAAAACTTGTCTTAGATACCAGGAACCCTGTTATTCCAGCATTTGCATTTTAGGGGCGCAAGTCAAAGCCAAACACGCTCACCCGACTATTTAATCTTAAAACATATAGCCTAACCTAGCAGTCAAAACTGATTTACCAAAACTTGTCTTAGATTCCAGGTGTCCCGCCAATCTGGCATGTGCAGCCTAGGTGAGGAAGACAAAGCCAAATAGCCTCACCCGACTATTAAATCTTAAAACATATAGACTCATCTGGCCGCCAAAACTGATTTACCAAAACTTGTCCCAGATACCAGAACCCTGTTAATCCAGCATTTGCATCCTAGGGGAGCAAGTCAAAGTCAAACAGACTCATCCGACTATTTAACCTTAAAACATACAGACCTACGTAGCTGTCAAAACTGTTTTACCAAAACTTTTTTTAGATTCCAGGAGCCCCGCCAATCTGGCATGTACCGCCTAGGGGAGAAAGTCAAAGCCAAATAGTCTCACACGACTTTTAAGTCTGAATACATTCAGCCTCACCTGGAACTCAAAATTGCCTTTCCAAAACTTGTCTTAGATACCAGGAACCCTGTTATTCCAGCATTTGCATCCTAGGGGCGCAAGTCAAAGCCAAACACGCTCACCCGACTATTTAATCTTAAAGCATACGGCCTTACCTAGCTGTCAAAACTGATTTACCAAAACTTGTCTTAGGTTCCAGGAGCCCCGCCAATCTGGCATGTGCAGCCTAGGGGAGGAAGACAAAGCCAAATAGTCTCACACGACTATTAAGTCTGAATACGTTCAGCCTCACCTTGAACTCAAAATTGCCTTACCAAAACTTGTCTTAGATACCAGGAACCCTGTTATTCCAGCATTCAAAGTCAAACAGACTCACCCGACTATTTAAAACATACAGACTTACGTAGCTGTCAAAACTGTTTTACCAAAACTTTTTTTAGATTCCAGTAGCCCCGCCAATCTGGCATGTACCGCCTAGGGGAGAAAGTCAAAGCCAAATAGTCTCACACGACTATTAAGTCTGAATACATTCAGCCTCACCTGGAACTCAAAATTGCCTTTCCAAAACTTGTCTTAGATACCAGGAACCCTGTTATTCCAGCATTTGCATCCTAGGGGCGCAAGTCAAAGCCAAACACGCTCACCCGACTATTTAATCTTAAAGCATACGGCCTTACCTAGCTGTCAAAACTGTTTTACCAAAACTTTTATTAGATTTCAGGAGCCCCGCCAATCTGGCATGTGTAGCCTAGGGGAGCAAGTCAAAGCCAAACGGGCTCATCCGACTATTTAATCCTAAAACATATAGCCCCATCTGGCCGCCAAAACTGATTTACCAAAAACCTATCTCAGTTACCAGGAACCCTGTTAATCTAGCATTTGCAGCCTAGGGGAGCAAGACAAAGCCAATAAGTCTCACCCGACTATTAAATTTTAAATCATATAGCCCCACCTGGCCGCCAAAACTGATTTTCCAAAACTTGTCTCAGATACCAGAACCCTGTTAATCCAGCATTTGCATCCTAGGGGAGAAAGTCAAAGTCAAACAGACTCACCCGACTATTTAACCTTAAAACGTACAGACTTACGTAGCTGTCAAAACTGTTTTACCAAAGCTTTTTTTAGATTCCAGGAGCCCCGCCAATCTGGCATCTGCCGCCTAGGGGAGAAAGTCAAAGCCCAATAGTCTCACACGACTATTAAATCTGAAAACATTCAGCATCACCTGGAACTCAAAATTGCCTTACCAAAACTTGTTTCAGATACCAGGAACCCTGTTAATCCAGCATTTTCATCCTAGGGGCGCAATTCAAAGCCAAACAGGCTCACCCGACTATTAAATCTTAAAACATATAGCCCCATCTGGCCGCCAAAACTGATTTACGAAAACTTGTCTTAGATACCAGGAACCCTGTTATTCCAGCATTTGCATTTTAGGGGCGCAAGTCAAAGCCAAACACGCTCACCCGACTATTTAATCTTAAAGCATATAGCCTAACCTAGCAGTCAAAACTGATTTACCAAAACTTGTCTTAGATTCCAGGTGTCCCGCCAATCTGGCATGTGCAGCCTAGGTGAGGAAGACAAAGCCAAATAGCCTCACCCGACTATTAAATCTTAAAACATATAGACTCATCTGGCCGCCAAAACTGATTTACCAAAACTTGTCCCAGATACCAGAACCCTGTTAATCCAGCATTTGCATCCTAGGGGAGCAAGTCAAAGTCAAACAGACTCATCCGACTATTTAACCTTAAAACATACAGACCTACGTAGCTGTCAAAACTGTTTTACCAAAACTTTTTTTAGATTCCAGGAGCCCCGCCAATCTGGCATGTACCGCCTAGGGGAGAAAGTCAAAGCCAAATAGTCTCACACGACTTTTAAGTCTGAATACATTCAGCCTCACCTGGAACTCAAAATTGCCTTTCCAAAACTTGTCTTAGATACCAGGAACCCTGTTATTCCAGCATTTGCATCCTAGGGGCGCAAGTCAAAGCCAAACACGCTCACCCGACTATTTAATCTTAAAGCATACGGCCTTACCTAGCTGTCAAAACTGATTTACCAAAACTTGTCTTAGGTTCCAGGAGCCCCGCCAATCTGGCATGTGCAGCCTAGGGGAGGAAGACAAAGCCAAATAGTCTCACACGACTATTAAGTCTGAATACGTTCAGCCTCACCTTGAACTCAAAATTGCCTTACCAAAACTTGTCTTAGATACCAGGAACCCTGTTATTCCAGCATTCAAAGTCAAACAGACTCACCCGACTATTTAAAACATACAGACTTACGTAGCTGTCAAAACTGTTTTACCAAAACTTTTTTTAGATTCCAGGAGCCCCGCCAATCTGTCATGTACCGCCTAGGGGAGAAAGTCAAAGCCAAATAGTCTCACACGACTATTAAGTCTGAATACGTTCAGCCTCACCTGGAACTCAAAATTGCCTTACCAAAACTTGTCTTAGATACCAGGAACCCTGTTATTCCAGCATTTGCATCCTAGGGGCGCAAATCAAAGCCAAACACGCTCACCCGACTATTTAATCTTAAAGCATACAGCCTTACCTAGCTGTCAAAACTGATTTACCAAAACTTGTCTTAGATTCCAGGAGCCCCGCCAATCTGGCATGTGCAGCCTAGGGGAGCAAGTCAAAGCCAAACGGGCTCATCCGACTATTTAATCCTAAAACATATAGCCCCATCTGGCCGCCAAAACTGATTTACCAAAAACCTATCTCAGTTACCAGGAACCCTGTTAATCTAGCATTTGCAGCCTAGGGGAGCAAGACAAAGCCAATAAGTCTCACCCGACTATTAAATTTTAAATCATATAGCCCCACCTGGCCGCCAAAACTGATTTACCAAAACTTGTCTCAGATACCAGGAACCCTGTTAATCCAGCATTTGCATCCTAGGGGAGAAAGTCAAAGTAAACAGACTCACCCGACTATTGAACCTTAAAACGTACAGACTTACGTAGCTGTCAAAACTGTTTTACCAAAGCTTTTTTTAGATTCCAGGAGCCCCGCCAATCAGGCATGTACCGCCTAGGGGAGAAAGTCAAAGCCAAATAGTCTCACACGACTATTAAGTCTGAATACGTTCAGCCTCACCTGGAACTCAAAATTGCCTTACCAAAACTTGTCTTAGATACCAGGAACCCTGTTATTCCAGCATTTGCATCCTAGGGGCGCAAGTCAAAGCCAAACACGCTCACCCGACTATTTAATCTTAAAGCATATAGCCTAACCTAGCAGTCAAAACTGATTTACCAAAACTTGTCTTAGATTCCAGGTGTCCCGCCAATCTGGCATGTGCAGCCTAGGTGAGGAAGACAAAGCCAAATAGCCTCACCCGACTATTAAATCTTAAAACATATAGACTCATCTGGCCGCCAAAACTGATTTACCAAAACTTGTCCCAGATACCAGAACCCTGTTAATCCAGCATTTGCATCCTAGGGGAGCAAGTCAAAGTCAAACAGACTCGCCCGACTATTTAACTTTAAAACATACAGACCTACGTAGCTGTCAAAACTGTTTTACCAAAACTTTTTTTAGATTCCAGGAGCCCCGCCAATCTGGCATGTACCGCCTAGGGGAGAAAGTCAAAGCCAAATAGTCTCACACGACTATTAAGTCTGAATACATTCAGCCTCACCTGGAACTCAAAATTGCCTTACCAAAACTTGTCTTAGATACCAGGAACCCTGTTATTCCAGCATTTGCATCCTAGGGGCGCAAGTCAAAGCCAAACACGCTCACCCGACTATTTAATCTTAAAGCAAACAGCCTTACCTAGCTGTCAAAACGGTTTTACCAAAACTTGTCTTAGATTCCAGGAGCCCCGCCAATCTGGCATGTGTAGCCTAGGGGAGCAAGTCAAAGCCAAACGGGCTCATCCGACTATTTAATCCTAAAACATATAGCCCCATCTGGCCGCCAAAACTGATTTACCAAAAACCTATCTCAGTTACCAGGAACCCTGTTAATCTAGCATTTGCAGCCTAGGGGAGCAAGACAAAGCCAAATAGTCTCACCCGACTATTAAATTTTAAATCATATAGCCCCACCTGGCCGCCAAAACTGATTTACCAAAACTTGTCTCACATACCAGGAACCCTGTTAATCCAGCATTTGCTTCCTAGGGGAGCAAGTCAAAGTCAAACAGACTCACCCGACTATTTAACCTTAAAACATACAGACTTACGTAGCTGTCAAAACTGTTTTACCAAAGCTTTTTTTAGATTCCAGGACCCCGCCAATCTGGCATCTGCCGCCTAGGGGACAAAGTCAAAGCCAAATAGTCTCACACGACTATTAAATCTGAAAACATTCAGCAGCACCTGCAACTCAAAATTGCCTTACCAAAACTTGTTTCAGATACCAGGAACCCTGTTAATCCAGCATTCGCATCCTATGGGCGCAAGTCAAGGCCAAACAGGCTCACCCGACTATTAAATCTTAAAAAATATAGCCCCATCTAGCCGCCAAAACTGATTTACGAAAACTTGTCTTAGATACCAGGAACCCTCTTATTCCAGCATTTGCACCTAGGGACGCAAGTCAAAGCCAAACACGCTCACCCGACTATTTAATCTTAAAACATACAGCCTTACCTAGCTGTCAAAACTGATTTACCAAAACTTGTCTTAGATTCCAGGAACCCCGCAAATCTGGCATGTGCAGCCAAGGGGAGCAAGTCAAAGCCAAGCAAGCTCATCCGACTATTTAATCCTTAAACATATAGCCCCACCTGGCCGCCAAAACTGATTTACCAAAACCTATCAAAGTTACCAGGAACCCTGTTAATCTAGCATTTGCAGCCTAGGGGAGCAAGACAAAGCCAAATAGTCTCACCCGGCTATTAAATTTTAAATCATATAGCCCCACCTGGCCGCCAAAACTGATATACCAAAACTTGTCTCAGATAGCAGGAACCCTGTTAATCCAGCATTTGCATCCTAGTGGAGCAAGTCAAAGTCAAACAGACTCACCCGACTATTTAATCCTAAAACATATAGCCCCATCTGGCCGCCAAAACTGGTTTACCAAAACCTATCAAAGTTACCAGGAACCCTGTTAATCTAGCATTTGCAGCCTAGGGGAGCAAGACAAAGCCAAACAGGCTCATCCGACTATTTAATCCTAAAACATATAGCCCCATCTGGCCGCCAAAACTGATTTACCAAAACCTATCAAAGTTACCAGGAACCCTGTTAATCTAGCATTTGCAGCCTAGGGGAGCAAGACAAAGCCAAATAGTCTCACCCGACTATTAAATTTTAAATCATATAGCCCCACCTGGCCGCCAAAACTGATACACCAAAACTTGTCTCAGATAGCAGGAACCCTGTTAATCCAGCATTTGCATCCTAGTGGAGCAAGTCAAAGTCAAACAGACTCACCCGACTATTTAACCTTAAAACATACAGACTTACGTAGCTGTCAAAACTGTTTTACCAAAACTTTTTTTAGATTCCAGGAGCCCCGCCAATCTGGCATCTGCCGCCTAGCGGAGCAAGTCAAAGCCAAATAGTCTCACACGACTATTAAATCTGAAAACATTCAGCATCACCTGGAACTCAAAATTGCCTTACCAAAACTGGTTTCAGATACCAGGAACCCTGCTAATCCAGCATTTACATCCTAGGGGCGCAAGTCAAAGCCAAACAGGCTAACCCCACTATTAATTCTTAAAACATGTAGCCCCATCTGGCCGCCAAAACTGATTTACGAAATCTTGTCTTAGATACCAGGAACCCTGTTATTCCAGCACTTGCATCCTAGGGGCGCAAGTCAAAGCCAAACACGCTCACCCGACTATTTAATCTTAAAACATACAGCCTTACCTAGCTGTCAAAACTGTTTTACCAAAACTTGTCTTAGATTCCAGGAGCCCCGCCAATCTGGCATGTGCAGCCAAGGGGAGCAAGTCAAAGCCAAGCAGGCTCATCCGACTATTTAATCCTAAATCATATAGCCCCATAGACGCCAAAACTGATTTACCAAAACTTAGATACCAGGAACCCTGTTATTCCAGCATTTGCATCCTAGGGGCGCAAGTCAAAGCCAAACACGCTCACCCGACTATTTAATCTTAAAGCAAACAGCCTTACCTAGCTGTCAAAACTGTTTTACCAAAACATGTCTTAGATACCAGGAACCCTGTTATTCCAGCATTTGCAGCCTAGGGGCGCAAGTCAAAGCCAAACAGGCTCATCCGACTATTTAATCCTAAAACATATAGCCCCATCTGGCCGCCAAAACTGATTTACCAAAACCTATCTCAGTTACCAGGAACCCTGTTAATCTAGCATTTGCAGCCTAGGGGAGCAAGACAAAGCCAAATAGTCTCACCCGACTATTAAATTTGAAATCATATAGCCCCACCTGGCCGCCAAAACTGATTTACCAAAACTTGTCTCAGATACCAGGAACCCTGTTAATCCAGCATTTGCATCCTAGGTGAGCAAGTCAAAGTCAAACAGACTCACCCGACTATTTAACCTTAAAACATACAGACTTACGTAGCTGTCAAAACTGTTTTACCAAAGCTTTTTTGTAGATTCCATGAGCCCCGCCAATCTGGCATCTGCCGCCTAGGGGAGCAAGTCAAAGCCAAATAGTCTCACACGACTATTAAATCTGAAAACATTCAGCATCACCTGGATCTCAAAATTGCCTTACCAAAACTTGTTTCAGATACCAGGAACCCTGTTAATCCAGCATTTGCATCCTAGGGGCGCAAGCCAAAGCCAAACAGGCTCACCCGACTATTAAATATTAAAACATATAGCCCTATCTGGCCGCCAAAACTGATTTACGAAAACTTGTCTTAGATACCAGGAACCCTGTTATTCCAGCATTTGCATCCTAGGGGCGCAAGTCAAAGCCAAACACGCTCACCCGACTATTTAATCTTAAAACATACAGCCTTACCTAGCTGTCAAAACTGTTTTACCAAAAGTTGTCTTAGATTCCAGGAGCCCCGCCAATCTGGCATGTGCAGCCTAGGGGATCAAGTCAAAGCCAAACAGGCTCATCCGACAATTTAATCCTAAAACTTATAGCCCCATAGACGCCAAAACTGATTAACGAAAACTTGTCTTAGATACCAGGAACCCTGTTATTCCAGCATTTGCATCCTAGGGGCGCAAGTCAAAGCCAAACACGCTCACCCAAACAGACTCACCAAACTATTCAATCTTAAAACATAAAGCCCCATCTGGCCGCCAAAACCGACTTACCAAAACATGTCTTAGATACCAGGAACCCTGTTATACCAGCATTTGCATCCTAGGGGCGCAAGTCAAAGCCAAACACGCTCACCCGACTATTTTATCTTAAAGCATACAGCCTTACCTAGCTGTCAAAACTGTTCTACCAGAACTTGTCTCAGACACCAGGAACACTGTTAATGCAGCATTTGCATCCTAGGGGCGCAAGTCAAAGCCAAACAGGCTCACCCAACAATTAAGTCTTAAAAAATATAGCCCCATCTGGCCGCCAAAACTGATTTACCAAAACTTGTCTTAGATACCAGGAACCCTGTTATCCCAGCATTTTCATCCTAGGGGCGCAAGTCAAAGCCAAACACGCTCACCCGACTATTTAATCTTAAAGCATACAGCCTTACCTAGCTGTCAAAACTGTTTTACCAAAACTTGTCTTAGATTCCAGGAGTCCCGCCAATCTGACATGTGGAGCCTAGGGGAGCAAGTCAAAGCCAAACAGGCTCACCCAACAATTTGATCTTAAAACATACAGACTTACGTAGCTGCCAAAACTGCTTTACCAAAACTTGCCTTAAAAACCAGGAGCCTCGTTAATCTAGCATTTGCAGCCTAGGGGAGCAAGTCAAAGCAAAATAGTCTCACCCGACTATTAAGTCTTAACACATTCAGCCTCACCTGGAACTCAAAATTGCCTTACCAATACGAGGAACCCTGTTTATCCAGCATTTGCATCCTAGGGGCGCAACTCAAAGCCAAACAGGCTCAACCGACTATTTAATCTTAAAACATACACTCTTGCCCAGCGGTCAAAACTGTTTTACCAAACCTTGTCTAAGATTCCAGGAACCAAGCCAATCTGGCATGTGGAGCCTAGGGGAGCAAGTCAAAGCCAAACAGGCTCCACCGACAGTTTAATCTTAAAACATACAGACTTACGTAGCTGTCAAAACTGTTTTACCAAAACTTTTATTAGATTCCAGGAGCCCCGCCAATCTGGCATGTGCCGCCTAGGGGAGAAAATCAAAGCCAAATAGTCTCAAACGACTATTAAGTCTGAATACATTCAGTCTCACCTGGAACTCAAAATTGACTTACCAAAACTTGTCTCAGATATAAGGAACCCTGTTAATCCAGCATTTGCATCCTAGGGGAGCAAGTCAAAGTCAAACAGACTCACCCGACTATTAAATCTTAAAACATATAGCCCCATCTGGCCGCCAAAACTGATTTACGAAAACTTGTCTTAGATACCAGGAACCCTGTTATTCCAGCATTTGCATCCTAGGGGCGCAAGTCAAAGCCAAACACGCTCACCCGACTATTAAATCTTAAAACATACAGCCTTACCCAGCTGTAAAAACTGTTTTACCAAAACTTGTCTTAGATTCCAGGAGACCCGCCAATCTTGCATGTGCAGCCTAGGGGAGCAAGTCAAAGCCAAACAGGCTCAACCGACAATTTAATCTTAAAACATACAGGCTTACGTAGCTGCCAAAACTGATTTATCAAAACTTGTCTTAGATACCAGGAACCCTGTTTTCCCAGCATTTTCATCCTAGGGGCGCAAGTCAAAGCCAAACACGCTCACCCGACTATTTAATCTTAAAGCATACAGCCTTACCTAGCTGTCAAAACTGTTTTACCAAAACTTGTCTTAGATTCCAGGAGTCCCGCCAATCTGACATGTGGAGCCTAGGGGAGCAAGTCAAAGCCAAACAGGCTCACCCGACAATTTGATCTTAAAA